>ML121539.1:622671-696298 GCA_003788615.2 Terfezia boudieri ATCC MYA-4762
ATCTAGGAGGCCTATTGGTCCTGGAAAGTTGTAAAGGATACCCAGAGGCGATGGGGGGAAGCGCCGATTACATGTGAGTATGCCACAGGAGTGGCTGGCGGAACGGGTTCTCCTTTCATAGTTCAGGGTAACTTCCTTTCTCAACTCTCGTGGTGCCTGATAATTTTTTTTTTTTTTTTTTCGGCCGGGGGCGAAAGGTGGGGAAGGGGGGAAGATGTGCATGAAACCCTACCCAGACTTCTATAGCTAATAACTTTCTTTTTTATTTGGCAACGTTTCGCCGTTTGACTTCGTCATATCTGTTTCTTTTAGGAATATCCAGAATTTCAAAATGTTCTTTGTATATAGTTCTAGCTCGTTTTCTGAACCAGTTACTTTGGGCTTTATCCTCTTTGGCCAATGAGTGAATTGAAATGAGATGGAATTCATGGGAATGGCAGATCATAAGACAAGATGGCTTCGGAAGATTTAAGGGACGGGGACAATGGACTTGATAGAGACTTTTCTTCCACCAATCTCAATCCCCTTTGAAGGGGGGGGTGTTTGGTGGAGGAGGTTCTATGTATATATCAGATTTGATCTGTATGTGCACTTTTTTTGTTGTTTCCTAGGCTCGGAAGGCTGGACCCACTTCTTGCTCCGAAAGCATAGGTTGCGTGAACCTTCAAAGGGGGGAGATCTCGGAGTCCTGTCATGACCATAGGTCGATTACGGCTATAGATTTTTTTGGAAAAAAATACAATAAAAAACGTTACTTTGATTGTGGAACAAATCTTATAAGATGAGCAATTGATCCAGGTTGATCTCAACCCACCTTTCACAAATTCAAAACTAGCAACCAAGTAATTATCCATCATATGCCTACCCTCAAGCGACATAATAGATGAGTCATGAAAACTGCTAAATCATACAAGTTATACATTCCTGAATAGAAATCATGTAAAATGCCATTTTATTCTTTCCTCACTCACCAAGATATATATGTATACACTAGAAATAAATCAATATAATACAATAAAAATACCCCACAGCAACAAATGCAGGGGTGGCTTGCCGTGGTTCCAGGGTAACAGCCCCTCGACGCTGGTTATTCTGTTCCCTTTTGTATGAATTATGAGCGAAATTAAAAGGCCAGGTTGTGGGAAATAGAGTGGAGGTTGAGAATATAACGAGATGAGATGGTTTTACTACGTTCTGCGTGATATGTTTATGCTGCAATCGTTCGCTCAGTGGTCCAATAACGCACATGCCTGTGACTGATATCAAATCATAAATGATCTGATACTGGTCTTTTATCCACTATCCTAAAACCAATTATACCAAGTGGGCACTGTTATCCACTAGTCCAATTTATTCTGCTACATAACTAAAGATTTAGACTACACCAGTCCTAGTCGCAGCTATATGTATATGTTCTGGGCTGCTCACGGGCAGCATACCCACTATGCCCTTACTTAAAAACTGAATTCGGTATTTAAATCTGTCGTGAGATTATTGAGTTAGTTTGATAAATGAATGCCAGGTAGATCTGATGTGAGGTGCTCGGTAGATTTTGATATGAGAAATAGAGAAAATATGTCAACATGAGATAGAAATTTAGCAATGGATGGAACATTATATTCATAGTTTAAAAGCCCAGCTGAGATCTGGCATATTCATTCCTCAATATCGATACATCTCAATATCCGCCTTTAGTTTTGTACTGCTACTTACCTTACTTTCCACCTTATCACTCTTCCATTTCTTTTTGTCATGCCCTTAACTCAAGCTCTCAAAGAACGCCTTCTACTTCCCAAGCTTCAAGCAATGTGCCTGGCCCAGCTTCAGGCCAGGGCTTCCGAGGCACAGCTAGAGTTCCAGACCTCCAACCAATGGAACCTTTTACGGATGGAATACAGGAAGCCTTTCATCGATACCTGCTTGAAACTCCGCATTTGATGATACTTGCTATGACTAATATAAAAGATGGCTTTCACAAATGCAAGATCCAGAAAATAATTCTAAACTTAGCAGAAATGAAGAAAAGCCCGTATTCGAGTTCTACAGAAGTTTTATCTTGATGAGGATGAAAGACTATATTGCAAAAATGATACTGGGAGGGAACTTTGAGTTCTGGTATGATTTTTAAACACATTCTGCAATTCCTCATGGTGGTCAGGAAGAGACATTTAACATTATTGTAGAACAATATTATGAAATAATTCGGTCAGCAGTATGTTGGCTACTTAGGCACTGTAAGGTATGGAAAAATATATCCATAAGAAATACTAAGAAATATATGTGTCTGGACTAAACCGTCTAAATCGAATAAGGCCATCTCTTCAACTAATTGTTGTCAACAGATTATTTGAACGAGTTCAAGTTGATCTCATTGATATGCCAGATGAGCCAGATGGAAAATATTAATGCCTCTCTCATATGAAAGACCATTTTAGCAAGCGGTACTATCTTTCTCCACTAGAAGACAAAACAGTATGTAAAACTCAACAGTATAATTAGCAATGCCATGCAGTACATATTTTTGCAGTTGGTGATATGGTTAATGTTGGAATTTCAAGAGAAGACTGAGCTAAAACCAATAATATGGATCCTGTTCATGAGTATATAGAGATACTTATGTATCTACTATGAACATCAAGGCAGTGACAGTAGATAGCTGAATTAGCAACCTCAAGGGGATTTATGTAGTCGTTACCAGTTATCCTAAACTTCTTCCTGACAGAAAACAACATTTTTATACTTAGTATGTAGTATATAGAGCGGCCCAGAACATATATATTGCAATGTGATATGTTCACGTACCGTATGTTCAGGGCTGGCTGTGAACCCTCTGACCCACGTGTACTGTAAGTATCGGAAAACCAATTAATTTCGATTCTGGGAACATATCAAGTAGTTTTTTTAGACAGTGTAGGTGCACTCAGAATTGCTTTTTGTAGCTGAAAATTGGATGCAGTTACTCCACATTGTAGGTCACAAGGCTCTACACATTCAACAATTCTCCGCCCCTCACGATGCTCTCCGCTCTATAAGGGCTCAAATCTGTATCTCGTTAGGGTATAAATACCAACTCAAGAAAGAATACCCGGCACACCTCTCAAGCAGACCATCACGAATCCCAAAAAAGTCGCGCGCATATCAATATTCATCTAACGCAGAGATGGGAGATCCACTATCGATTGCCGCATCTATCGCAGGTCTCATTACCATCTCAGCCCAGATTGTCGGAATGGCAAAGGAGTTGTTTGACAAAGTGAAAGATGCACCAGAAACAATGATGCGGGTGAGGGAAGAAGTAGAGTGCATGCAGCCCATCTTTTGTCAAGTACAACTACTGCTTAATGGCTCTGGCTCGGGACTAAATCATGGCAACCTTACAATGATTTCGGTTCACAATCTCATGGCTGCCTTAACCGGCTGCGTGATTGTCTATTCCAGGTTGGAGAAGAAGGTGAATGAAGTGTGTGGGTTCAGCGACCCCACGACAGCTAGTGCGGCGTGGAAAAGAGCCGGAGTTATTGCGGATAGGGTCAAATGGGGACTGTGGAGGCACGAAGAGGTCTTGGTTATTATAGAGGATCTAGAGCGGCAAAAGCGCACCTTGAATTTGATGTTAACAATTATCACCTGGTGAGTTGTGTATCCCGGCGTTTCGACTACTCTAAATCTTCAAGTTATATATAGGTGGATTTAAACTGTCGAAGAGCGCTGCTAACTTCTCATATTATGTAGCACTACTACTACCGAGGCTTCTGGAGCCCAGGAAAGAATATCTAGAGCTCAGGAAAGATTACAAGATCTCTGCCTAGAAATTCTGCAATCAAACCATGCCCATTCAGTTTTACTCCGAGATTTAATCAGTCGTCAAGACGAGCAAGCTCGGATTCTAGAAGAGTTTCGCGATCGTGATCGGTTAAACACGAGTACTCTCGTGAGTATCGGTAGCACTACAGCGTCGACCAGCCCATTCTCCGCTGACAGCCACCCCTCCAACTATCGCGACAATCCTAGCAATGCTTCTATTATGTCCAAGCGGAGTACTCTCTCTCTTCGGTTGAGGCGACCAGACTTTATGGAGGATCTCAAGGCAGCACGAGCATATAAGCGACTGAGATATTTTGGACTAGGGATTGATTCAAGCTCGGATTCGGTTTTGTCATTTGACAGTGCATGCAGTACTGGCAATTGGTCAATGCTATCTGATATCACATTAGGAGATCTTTCAGTCTCACAGATCGCAGTACTGAACCTTCCAATTGAGCTAACCGATATCAGTAACCCCGAGCCTTTCCAAGCCCAGTTGTCAATGGAGACACTTCACCATCCTAAGTCCCGAGTTCGAAGCAAACGGTCTTCTCGTGGCCGAATACATAATGCTATCGAGAATGGAAATGTATTTGTCGTTAGGACTTTGCTTGCTATGGGAATGGATACTGAAGAGCTTGATTCAAATGGTCGAACACCTCTTGTTCATGCAATCATGAAGCATCAGGAAATTATTTGCAAGCTTTTATTGGAGAAAGGTGCATGCGCAGGTGTTGATGCATTGAAAAGTTTCACATGTGGTATGGATTTCAAGGAGAGGTCTGAATTACTTGACCCTTTGATCGCAAGTGCTCTGGACGATGGCGCATCTTCCGTATATGTAGTGGTGCTGAGGTTGCTGTTGCAAATGGCCCTAGGGGCCAATTATGGAGGTGATGACATTTAATCATCTACTCAGTCCATGATCAATCTTGCAATTGATATGAATTACGAGCTTGCGGTTCGTGCAATAATACACTTTGAGCCACAGGTGCTTGTGGGGATTGATATAGAAGGCCAAACACCACTCACTCACGCTGCTGAAGTGTTTTTGAATTCAGAAGATATTAACTACGAGCATTGGAATGACATATTCGAAGCACTCTTGGACAAGGCATCTAGAGAGAATATCGAGGCCGTGAAAAAACTCGTGCCAAAGTTTGCGGTTCCCAAATGGATCTCAAGCATGCATTGGTTAGTTCAACGGGACTATAGGTCAATACTGGCGTTACTGTCATTTACAGAGTCACGCGACACTAAAGGCTGGACTCCGCTTGCTTCGGCAGCATTTAATCTCAAGGAAGATCTATGTCAATTTTTAGTGGAAAAGGGTTGCACGTTATGCCTCAACACTGAGCAAAAGGTACAACTGAAACCCAAGCTTTCGTGCCGTATCCATCTTGCTGCAGTGGATGGTTACGAGACTGCTTTGCAACTACTGCTAGATATGGGAGCTGATATCAATGAGGAAAATTCACATGGTAGAACAGCATTGCTGACGGCTGTTTACCATGACCATCTGTCATGTGTAAAAATACTTATTGGAAGAGGAGCGGACGCTACGATATCAACTAACGAAGGTTTTAGTGTACTGCATATGGCAGCACGGAGATTGACTTACAGTGACATGATGAGGTTTCTTCTTGATGATGTAGTGGAAACTCGAAGTCTGGTTAATATAGGGGATTCTTCTGGCAATACTCCGCTTCATGATTGCAGTTGCATGGCATATTGGTGCCTAGACAGACAGATACAAAAAGCAAAATTGCTAGTCCAGGCTGGAGCATCACTCACAATCAGGAACAACGACCAGAGAACGCCCTACCAGTATGCCCGGCATCAGCGGTTTCACGAACTCGCACAATACCTATGGACTCAACTTTCACCTAAGCAACAGGCACAAGAAAATCACCTCCGGGCTGGGAATAAAAAAACTTATGAGTATTGAACTCCTCCATCTTGCTCGCACAAGATTCGATGATATCGTCATCCAAATATATTTCCACGGATCAATAAAGTCAGAATAATATTGGATGCAAGAATACCCTGTTTATGGTGGCCTGGGAGCTGAGGTGCAGAGCAACGGTGCTAGAAGATTGGGGGTAGTCGCTTAGTTTGGCGCACGTTCATTGGAATCTTTGGAATGATGTCAATATATTCTTCATTTAAGTTTTGTTATTGGGGGGGGGAATTCATTATGACGAATATGCCAGATTTAATTGAACCCTTCCTTTTTTCCTTCATTTAGTTTCATGTCATCTTGTCATTTTGTTTATTTCGTATATCTTTTACTTTTCTATGTTCAGCTTTTTGTGTGTTTAGAGGTTATAATGAAATTTTAGGTAAGAACTATCTAGGAGGCCTATTGACCCTGGAAAGCTGTAAGATACGGGCGCGATTACATGTGAGTATGCCACAGGAGTGGCCGGCGGAAGGGGGTTCTCTATAAAGAGTTCAGGGTAACTTCCTCTTTTCAAGTCTCGTGGGGGCCAATTTTTTTTTGGCCGGCAGGGAGGGGTGGGGGGAAAGTGGAGAAGGGGGAAAGATATGCACGAAACCCTGCCCAGACTTCTATAGCTAATAACATTTTCTTGATTTGACATCGTTTGTTGTTTGACTTCGTCATATCTGTTTTTTTAAGGAATATCCAGAATTTCAAAATGTTGGTTGTATATAGTTCTAGCTCATTTTCTGAACCAGTTACTTTGGGCTTTATCCTGTTTGGCTAGTGAGTGAATTGGAATGAGATGGTGTTCATGGGAACGGCAGATGATAGGAGACCTCTCCACCGCACACCCTACATTCACCAAATCCAACAAAAATGTATCCTATGCCCAAACAAACTCTTATCCTCCCCTTACTCCACATGCGTCACCATCCTATCCCCGCCCGCCCTCAACGACTCTGCAATCTCGCGCTGCTGCCACGCCGGGAACAATATATCGATCGCGACACCTAGAATCAGCGTGGGGTGGTTCGCGAGCGCTGATAGGCCCCTAATTAAATCCACCAGCGGACCAGAAGGGCTAGCTGCCTGTGCTACTGTAGATGACGCTTTGAGTTGCAATTTGTAGGTTTTGGGAGGGAGGGTAAGGGTGCATGCATCTTGCCCTTCTATGGTGGAGTTAGCATCTTCAGGGAACGTAGGATTGATTTTTCGCCCGGATTGCTTCTCTGTCTGCGGCGTTTCTGTTCCTAGGTCGATATTGCTATCATACAACAAGCTATTGGCGTCATACTCCAAACATCATTTCTCGCCCGCATGATCCAGGTACGTTTCTATCAAAAAGTCTGGACACAGTGCGGGGGCTTTATTCTCATCCGCTCGCTGTCTACCAAGCCTCTGCGCCCAATCCGGACCACTGCGGTACGTGATAGTGGCGATTTCTCTTGCGAGCTTCATCCCTGTGTGTGTGGGAACCTCTGGGGGGAAAATAATAAAACCCGCGGTTCCAGGCTGGGTCGGCCATAAGGACTTGTCGCTGGGTGTGGCGCACGGCAATAGAATAGGGATGTGAGCGGGCGCAGCGGGAGATGGATACTATGCGGCCGCAACCCTCTGCTAATTATACTTACCAGTACAGAGTACATCGGTGTTTCATTTTCTAGTCAAACTATGTTTCGCTTTTGGGCCTCGAAAGTAGGTAGGTAATGATTGGTGATCACGTCAGACCTAGAGGGGGCGTTTAAGTACGAGTGGTTGAAACGTCTGCCAGATTCAGAAAGGGGAAGGTATCGTGAAAATCTCTCGGTGTTGAGGATCATTGATAGTCTGGTTGATCATTGATACTGTAAAGTGGATACTAGCCTTCCTAAATGTCAACTCGGATTAATTCCGAAAGACTCTGAAACAACCACCCTCTGATATTATATCTGTTTTGCCCATTTACGGGGTATCACGGAGATGATGACAGGAACAGGGGTATTTAGGTTCAGTGGTTGCATAGAGCGTCGCTGGCTAAAGTAGCTCACGAACAACTTTCAACGACTATACAATCCACACATTCGCCTTATTCCCTAGGTAATAAATGGCCTTGTTTCCCGCTCTTTGGGCAGAACATTTGCCTTCCATTCATCATCACTACGGCTAGCTGGGCTGCTGTTCTCATTCTTTTCCTTTCTATTAATTCTTTTGGATACACACTCTCTCTCACATCCCTTTACCAACTTCCTTAAGCTGGAAATATAAAGCTCTTCCGGGGTTTTGATTAGGCAAACACGTGATAATCTGCTACACAAGCGATTAACCAAAGGAATCACAACAAAATGCATAAAATAACGATGATTGTTATTGTGGGATCCTTCCTCCCCGTAGCCTTAGCTCACAGTAAGTTATGAACCCAATCTCCCCGGGCGAGAAATCAAAATTGGCCTAGACTTGGTTAAGACGGAAATACTAATACTTTATCTATGATCACTTTAGTCGGCATGTGGCATCCTTCTGTCTATGGTTTCAACGGTGACGGTTATAGCATTGCCGAGCCTCTCTCTGAAAAAGGTTTCGATAAATGGTGGATGCACGGCCAAAAAAACAAGAAACCAAAAGACGGTGCTGTCTTTGAACTCCCTGCAGGCGGACAGGTCACTGTTGAGCTTGCCTGTAACAAACAATATACT
Source organism: Terfezia boudieri ATCC MYA-4762 (assembly GCA_003788615.2). Taxonomy (NCBI): domain Eukaryota; kingdom Fungi; phylum Ascomycota; class Pezizomycetes; order Pezizales; family Pezizaceae; genus Terfezia; species Terfezia boudieri. Next base: position 631,093 of record ML121539.1, read on the forward strand.
TCCTTTGGTAACGAAGGCGGTGGGAACAACCCCTGCCCACCAGATACGCCCTCTATGCATGCTGGGAACCCTGTCAAGGACTCCCAGCTCCGCGGATGCGGTTTGGCAATTGCGTACAAGAGTGACATCAATGATGCTCAACCCGAGGAGTTCACTGTGTTCAGTGTAAACCAGAAATGTGTCAAGGACAAAAACACGGTTTTCCAGGTTCCAGCAGGGATGCCAGCTTGCCCAGGAGATAAATGTATTTGTGCTTGGTTCTGGCAAGGGCAAAACAGTGCAAACGAGATGGTGAGTGTATATAGTCCTATTAACCTCAAGTCAAGTGTAACTAATGACATCCAGTATATGAATGGCTTTGATTGCAAGATCACCAACCCTGGGAACAAAGTTCTTGCTAAACCGCAAGTCCCAGTAGAATGCAGGGACGGGAACAACTGTATCTTTGGTGCGAAACAACCAATGTACTGGGCCAACAAGGAGCACCAAAATGTCAAATTTTCGGGGGATCACGAGAGGAAGCCTTCTTATAACGACAAGTGGGGTTTCAAAGATGGCGCTCAAGACATCTTCGAGGCAGGGGCCGAACAACCCCCAGCTCTACCAGACCAGCCAACACCAACAGGCACACCACAGACCCCCGGAGGTTGCCCAGCTCCTGTGACAGTCACAGTGACTGTTTCGAAGCGCAAGAGGCCTACCCCCCGCCCAAAGTGGTAATTGCATTATCACAACGTCGAGGTGGATGCATAGAGCGAGAGCTAGAGGCAGAAGTCTTATACGTTAATAGTGCAGAGCATTGTTACAATACTAATATTACGCGAGACTTGGAAGCTAGTCTAATATATCTCAATTGTAATCTTATTCATCCCAATTTCAAGTATTGGAACTTCTTGGGAGTCTTTTCCCGGTCCACAATCACAAGATCTTAAGATGTAAAGTATCGGACGGTCAGCGGGATTAAGCGAGCGTGGCAGTCACAAATGCAAATATTTCAGAAATCAAGACATTCAGTGCACGCAAAGTGCAAATAGGAGAAAATCGGTTAGTTTGAGAGTAGAAACAATACACAGGTCCAGAGCCTCGCCAACCCCTTTGGAACCCCCCTTTGGGAACTGTCTTCATAACTTTCAACTCAATTGTTAGCTCTTCCGGTGTCTCCCCTTCCTTGCCATAGAAATCTTCAAGTATGTAGCTTGAAAACCGCAATTAGGGTACTCTTCATTGCATACTGCAGTACCTTATGCATACGGATCCTTCTAATGGTCTTGAAGTGCAATTAATAACTGTAATTGGGCCAGTAAGCTTTTATATTCGAACGGATATGGGTACCGAATGTGCATATCCATTGGTGTCTAGACACTTGCAAATCTTGGCAAAAGTGAAAAACTAACATCTTTGATGGCCAATACCTGACTAGGAGACGTTGAGCCTGATCATAGTACTTTGTGATATCGCATCTCCAGATAAATTTTGCCAAGTCTTCCAAATCCGGAATTTTACAAAGTTCCCACCAGGGTGGGATATTCTACTTTCTGTTATAAAATAGCTTTTGATAATAATTCAATTGTAAAGGCTCCAGGTCAAATTACTTTCCTTCTGAGAATGATTATTCCAGAGCATATTGAACACATGCGTAGATAAATACTCAGGTACACCCATGATAATCTATCATGAGTCTAAGATCCATTGAAGCATGCCTTCACAAAAAGCCCAGACTTGACACAGAGAGGCATATATAGTCATATACTTCGAGATACCATATATAATAGAATATATAAGTGACAAGCAAAAGTAATCTTTTTCTTTAAAAACTACACCTTCTCCTCCTCCGCCGATTCATCGAGCTTCCGCACCGTGGTATTTTGCATTTCGCGTCCTTTTGCATTCATCTCCTCTTCTTTCGCGTTCAGAGACCTGAAACATAACCAAAACAATGAGCCTGTGATGACAGTCGTCACAGCAAACCCAGTATAAGCCCATACCAGCTTTGGATGCTTAGCAGTTGGACTGACTGCGATTCCAAGAGCGCTTCCACCCGCATTGGTCAACAAGTATAACGCCATGATGAAGCTCTTCATTGATGCTGGTGCCTTGGTGTACGCATACTCAAGACCAGTAACACTTGCAAGAATCTCAGCAATACCCATCAGAGCGTATACAGGCGTCTGTATCGCTACATGTACGTCGTTTGGTGTGTGCCCATCAAGACAACCACGTGGATGATCGTAACATGGCCCGGTTTCGTAAATCTTCTTTTGGAGAATTGCGGCGTATGCCATTGACGCTGCTGCGAAGAAGAATCCGAAAGTCATACGAGTAATTGGCCTGAACCTGATCTTGAGGCGGCGAAAGAGCGGATACACGCCTTTGTCCATGATTGGGATGAAGATAATAATGGTGAGCGCGCCTGTATTATAAATGACATCGTTTGGCACTCCATGAGTGTTCATGTCTCCTGCCATACTGATGAAGTTACTAGACATCTGACCATAACAGACCCAAAAGATAGGGTAAAATAGGAAGACTTTGCACGCAACAAGTGCCCGGCGAAGCTCATCGACGAAACCCTCGTCCCAGGTTATCTTGTGTTTAGGGCCACCGGGTAGAGCCTGTTGAACTGATGGTTTGGCCATATCAAGTTTTCCACCGCTTGTAAGTGCAATCCACCACGCCTTGAAAGCCTGCAAGATAACAGATCCTTGTGGGGGTGTGATAACGTAGTATTTCCGGCCAACAATCAGGGTAAAGATTCCGACGAAGAACATGCAAAATGGGAGGAGGTAAGCCGCCCAAAAAGCAATATACTTCTCCAAGTACACTGTTGCGATACCGGAGAGTGACCCAAAGTTGATGCACCAATAAAACATCTGCAAGCAAAAAGTCAGTGTAGGTCGAGTCTAAAAAGGGTAATCCTTGATACACACCATGTAAATACGCTGGATTGTAACATCGGGATCAACAATGACTCGTTCCCCGCTTTTTAATACCCTTACAAAGGGTCCTCGGCTTCGGTATTGTTCTGCAATCAAGGGAGAGACGTTCGACTTGATACCGCCAGATCCTAGCCCAATGATAAGAATTGAAGCAATGAAGCCTCCGTATGCATGACCGCCAACAATCGACGGCGGAATACTTGTTGTCACAAGGACCAGCAAGCCAATAGCGTATATCATAGCGAACAGCATAATGGTGTTGTATCGTCCCATGTATTGATCCGCCACCACAGCACCAATAAGGGGGCTGCAGTAACACCAAAAATTCCAGAAATACTGCAAACTTGTAGCTGTGCTTTGCCCCAGCCCTAACGCTCCTGGGAGCAAAGGATCATTGAGGTCGTTTTGCATGTAATTCTGAAATGGTGCCGAGAGACCATAGTATGCAAATCGTTCGGTCATCTCCATGACTGCAACGAGGAAGCCTCCAATTGGGAGTTTGTCCGCGACACGTCGTAACATAGCCAGATCTTCGTCCGTGGGTGCCTCGCCATCCAATCCGACAACGGCGTTAAAACTGTTCGACTTGATGCTCGATGCAAGTTCCTTTTTAGGGGTTCCATAAATGGGAATCTCCTGAGTTCTGAGAGCATTATGTCAGTTACCATCATTGCAGGACATTGAGGAAGAAACTCAGACTGAGAAGGACCCTCTGGAAGGTGATGATGCGTCATCTTTATACACAAAGATTGCACTTCTTGATTTCCCAGAACTTTTTGTTGTCTGGAAGCCGTATGATTGAAAGCTAAGGCCCAGCTACTTGTTGAAATTAGCGGAAACAAATGAAGGGCTGATAACTCCGCTATGGTGGAATCTCCAATGATCGTAGGTAAGTAGCAGAATCAAACGAATGACTACTGAAGGAGTGGGCAGATTAATTCCGCAAGGCATTGGGTATATTATAGAAACCTATTTGCGTGATATGGTGGGGAAAGTGGCAAATGGTTTACCTCATCTCCAATTCGACACGTGAGCATTGGTTGACTGTCAGTGTGCCGGTTCTGACCAGTCTGGCTTGCACTAGCCCCTCGGTAGAGTCTGAGGCATCAGAGCAAGCTCCTATCACCTCTAGAACTACCTCTATCTGTTTCTAGACTCTGGGACAAGCTGATTTCTGCCTTCACATCGATTCGAATCGTTTACTTATGTACAATATCGAAATAACGATGCATTAGTATGTGATCAGCCCTACATCAAGCCCGAGCAGATCGTGCTAGACTACTTGAAGCTAGCCGATTAGCAACTTACAAGAGACTACCTACCTAGTCAGAATACCGTTAAGCTAGTCTGATCGAGACTAACCTGCAGCAACGTTTATCTCGAGACTGCAGCACTTACATACACGTGACATACAGAATATCACAAACGCAACAAAAGGAAAATATTTAACTTGTTTGGTCAGCTGCTAGGTAGGGCTTTTCTCCGACCATTAAGCTGTAGAAATACGTCTGGCCTGCACTTAGAAATACAAGTAGGTTACCTGGCTAGGTACTTGTATGTACCTGTAGTCTCGTCGCATTCAGTAGTCAACAGCTCACGTGCTCAATGGTCAGGTGATACCAACGGAAATGATTCGGATAACCTAATCGAATCAGGCTAGAGCTACCGATATCTCCGAGCTATAATCCCCTGCTTGCTGATAAACATCCCAACCTCCTCAGCAACACTTGAGTTCGACACTCATTTACAAGCTTTCAATTCAGTCATTTCAACCAAATCTTCCTTAACATTCTTCCCTTCAATGACCAAAACTCACGGACCAGCTTCAGCTTCCATAGCCACTCCTACACCTCTCGGACGTGCCAGCGGCGGCAGATTAGTTGAGGTTAGAGACATGGCTAATTCGGGAACTGTTGATGACACCCCTGCGATCAAGAGCGAGGCACCAGCCCAGGTTAGATCAACGGATAGCGACATAGTCAGGCGTATTGCGAAGGCTGCTGCTACTGACCATCAGCTCAAAGTCCTGTTGAGAGCTGTCGCCAGCGGAAACGCTGGGCCTGCCGAGCTGCGCAGGTTCCAAATGCATGTAGATGCACTCGGACAGGCTCCTGAAGAACAACAGAGGAAGTGCCGACACGCGTCGGAATATACCCAGCCATTCTTAACCTTCATCAATGAGAACCCCACAGTTTTCCACGCTGTCGGGTATTTCGAGAGCAAGTTACATAAAGCTGGATACCTTCAGCTCAACGAGCGGGAAAATTGGACTACGGGGAAGGTGAAACTTGAACGTGGGGGCAAGTATTTTCTCAGTAGAAACGGAAGCAGTCTAATTGCTTTCGTGGTTGGGGAGAAGTACAAGGTTGGGGACAATGGAGTTGGAATGGTGGTTGGTCATATTGATGCCCTTACCGCTCGAGGTAAACCCACCCACATATTTCTGTGGTGGAGGTGCTGACCAAAAATATGACATATAGTAAAACCAGTGTCAAAGAAGGCGAATGTAGAAGGCTACACAATGTTGGGTGTTGCACCCTACGCCGGAGCATTGAACAACACATGGTTTGATCGGGATCTGGGAATCGGAGGGAGGGTTATTGTCAAGCAGTCTGACGGAAAGATTGCGTCGAGGCTTGTGAAATTGGGCTGGCCCAGTAAGTACTCGTCCAGCACAATTTAACAGTCAAGGATGAGGCTGACGATTTTCGCAGTTGCAAGGATTCCAACCCTAGCTCCACATTTCGGTCAGCCATCATATGGACCATTCAATAAGGAAACGCAAATGGTACCTGTGATTGGTATCTTAGGTCCTTTGGAAGAACAACAAGCTCTGGAGGAGCACATGAAGGCTCATGGTGCTAATGTTGGCACTTTTGCGGCAACCCAACCTCCAAAATTGGTCCAGTTAATAGCGGCAGAGCTTGGTGTATCCGATTACTCCACCATTCTGAATTGGGAACTGGAGCTTTTCGATACACAGCCGGGTGTTACCGGTGGAATGAGCCAGGAATTTATTTTTGCGCCTCGGATCGATGACAAGCTTTGCTCATGGGCTGCTGTTGAAGGTCTAGTGGAGGCAACAGATCTGGCAGCAAAAGGCGCCTCGGTTGCTCTTGTGGGTCTTTTTGATGATGAGGAAATTGGAAGCAGATTGAGACAGGGCGCAGCAGGCAACTTCCTTCCGGGAGTCGTGGAAAGGATTGTGGACACCTTTACCGAGAATGGACAAGGTAGAAGTGTAAGGAATTCTCCCAGCTACGTTCAAAGACTCTTGCTAACTTGATACTCGTAATAGAATTCACTGGCCCAGACCTATGCGAACAGCTTCCTCCTCTCTGCAGATGTCACTCACGCTGTCAACCCCAATGTGAGAATGAATAATTTGCCTTTATGAATCCTCGCTGACATGTATTCTCTAGTTCGTCTCCGCCTACCTTACCGACCATATGCCAAAGCTGAATGTTGGTATCACTATTTCCGCCGATAGCAACGGACATATGACCACAGACTCGATCTCTACAGCTTTCCTCTCTGAAGTTGCAAGGAAATGTGGCTCCGAGTTACAGGTTTTCCAGATTCGAAATGATTCCCGATCAGGAGGAACGGTTGGGCCAATGCTCAGCAGTGCTATGGGGGTCAGGGCTATTGATGCAGGTTTGCCCCAGCTCAGTATGCATAGCATCAGAGCTACGACCGGTGCCCTTGATCCTGGTCTAGGAACAAAGTTGTTCCGTGGATTTTTTGAGCTATGGGAGGAGGTTGATGCGCAGTTCCGGGAATAATCTCCCAGCAAACATGTTTGGCTCCCGCATTAAGATCTAGATGATAGTATCAACAGCCAGTGTAAAGAGGCGTTCAGAACATATGCATATGCATCTCTGTTGACATGCGTAGCATACACAATTAGAACAACTTATTAGGATATGAACAGAGCTTTACATTAACACCCCCACGTTGCCCACAATATACTCTCCCCCAAGTTGTCCGTTCTTTCCGCCGACTGCATAAATGCATCCGACTGAGCACTTCGTTATCTTACCGCTGTCTGCAATTCGGTAACTGTATAACCAGATTAGAGTACTTACGGATTCCGTATCAAAGGGTGTTAGCAAGATGTAAAATCAATGTTGGAATAGAAAAAGGATCCGCAGTAAATAATTCGAGCTTCTCCACCTCTATCTCGATCCCCTATCTCCATCTACCGCCACTACAGATGTGTACTCATCAACCTCCCCCCGTCAACTAATCTATCCGCAAGAACCATCTCCCACCACCCGGTAACAAGTTCTGTGTTGAAAGGAGTGGTAAAGAATCGGTAATCGTCTAGGGAAAAATATTTCTTCCGTAGAGCCGTTTGGTTGAGTGCGCCACCCTTGGTCGGAATTTTCCCATTTGTATTTGATGATGCTCGAATCTCGTCACAATCCAGAAACTAATTAACTTTCCAGTGTTGATCCAATCAGATTATCCGGAGGGAACCTGCATACTCCGTGCTTCCTTGTACTCACTATTGACACCCTGGGGAGGGGTGAGCTTGGAGGGGCGGTGTCTATTTGGTGTTGGTACTGCAGCTGTGCATATGCCAAGTATGCATAAACCAAGTCTCCCAAATAGGAAAGCTTGTGCATCAGGACTACCGTATTCGATCTGCATCTTGACCGAGACCGTAGCACCGAGACCGCCCCACATCAATTGATTTCATCACCAGTTTTCAGTAGATATCACATTTTCTACTACCGAACCTTTTCCCCCTTACATTCTCGGGTCTCGGCAAATTAAAGTGCAATCATAAACAAGGCCTGCCAAACTTAATATTTGAGCCATACTACAAGAGTTGTTTTAAGATTTTATAACTACTCATCATATATTACATCAAGTTATAATCGCCTTCATATTCTAGGCTACTGTACACTAATGCCACCACTAGTGCGAGGTGTGCTGCCGTCAACATCATCGGTAGATTGCCCCCAACTTATAGACCCTCTCCGGGTACCCAAAGTGCAACCTTACACACTCGAGCCATATCCAATTCATTGCACTTCACCCAACAACATCGCACAATGCCTTATACTCCCCGTGATGGTGATCCGGTCCTCCCCTTGTTCTCGCTTAAGGGAAAGACCGCTATTGTTACGGGCGCCGCTGCTGGAATTGGTTTTGCCGTCGCAGACTGCTTTGCTGAAGCTGGTGCTAATGTCATGATATGGTACAATTCGAACCCTAAGGCACATGATACAGCAGAGGAGATTGCAAACCGATGGGGTGTGAAATGCAAAGCCTTTAAAGTGGACGTGACAGATCAGCAAGCTGTCGAGAGTGCTGTAAAAGAACAGGTCGAGGGGGAACTAGGTGGGAGGTTAGATATTTTTATAGCAAATGCTGGTATTCCATGGAGCAAGGGAGCAATCCTGGACGCCGCGCAAGAAGGGGTGCGTTAAAATTTACTTTCAGCTTGTTGGACTCCCTGGAACTGACTTGCATTTCCGGTATTCGGGAATTGTGCTGGGCGCATAGGTGGAGCATTACAAGAAGGTTGTTGCAACCGATCTTGACAGCGTCTACTACTCCGCTCTGGCAGCTGGAAAATACTTCAAGAAGCAAGGTAGTGGTTCTTTTATCGCCACGTCGAGCATATCTGGACATATCGTGAACATCCCACAATTACAAACCGCATACAATGCCGTCAAGGCAGGAGTCATTCACTACTGCAGAAGCCTTGCGGTAGAGTGGGCAGGATTTGCCAGGGTGAACAGCATCAGTCCAGGTATGTTTGGCTCTTTAGTGAGTGTGATTTTGAGCTTCGGCTCCAATTCACCCGTATGACCGGCATTCCCTAAGTTGGAGAAAAGTATGTTAATAATATATGCGGCTTCCACAGGCTACATCGTAACAGATATCACAAGTTTTGTTCCTGAGGATACAAAAAAGACTTGGAGGCAGTTAACACCGATGAAGCGTGAAGGACTCGCAAATGAGCTCAAAGGAGCGTACTTGTACCTTGCGAGTGATGCTAGTACATTTACTACTGGAAGCGATATCAGGGTTGATGGGTAAGCAATATCTTATAGAAAGGAGTCTTTTTGATTTTGGAGGATGATTTGCTGACTATTTTAGTGGATATTGCTTGACATAAAGTCCAGTATTGGGACAAATTTTGACAGGTTAAGATAAGTGATGTAGGACATCAAGCCTCGAGTACGAAGTATCATGATTCTACAGTCTTATATAGCGAGTATATAGGTATATATTGCAGGTTGTCTTTCCAGGGAACAGTATGGATACTTTAATTTGCCCACACATTGATCTTTGGGTAAGCATCAAGTGTAGTACACGTGAGTAGTTGAAGAAGAAGAACTTCCACTTATATTACCAATGAGAATAGTAAACCAATAGGCCGCTTGCATGAATTCTCCCCCCCACCACTTCAAACTCTGCCTCTTGTAATACACCCCAGTCCTCTAGACGATGAATCCCTTTGCCCTCGAGAAAAAAGTGGTAAAGTCCTTCTCCACGGTTGGATTGATAGCAAAAACCATACCTATACGGCCTAGTCAGTACAACTCCCAATGATCTCACTCCAGAAAAGTGTATGTTCCACTCACCAAGATCACTGCAATGCTTTCCCTGCTTACAATAGAACCATAATGGGTCATTTCCAGCCGGCACCTTAAATGTAAAAGTCTGTAAACCCCTCTCACCCTGAAAATTGGGTTTGAAACCCGAATCAACCCCACCAGGTAGTTGAGAGCATGGCTTAAGGAAAGAACTTTGTGTAAGGGTGTGATTGGCTTGAAGGAATTCGAACAAGATCGTGTCTCCAGGTTTGGCGAAAACAAAAGACGGAGTGAAGGCGAAGATGTTGGCGCCTCCTACTTGGACCTATGATGCATGTTTATTAGCTTTCATGTTTCGACTGTTATTAAGGTCACAGCCGCCCTAAATCGAAGGGACTCACATAGTGAGCTTGAGCTGTTTCACGTGTGAGAAGGGTATTGTCAGCCCCAGAACCATCCCTAGCCTCGAGATTCGTTGCCAAAGCGCAAGAAAGCAACGGGGCCATGAGGAGACAAAGGATAGGCGAGATAGTGGTCATGAATTTCATTGTGAATTGCTCCTGTACTATCGCTGTAGCCTTGGGATGCGGATATTCTTGTTGTCAAGTAGCTATATATAGGTAGGTACTGTCCTTAGAGTATTGCTGAAAGTGGAAGTAGGTAAAAGCAGACTAGCGGATCCAGAGATTAAGCTATTGCAATGTCAAAGCTTAGATCCACGATGCAAAGCCTAAAGAAATTGGTGATCGCGGTTGCGGATTGATGAAGGAGATGATGATGAGAATAAAAGACAGTTGACGGGGACAGAAGGGTTAAATTTATACAAACTGGCATACCACGTATAAAATGTATTCCTGCTACATATATTTTCTCTCGGAGGAAAGTACGCTCCAGATGCAGGCGGAGCCTATGGGGCGAATCTTACTCATGATCCAATCTTTCATAACTTCAACCATTGCATGTAGATTTTTGTGGTCTATCTATGTACAGTACAAGTACATCTGTTCACCGCTGTCATGCATAATCCAATCCCATTAACGGTTTCTATATATATAGTGAGCACAGCCTTTGCCTTACCAGGGATGATACCTGCGCATTGCATGCATTTGCTCCAGGATTCAGTCCAGTGCTTATTTGCATCATGCTATATATACTGCAAAAGCCCAGAATACTAACGAATGATAGAACTTTGTACAATAAATGCCACTGTTGATGTGGCTACAAATCCTTAGTTGCTGATTACTCGAAAGGATCACCATATGCTTTAGATACATGTGGTGGGAGGACTAGGCCTGTCTAAAACCGGGAATGATTTGTTGGCCGAGATCACTTCTGGGAGGAGATTTCTTATGCATCAAGGGTGCTCGGTTGGTACTGTGACCGCCTTAGTGTGGATGGTTTATATTTACTATTTCGTCAGTATCATCGAGATCACTAATGACGTGCAAATTCATGGGCAATTTGAACGGCACCTTCTTTATCTATTATCGTACTCGTCTTACCATAAGTTCCACATTAGCGATTCTACCATATGTGCAAGTTTATCTATCCCCTGGGGATAGTAGAAAGCTCATGTAAAAGAGGTGATGAGTAGTATTCCAGAAGACGAGGTTTACAATGGTAGATTTATATATAGGAAGGGCGAGTCTAGAACCAATAGATGAGATGAGTGATTTTGCAGGAAAATACTGAAATAGTTATATAGGGGCATTCAAACTTAGAATAATCGATCGATTGAATTGAAAATTGTGGAATAATCGATCGATTAAATTGAAATTTGTAATCGACGTTCTAAACCGAAAATATTCGTTAAAGATTGAGCGACCCTCGATCATAGGGTGCGATTAAAGTGCACGATCAAGGGCGGAAATTACTACGTATTTTTGTTAGCTATGATCGAGGCTAATCAGGCTTGACATCATGTCAAATCAAATGACCTGGGTGGTAATGGAAACGTGTAGAGGCTCTGCTCCCACCCACTGGTAAGCTTCTCCGGCTACCTACTGTGACCCCAGACGATATATGGCACTGACACTACGATTCCGGCATGTGGGACGCAGCTAACGGGGTTAATTTTTTGGGGGGGAGGATAGAATGGGCAGACCGAGAAGGAAGTGTGTGGTACAGTCCCAGAGTAGTACAGAGATGGATGCTGAGAAGAATATCAAGTGGACTGGCCCGATCGATATAGCATTACCTACAAGATGAAAGAGGAGTTCTTCACCAGTGGAGGAAGTTGCCGAAAATTGATGTGGCTCGTTCTTGGGCTTCCGAGTTGAAGATTCCTTGGCTTACTCTTCATATCTCCAAGTCCCCAGTATCAAGTGCATCTGTAATGGCTTCAGCAAAGTGTAATCCATCTTCTTTCCTCTTCGTCTCCCTCTATCCCTGCCAAAAACCAAGTTATTTGCGTCCTTTTGACACTTAACCGCGTGACTAGTATACAGTATGAACGGGTGCGAGACGGGGGTGTCTATCTTGGTATGACTACACGTGAGCTAGATCGTTCAAATCATGACGAGCGGTTTTTTGTGTGGGAATTTTCACTTTAGAGATTGGTTACCACTGCACTAAATTTGTAGCAAATAGATTTACAACAACCTAATTGGTCAAAACCATGATGCCATTTAATCGATCGATTATTTTGGGTTTAGATATACTCTTTTATGTAATAGGACCTTGTCGTGAATTCGGTGTACTGATAGCATTGATACATTCTAGTGCACTATGTATTGAACAGGACGCAAGCCTCGGATATAGATATTGATATGGTATTAAGAGAACAACCCATCTACTGGCGTTGACGTAGATGAGAGGGCTGTTCGCGGTAGTATATCAGGTGTCGGGTTATGTGTCGTCATTACAAGATCAGTGTAAGACCGTATAATCTGTTCAAATAAGGAAATTCACGCTACCATCAAGTGCGATTTGAGGGATCCGGATGCACAGGAAACCTAAATAGCGATAAGTATTGGAGCACACCTTTGAAAGGGTCGATAAACCAGAATAGGCAGGACACTTATCACATGAATTTATGAGACACCTGTTTGGGTTGTACATGAACACCAAAATGGAAGCTAGATGTAAGTGCATTGAGAAACATATATATGATTCTCCGGGACATCGATATCCATCTTCGATGGCATCACTAAGCTTGAGCAAGGGTACTCAGCAGACCTGGGTCGAGGTGGTGTCGCCGTGCGGTGGGTTGGATGAATACTTAGTAGCTACTCAATAATTTCGATCTAGGTTGTCCTGAAAACGGAGAGCTTGTGAGTTACGGGGAGATGCAAATATTTACAGCCCCATAGTCATAAACACCAAAACACACCAAAAGTGGCTATTGTAAAGACCGAGCCCGGCAAAACGTTGCTTAAAAGAAATTGTAAATTTAAGATAAAAGCACAAAGTCTCTCCTCTGATTTTTACAGCCTGGTTAAACGTCTTGGACAAGCACAGCAGAACTGAAGCCAATTCCAAAATCGCAGAAATTGCGCTAAATTGTATGGGGAATAGCGTTATTTCACAAGATTTCAGTTTCCGAGAAACTTCAAAAGATCACCAGGGCAGCTGAAGAACTTCTATAGGCCTATAAATTTTGATTTGGTTCACATCAAGCTCAAACCCTATCCAAAAAGCCTCTCGTGAATTCATAAAGTGAGTGTAATTATGCAGGTGTTCACGAGGGGCACTTTTGGGGTGTTTTCGGTGTTTTACCAAGCCTTTTGTCTAGGGACTGTAGTATTGGTATTCAAATCAGGGTGCTACTTAGTAATTGGAGTTGTTTGATTAGAAACTGGTTGGTGGAGCCTCAAGTGTGGAAGTTATGACTGTGTCTGCAGTGTGTCTGGGAATGTGGTGAGTAGGGTGTCGTTGAGGAAAGGCTATTGATATGTTCAGATGAGTATGGAGGGGTGGGGTAGTCTGGCTTGTGTATGTAGGGTGGGGGTGTGGTGGAAGGCAAAGAATAATAGTAGGGTGGGTGTTAGGGACTAGTTGTATGAAACATGATATTATATTCTAGATCACAAAATGGATTCCATCAGCAAAACTCCGGACAGAAAACCCATTTGCAATAGCTACCACCTAAGATATGACTTCAGAGGCTCAATGACGAATGCCAGTGCCCCGCGCGGGATCACCTTCAAGTATTACTTTCCACCAAAGCTTTGTACTACATAGTGACCCTAATAGGTAAGATCGCTAGGTAGTGATTGAATACCATATTGGGAATTCCGAGCCTAAATCACTATCTTTATTTATCCTGGAAACACTCCAATTTCTTTATTACCGAGCTCTATACGAAGGCGCACTCCAGATGGGCAATCTGCATATACGCATCTGGGGAATACCATACATGCAGTGTTATGCATGAAACCTATTGGCAGATGCTGCTCTTTTGGTCATAAACATTTTGTGACACAACTATTATATGACTAGTGTGAACGAGGCACCTTGTTAGCTCTCCGGGTTGGTTAAAACAAGATCTACATGTCCTCACTGATGCATGTCCTCATTGATGTTAATGAGAAAAACGTAGAACATATCACCATATTATTTTGCCAACCCACTAGCTAGCCAAAGACGGTGTTTTCAAGCGCTGTGACAGAGATCTGGGGCCTCCAAGATACAAGGTGCACTTCCCACCTGCGCTGACACCGGGTAAGACCTTCATGGATATCTGTGCTTTTGACCAGGCTCAGTTTATGCGGTGCAGAAATCGAACGTGTCGTGTTTGAACATGCAGAGATATATGTTATATTCATAATCAGGACTACGCACCTACCTCCAGAGACAACTAAGCCTATATATAAGTTGGTTATAGGTAGGTTACCTAGTCAAGTATTACAGGTCAACGTATAAATGCTAGTGCATTATATATGTAAAGCAATTTCTAGGATGACAGTCAAATCCCATCACCTCTTGGTTGCCAAGAAATATATAACTTCACTGGGGAGAATACTCCATCCAACTTCTGATTCCACTGGTCAACTACACTCGTGGGTAGATATACAGTAGCTGGATATTTACTCCCGAAACTCTGGTCAGAGACTTATTGAATTGAGTGTTACTTGATCGGCCAGACATCACTGATTTTGACAATTTGGAAAGTGATTGTTCAGGGTAACAGTAATAATCATAGGTAGATCAATATACAACTTAGCAACATACAGCTGAACTCCATATTCTATTTGAAATATAGGAAATAGTGACATATACTTTAGTATCTAAATGACTAGAAAGTGGACCTTTGAAAGGAAACATAGTCAGGAAATAGCCTTAAGTAGTTTTGATTCATAGAGGATAGGAAGCTAGAGTTACCTAATTGGATATTAGGTTCTGCAGCCTAGTCTCGGCACGTCTAATCCCGTCAGTTTATTCTTTAAATTTCTGGTATATTTACCCTTTCCTAGGTGAAGAAAATGAGGACCAATTAGTTCTATAACGGACGGAGCTAATCAGTTATAGCGAGGGAGAAATGTATGGAAGCAGACCGTGCCTATGGAGAAAACTTTTGCTCTCTATCCAATCTAGATAGCGAGAGGCAATTTGTTGGTAAGAAATCCTGAAGCCTCTGGTCCATTCGATATAACAAGGGATCCGCTATGGGGAGGTCCAGTAAGAGTTGAATGTATCTGTAACTTGGTCAGTCACATGATCATGTGCAAGATGAAAACCCGCGACGCCTCAACGTATGCCCCTTGGCCCAGTAAGGTAGCATGTACTCAAGTCTGTTAGATAGTTCGAGTTCAGACTAAGTTCGAGTTAGTCTGAGTTCGAATGCGAAGCATGCGAACGACTAGAGTCTTGGCATAAGACTATCATACCTGCGAGGGGTAGTGCAACATAGCCCTGCCTAGTCTGGTGCCCAGGTTTCCCCATTAAAACTAGTCCCAAATGGGCCTTGGTTACTGATAAGGTTGTCTCATGCCCAAATCCTCTAAGTAGCTAGTCTCGAACCCGACCGCTCCTAGGGAGGCTAAGTAGCTTGAGTTTCCTTTTTCTTCTTTCATCTAAATTTCGAATCCATTAAGACCCCAGCCGAACTAATAATGTCGGTTGCTATGTCTACCTAATACTAATCCTGCCTAGACTATGCAATATGATGTGGATCTAGGCAGAATTAGTATTAGACATAGTAACCGACATTAGTTCGGCCGGGGGTCTTATTCCTTAGTATGATTTTAAAAAAAAAATGAAAATGATATTACCTTTACAGGAGTTCTGCCATCATGCATATATGTACATAGCTAGTACAGTTGCTGTAATACTTGGTTAGTAAGTACCACTTAGCTGCATGCATAGTTATAGTTATAGATAGATAGAAGCTTGGCGGCATAACCTTTAAAGGTCATATTCCGGTTAGGATACATGCTTCTCAACATACATACACATCACCCTACAGTTGGTGTATCGATCGAGAGTCGAACCCGAGCCAATTGCTTGGAAGGCAATTATCCTACCAGCGGACACTGTGGTAGTTAGTACTACATCCTGGATGTATAGTTATGGTTAGCTACTTAGAAATAGATAGAAGCTTGGCGGCATGACCTTTAGAGGTCATATTCCAGTTAGTATAGATTTAGAGGATACATGCTTATACATACATACACATCACCTTACAGTTGTGTCAATAAAAACAGTAAGCCTCTACGAGGGTCTGATCGAGACTAACAGTAAGCAGCATTGTAACTACTTAGGTAGGTAGCCTGGTTTAGGTAGGTACTTGTACTTAGTACGTTTGTAGTATAGTTAGGGCTGAACTCAAGGGTACTGTAAATTGCTAATTAAGATTCGGTCGATCAATCTCTACCATCGGATCAGGGGGTACTGATACCCATGTCTGCGCATCATTGACTACAGCAATTACCTGCACACCTGAGTCCTAATTCTCGCGCACATGTCTTTTCTTTTGGGAAAGATATAACAGGCTTGAACCCCAATTATCTTCAACCATGGCTTCCCGGCTTGTTATGTACCTGTTATTTATGTATCTATGCGTTGATATGCGTGATGAGCTGAGCGCAGAACTCTTGAGTTGGTCTAAGATCGCGTTTATTTCCACATGTTTCTCGCTACATACTTCTACTCTGTTTGGTTACACCGACTTGACGCTATGTTACACCACGAGCAGGCCGCTGTGCAAGGGGTAGGGTTAGGTTACGGAGGGTCTTGCACCAAGACTAGCACATTCCGCCCAATCTTAAAGCGCATTCTATACCGTACGTTATACCAAAGCGTATAGGGTTACTTGGTTCAATAACTATTTCAAAGGTAGGTACGCAGCCTGATAATAAATCTATCAAATCTATCATACAGTATTTATCTGTCCGCATGTCCAATCTCAGCATGCCCATGCCCAAGTGTCGAAGCTACTCTACTTGTATCCTCGTCAGGGAATATGGTTGAGTGCAGACATAGGAACTTGTTCCGTTTGGACATAGTCCTATGCTTCTGAAATTACCTTACCAATTATGTGCAGAGGGCCCAAGTCATTTGGGCCCGCCCCTTTTTGTACAACCTAAGGCTGTTACACTAAATCACGTAGACCCATTCATCGTGATTGAAGATTAAGGTGAAGTGGGACACTCTGGGAGCTGATCATGAATGATTGATTCATCAGAATTATTTGGACCTTATTGTGGAGCATCTTAGACAATATGATAATGATTCACTGGGTGGCACCTCCCTTTTCCTCTAGTATTTATAAAAATACTTAAAACCCCAACTAATTCCTCCCTCAGATGCACTCGACTTTCATTGACTTCATTCAACATATATACGCACGCCGGCGTTACAGTCAGCTATAACCCTATAAATTACCACAGTCACACAATGAAGTTTTCAACTCTCCTCATCCTTCTCCCATTTGCCACTGTTGCTCTAGCGGCTGCAAATCCCCAAACTGGTACAGACTATGACACTGCTACCGACCAATGCGCTCAAAAATACTGCAATGCCTTTGTCAGCGAAATTTTAAAGTGTAGTACAGTACACGCGGATACAACCAGTCAAGCATACTTGAACTGTGTCTGTTCAGAAAATATATCATTTGAGCAGTATAGATAATTACTCTGACGATTTGAGCCTGGACAAGTCTGACTGTCATTTAGGTGCATTGGGTGCTATCCAGAGAAGTCGATGTCGTCTCAATACAGCGACCAAAGGAACAAATTATGTTCAACCTACAGCTCAAACAAGAAAAGTGCAGCTTCCTCCGATAAGACTTGTTCATGGAGAATTTTTGGGTTGGCGGTTGCTGGAGGATTGATTGCCGCCTTGTGAAGCTTGTGATAATCATAATCTTTTCCCTTTACTTTGTCGGGCCTTGAGAACAGGAAGGTATAATCATGTACATGTGGGTTGAAGGAGGTTGTAACCAAAGCTATCCGGGAAAGGAAAGGAAGGGTGTTCGCATCTGTTACTTTGTTGAAATCTCGGCTTTCGTTTTATATTAATGTCTATTATTTTTGTTCTTTGATTTGAACCCAATTGACTTCCGAAGCGGGGATACCACTTGTAACGGAAAGGGAATAGTAGGGGTTTGACTTGGATGTCTTGCTGCTTTTGGATACAGAAAAGGGGCTCGTCATGACAAGTTATTATTCCTGAGAACATATCGATTGCATACCGTATCTCTGAATACCATATCCCAATACCATATCGAAAGGTCTGAATTAATGATGCCGCACTACCGTGCTATATGTTTGACTTCATTAAACCGGTTACTGTGTCTCCCGAACTGTTTGACGAGTACTGGCCATCGAAGGCTCGGTTTATATAAAGCTCCAGTAGGATTTGTTTAGCAATAGCTTTGAGACAATATTCTGAAGGTACGGCTGGAAGGATTGGTAGGTCATGTGAAAGAAACATTAGATGTTTGAGAAAGGGTGTAGACATCGGGCATTGGAGTTGTGGATAGGAATCATCACTCGTCGTGACAAGGCCCTGTCTGCATCCAAAGGCAGCAGAAATCCTAATTGTGACAGGGTCAGTTGTGTGGCTTGTAGGGAAGCGCTTCAAAGGAAAAGCGTTAGCTTGGATGTCTATATTGCTGGCTTTGGATGCCGTCATGACGAGGTTTTATTCCTATCTACTGTACCTAACGCCTATGATTGATGATCCCTGCTTCGCCACATGTATGCGACCACATGAGTGCACCGAGTATCCAACACATAGCAATTGCTGAACATATATACACCCATACCAGAATGACCTGCTCGTATCCCACCTGTGTCAGGACCGCCAGAGGTGTTGTTGACCTATGATGTGTATGTATGTATGTGTATATTGATGATGAGCTACAGACTGAACTGCCGGGAGCTTAAGGCTTCCCAGCACGTGCCTGCGTGCCGAGCACGCGCTATGCCATGCTATACTATGCTATGCTATCTATATTACATATCATGCCCGTGTCTCCTCACATATCCCTGCCGCTGAGAAATGCAGGTGTCCTTATCTTGCAGATGCCGAAGTGATAAACGGAATCAGTGGAAACTTCGGTCGTCGAGTCGTCACCAGGCGGGGTGACATCGGATGCGTCAGCTCGCATTCTCCCTATTGTGCCAGTTCGACCGATTCCATGTATATCTTGATCAGCCCTCCACAGTACGCTCTGCAACATATACTTTTCCCACTATATCAACTTCTCAATATCTGTTCAACTTCTTTCAATATCAGCATCCTGTTCTTACTTAGATAAAAGCTTTACTGGGATTTTTTGCCACTTATGTGTGGTTTACATATTTCAATAGCATTTTATTCGTATATCTGCTTGATTTTTGGCTTTGACTTCCACCGTGTTGATTTCAGCAGCAATCTTCTTCATCCTACTAGTGTATCGGCACTATTGGTAGTGTAGTAAGTAAGCTCAGTTGCTGTTGTTGCTGGAGTAGCTTGGAATTTACGAGTACTACTGCTATGAAGCCTAGTAGGAGAGGGACTACTAAAACGATTGCGGATGATACAAAAGCAATCTTTTATGCAACATATCTACCGGCATATAATACTGTATTGGCTAGCGGACTTCCTAAGCCCAAATTACCTCGAGTGATATGGAAGCCTAATGTACTAGAGGGGTTGGACGCTGTAGGAAGGGAGTAGGGTAGGAGGTGGTTGAAGTGGGAAGTTTTGAACCTATCGCAAGCCTACTAATATCCGCAACTATCATCAATTATAACCAGACTCACTGGTAGGGATGACATTAATGTAGAGGCCTGTAAGAGCTCTGAAGACTCAGATAAGGTGGACATAGATGAGTAGGGACCGATTTCTACAAATTAGGGATTTTTTTGAGGTAGAGTAGATACTCGCCACTAGTTGGAGGCTAGAGAACTTGGATTGAATAACATGCTAGGAGCGACTAAGACCCGTGCATCTGTAATTCCAGTCATCGACAATGCCGCGGATAAGTGTCAAAAGGACATGAATAAATTTGGTGGGATAGAGGAAGGCGAAGAGGAAAGAAGATGGATTACACTGCGTGAAGCGCTTGCCGAAGCCATTACAGATGCACTTGATAAGGAGATAGACGGAAGTGCTTTCAGAGACGACTCTTAGAGAACTCCTTTGGCTAAAATACCGGTACTCCTTTGTATGTATTCGTATGCTGCTGGCCGGAATTGTAGTGTCAGTGGAGCCTCACACGTTTCCATTACCTAAGCACCACCACCACCTCGGTCATTTGACTTGACATGATGCCAAGCCTGATTAGTCTCGATCACAGCTAACTTTAATCGCACCTATGATTGAGGGTCGCTCAATCTCTAACGAGATTTTCGGTTCAGAACGTAATTTTCAATTTAATCGATTAATTATTTTAGTTTTGAATACCCCTATTGATTTCATGATCACCAGATTTTATGCACTTATTTCTGGGCATGTACTCTGTACCGTATTTTAGATACATTTGGCTGATGTGGGATGGATCCACTCCAACTAACCGCCGATCTGGGGAGAACTCTCACTGTTATATACTTAGTAGCAGAGAAACCACGATCACTAGGGGTTCTTTATGTGTAATAATATCCCAACTTCAATCTCATATCTATATTCTAGTCCGTTGCAGAATTCGGACTATTCCTGAATCAAAACCTTAAAATTTTCTTCTACACAACACAGCAATATTTCAACGCTACATACTCTTCAGCGCAATATACTCTTCATATCACAATATTAATAGCATACCACGACATTCCCGCTCTTACAGTAATGTCAATTACCGAATATAATGGCGATATTGATTTGGATCAGTTTCAACCCCTAGGTTCCGCTCCATCTCAAAATGCAATTGAAGCATTTCCCCGTACCAACTTTGAAGAGTATTTGTATACAACAAGAAGTAAATCTAATTCTCGGTTGACCTTTGAGAAGTTATCTTTTAAAATCCAATTCAAGTAATAGTGACTAAAAAGAACCACCTAGGTATCGCAAACTGAAAACATACCTCCGAGACCCAAACCTAAAGGCCCCAGCAGGTGATTTGCTAGCAATCAAGCTGCGATAGAAGGTATTAAATAAATATGTGCTTCGTAATGATGCACTATATTTTATTGCTGGCAAAAATAATGGGAAACAAGTGGTTTTGAAGCATGATGTATTTGATGTTATCGACATATTTATGATACTTTACTACATGCAGAAAAGAACAAGACCTATAATACTATCAATGAGAGGTATCATGGAATTACTCACTGTGAAGTATGGTCTTAAATCTACTTATATTATATTAAAATTAATATTTTGTTTAGGTTACTGAGCTTTCACAACATTGTCATCTTTGTGCACACAACAAACCAAGCCAAAGTCACGGTCCATTACAACCCATAGTTGTAAATGGTCTTTGGGAACGAGTGCATTTTGATCCAATTGATATGTGAGCTGATCCAGATGGGTAATACCAATGGATTTTACACATTCGAGATCATTTTAGTAAATATTCTAGTGCTTATCCTCTAAAGTCTAAAGAAAGTAGCTAATATTCTTATGATTTGGATTTGATAATTTGGTCCACCAAAAGATTTTTCAGTGCGATAATGCTTATGAGTTTAAGGTGAAGTGCTTGTTATTATAGAATATCATTGAATTTCTTTAATACGGGGATGTCCACGCAATCCTCAGATAGAAGGATTGATTGAACAAGCATATGCTGTACTAAATCATTGGGAAAAGCTAAATTAGGTGATGGGTACCTATTGTGATTTTAGCTTTGAATCAACAAGTAAGTAATCATTTCTAATACTAGGATTCACTCGACAACTGGAAAGCCCTTATAAAGTTGTATTCAAACAAAAAGTATATGATCTTCTAGCTCATTTATTTCAAATCCTAGATGAAAATAATGAGGATAGTGAGCATGAGCAAGAGGGTCGCAGCGAGGATGAGCACGAGGAGGATGAGCGCGAGGAGGATGAGCAAGCGGAGGACAGTCGGGATGAACCTCAATCTACTCTAATTCAACTTCCCAGTACCGATGTTATGCTAGCAAAGATTCGTAAACATACTACAACAGATGGCGAATCGATATCTTCAACAGTACAAAATAGATACCATTACAATAGCTGATCTCGGTAGCTTGCGAATTCCTAGTATTGATCGAGCTTCTACCGACCATCGCTAGATTTTCTGTAGAGTTGTCTACAAGCCTCAACCTGACCGACATCAACAATATTGTGAATATGGCCTATTGGATCGATACTATCCTACCAAAGAACTGGAGCGGCTCCTTCTAGTATTAGATCAAATTACCTTGAGTCTATCCCATCAATATGGCAAACCCAAAAGCCAAAGTCAATTCATGGGTGTATTTAGTTGTATTGGCAAGAGCCTCAAGTCATATTTAGTGTTGCTTTTAGTGCTGTCGGATGTGACGAGGTTGCATGATATCTATTTCAAAGGTTTTCCCATTAAATAACAGACTTGGTTTCCACTCAATTTTCCTTTATACATTGCTCAGAGTGCATATATATGCCATTCCGGAACGGCCCTGCAATTCCGCAACGGACCAGAACATATACATAGAACCTCCACCACCAACCCCCCCCCTCCCCCTCTCTTTTTAAGGGGATTAAGATTAGTGGAAGAAAGTCTCTACCAAGTCCATTGTCCCCGTTCCTTAAATCTTCCGAAGCCATCTTGTCCTATCATCTGCCATTCCCATGAACTCCATCTCATTCCAATTCACTCACTGGCCAAACAGGATAAAGCCCAAAGTAGCTGGTTCAAAAACATAAGCTAGAACTATATACAACCAATATTTTGATATTCTGGATATTCCTAAAAGAAACAGATATGACGAAGTCAAACAGTCAGCGTTGTCAAATCAAAAAAATAAACTTATTAGCTATAGAAGTCTGGGTCGGGTTTCGTGCACATCTTACCCCTCCCCTTCTCCGCCAAAAAATAAAAAAAAAAATAAAAAAAAGCCATGAGACTTGAAAAGAGGAAGTTACCCTGAACTCTTCATAGTGAAACCACTCCTGTGGCATACTCACATGTAATCGGGGCCCCCCCTTCGCCCAAACCCCGGTGCCATTTGGTATCCTTTACAACTTTCCAGGGCCAATAGGCCTCCTAGGTAGTTATTCCCTAACATTCATTATAACCTCTAAACACATAAAAAGCTGAACATGGAAAGGTAAAAGATATACGAAAGGACAAGATAACATGAAACTAACCAGATGAATGAAAAAAGGAAGAGTTCAATTAAATCTGGCATATTCGTCATAATGAATTTAGCCCAAGATAAAATAAAATCTTAAATGAAGGATATATTGACATTATTCCGAAGATTCCCTTGAACGTGCGCCAAACTAAGTGACGGCCCCCAATCCTCTAGACCCGCTGTTCTGCATCTCAGCTCCCATGGCCACTGCCTCCATTCCCACCAAGATATCATCGAATCCTGTGCCAGCAAGATAGAGAGTTCAATTCCCATCGGCTACGTTTCTTCTTAAGTATGAAGGTGGATTTCCTTCTGCCTGTTGCTCAGGTGAAAGTTGAGACATAGGTATCCTGTGAGTTCTTTTTTCCCCAGATTCCAGGCATGCTCGCAGGGCGTTCTCTGGCGTTTGTCCCTGATTGTGAGTGATGCACCAGCCTGGACTAGCATTTTTGCAATTCTCACGTTATTGCAATCATGAATCGGAGTGGCACCGACATAATCCCTCACATTGACCAGCTTTCGAGTTTCCGCTATATTATCAAGAAGAAACCTTATCATTTCACCATCAGCCAATTTCCATGTCCGATGCAACACACTAGCACCTGCGCTAGTTACCGTAGTAGCGTCTGCTCCTCCTCAATAAGTAACTTTACACATGGCAGATGGTTATGGTAAACAGCCTCCAGCAATGCTGTTTTACCAAGTAAATTTTTCTCATTAATATCAGCTCCCATGTCCAGCAGTAGCTGCAAAGTAGTCTTGCAACCACTTCCTGCAGCAAGATGGATAAGGCACGAAAGCTCGGGTTTCAGTTGTTCCTTTTGCTCAGCATTCAGGCATAACGTGCAACCCTTTCCCACTAAAAATTGACATAGATCTTCCTTGAAATTAAATGCTGCCTCGCAAGCGGAGTCCAGCCTTTAGTGTCGTGTGACTCTGTGAACGACAGAAACACCAGTATTGACCAATAGTCCTGTTGAACTAACCAATGCATGCTTGTGATCCATTTGGGAGCAGTGAGCTTCGGCGTGAGCTTTTTCAGAGCCTCAATATTCTCTCTAGATGCCTTGTCCAAGAATGCTTTGAATATGTTATTCCAATGCTCATAGTTAATATCTTCAGAATTTAGAACTACTTCAGCAGCATGAGTGAGCGGTGTTTGGCCTTCGATACCGATTTTGTCCACATCCATATTCGTTGCAAATAGCAATTGCAACCTGAGAAGCAGTGGACATTTTTCCTCTATGACCGCATGGACACGTTCAGCAAAGCCACCCACCAATTTGACAACTTCAGTTGCTGTCTCCATGTCTACTTCGGAGTTTTGAAGTATCATTTCGCAGATTTTGTTCCGCTGAAGGTGGTAGGCATAAGCAAAGGGTGTTCGGCATTCTGTATCAACCTCCACAAGTACCCGTGGCTCAAGATGTATTATTGCACGGACCGCAAGCTCGTAATTTATGTCCATTGCAAGATTCATCATGGACTGACTAGATGATTGAATGTCATCTCCTCCATAATTGGCCCCAACGGCCATTTGCACCAGCAACCTCAGCACCACTACGTATTCTGAAGATGCGTCATCGTCCAGAGCTCTTGCGATCAAAGGGTCAAGTAATTCAGACCTCTCCTTGAAATCCATACCACATGTGAAAGTTTTCAATGTATCAGCACTTGTGCATGCACCTTTCTCCAATAAAAGCTTGCAAATAATTTCCTGATGCTTCATGATTGCATGAACAAGAGGTGTTCGACCATTTGAATCAAGCTCTTCAGTATCCATTCCCATAGCAAGCAAAGTCCTAACGACAAATACATTTCCATTCTCGATAGCATTATGTATTCGGCCACGAGAAGACCGTTTGCTTGGAACTCGGGACTTAGGATGGTGAAGTGTCTCCATTGACAACTGGGCTTGGAAAGGCTCGGGGTTACTGATATCGGTTAGCTCAATTGGAAGGTTCAGTACTGCGATCTGTGAGACTGAAAGATCTCCTAATGTGATATCAGATAGCATTGACTAGTTGCCAGTACTGCAGGCACTGTCAAATGACAAAACCGAATCCGAGCTTGAATCAGTCCCTAGACCAAAATATCTCAGCCGCTTATATGCTCGTGATGCCTTGAGATCCTCCATAAAGTCTGGTCGCCATAATCGAAGAGAGAGAGTACTCTGCTTGGACATAATAGAAGCACTGTCAGAATTGTTACGATAATTGGAGGGGCGGCTATCAGCGGAGGATGGGCGGGTTGACACTGCGGAGTCGGCGAGAGTACTCATGTTCAACTGGGCCTGCTCTTCCTGACGGCTGATTAACTCCCTGAGCATGACTGAATGCGTGTGGTTTGATTGTAGAATTTCCGTGGTTTGCTCCTGTAACCTTGCTTGAATTTCAGAAGCCTGCGCAGTTGTAGTGCTACATATAGATGTATGGAAAGTCAGCAATGCCGTCTTTAGTTCAATTCCACGTCTTGGAGATTAATTAGATAGTCAATGGCATAAGGTGAGGAGGAGATATATGAAGTATACCTGACCAGCAAAGGATAGTTAACATCAGAATTAAATTCAGCTTATGTCGCTCGAGATCCTCGATAATAACCAATGCCTCTTCGTGCCTCCACAGTCCCCACTTGACTCGATCAGCAATCACTCCTGCTCTTTTCCATACCGCACTAGCCGTGATGGGGTCATTGAACCCACACATTGTTAACCTTCTTCTCCAACTTCGAATAGATAATCACACATCCAGTCAAGGTGGCCATAAGACTGTGAATGGAAATCATCGTAAGGTTGCCACGATTCAGCCCCGAGCCAATGCCATTGAGCAAGAGTTGCTGTAATTGACAAAATATAGGCTGCATGATCTCTACCTCTTCCCTCACTCGCACTATTGTTTCTGGTGCATCTTTCACTTTGTCAAACAACTCCTTTGCCATTCCGACAATATGGGCTGAAATGGTAATGAGGCCTGCGATAGATGCGGCTATCGACAGCGGATCTCCCATCTCTGCGTCAAATGAATAGATATTGATATGCGCACGACTTTTTGGGGATTCGCGATGATCTGCTTCAGAGGTGTGCCAGGTGTTCTTTCTTGTGTTGATATTTGTACGTTAACGAGGTATGTACAGACTCTGACAGCTTGAGCCGGTACGGAGGGGGAATCGTGAGGGGGCGGAGACTGCTGAATGTGTAGAGCCTTGTGACCTACAAAAGTAACTGCATCCAATGCTTCAGCTACAAAAAGCAATTCTGACTGCACCTAACTACACTGACGTTAAATTGGTTATCCTGTACTTACAGTACACAGTACATGGGTCAGAGTGTTCACGCACGCCAGCCAGCCCTGAACATACGGTACGTGAACATTTCACATGCAATTTATATGTTCTGAGCCGCTCTATGTACAGTACTATACCGTATTATCTCGAGAAACTCGCTAGCGTAATTTCAATGTGAGCTGCATACTCGGTAGTGCGCTACGATATATTTATATGGCAAATCCTCGTGGCTGCTGTATGCTTGACAAATCTAAACCTGTTGGAGAGGCAGATCGCACCCTTCTGGTGAAGTTCCTCAGTTAAGCTCAACAGAAACACTCTTGCTATGCAGCTCACATTGAAATTACGCTAGCGAGTTTCTCGAGATAATACGGTACACTAAGTTTAAAAACGTTGGTTTTGTCAGCAAAAAGTTTAGGATAACTAACAACAACTTCATAAATCCCCTTGAGGTTGCTAACTCAGCTATCTACTGTCACTGCCTTGAAGTTCATAGTAGTAGTAATGCCATGCAGTACATATTTTTGCAGTTGGCGATATGGTTAGTGTTGGAATTCCATGAGAAGACCGAGCCAAAACCGATATTTTGGATCCTGTTCATGAATATTTAGAGATACGTATGTATTCACTAATATTGGACTTCTATACTGATGAGTTTTACGTACCGTTTTGTCTTGCAATGGAGAAAGATAGCACCACTTGCTATAATGGTCTATCATGACAGATCCATTTATATTGTCCATCTGGATTTACAGTGCTTAAAGTAACCTACGTACAGCTGACCCAATTATTTCATTAATATTGTTCCATAAGAATATTAAATGTGCTTTCCTGACGACCATGAGGAATTGCAGAATGTGTTTAAAAATCATACCAAGAGTTGCCAATCACGAAGTTCCCTTCCGGTATCATTTCTACAATATACCTAGTCTTTCATCCTCATTAAGATAAAACTTCTGTAGATGGCACATTGCTTGAAGCTTGGGCAGTTGAAGGCGTTCTTTGAGAGCTTGAGTTAAGGGCATGACAAAAATAAATGGTAGAGTTAATAAGGTAGAAAGTAAGGTAAGTAGCAGTACAATATGGCAAAACTAAAGGCGGATATTGTGATGTATCGATATTGAGGAATGAATAAACCAGACAATGCCGGATCTCAGCTGGGCGTTTAAACTATGAATACAATGTTCCATCCATTGCTAAATTTCTATCTCATTTCGACCCATTTTCTCATATCAATTTACCATCTCATATCAGATCTACCGGGCATTCATTTATCTCTAACTCAAGAATCTCACGACAGATTTATATACCGAATTTAGTAATTACAGTACCCCGGCGAAAGTATTCGCGACCCCCCCTGCAAAAATATATGGGGAGCCTCGCGAATACTTTTGCCGGGGTATTGTAAGTAAATTGTCCAGGAGGGGCATTCCAGAATCTTAACTTTGAATGGCCATTGTTGCCAAGCGCACCTCACATGCTCACATGAGCTGATCTTCTTCCTCGGTATCTTACCACTAGCGTAGCTGTGGTAGCTGTCGACAGCTTTCATAGCTAAGCTACAATTCTACCCGACTTCGCCATCCCGAGTGCTGAAGAGGTTTACCGTCCTTTTTAGCCATACAACATATTTGAATACTCCAGGTTTTTAATTTGAGGTGTGTAGGTTCCTAGTCCAAGTCCCAAGATGCCTGGCTACGTGATACCGTCGATTGTTGAGCACCGCGTGTCGCCTAAGGGTAAAGAGATCATTGACAAGGTGGGTTTCAGTTAAAATCCTCCGGACTTGAAATATACCTGGGATCAAAGAACTCACACTGTTGCCGGTCTTAGGTCTACAAGTTTGTCAATGAAGAATGTATCCCCGCAGATGCCATTGTTGAAGCTCAAATGCCCGAAGATGCCTCCAAACGCTTCCTCAACACTTACCCCCCAATCATCGATGAGCTTAAGGCTAAGGCGAAAGCGGCTGGTCTTTGGAATCTGTTCCTTTCAGAGGGTCACTATAAGGAGGGCAGTGCCCTTACCAACTTGGAATACGGTATCTGCGCAGAGATCATGGGTACAAGCTACATTGCATCTGAAGCCATGAACTGCTCTGCCCCAGATACCGGTAACATGGAAGTGTTGGCAAAATATGGAAACGAGGCACAGAAGAGGGAATGGCTGAAGCCGTTATTGGATGGGCAGATCAGGAGCGCATTCGTGATGACAGAGAGGACGAAGGCGAGCAGTGATGCTAGGAACATTGATTTGGACATGGTGAGGGATGGGGATTCATATATTCTCAATGGCACGGTATGCTGTTCCCCAGGATCTCTATATATGAATTCTAAACGTCATTTAGAAATGGTGGAGTAGTGGTGCTGGGGACCCACGATGCAAAATATACTTGGTCATGGGCAAGACCGACCCAAAGAACCCCAATCCCTACAAGCAACAAAGTGTGATCGTCGTCCCAACCGGAAATCCAGGTGTAACCGTTCAGCGCGCACTCTCAGTGTATGGCTATGATGGTACAACGGTCTCCTAAATTATTCATACACATCTTGATACAGATCCTGATACACTGGCGTACCCTTAGATGCCCCACACGGCCACTGTGAGCTTATCTTCAAAAACTGCCGAGTTCCGGCCAGCAATATCATCCTCGGCCCGGGCCGTGGGTTCGAAATCATTCAAGGCCGTCTCGGGCCCGGCCGTATCCACCACTGCATGAGATCTATCGGTGTTGTAAGATTGCCTTAAACAGAACAACTAGTCCGCCATCCTTAGTAGTGAGTGCTCTTACCAACTTCATTTTAGGCCGAGAAAGCCCTCGAATACCTCATTGCCCGTATTAACGACCCCGACCGTTCCACGTTCGGCGTCCCTCTTGCCTCCCATGGTGTTATCCTGGAATGGATTGCCCGTTCTCGTATCGAGATTGACGCCGCCCGCTTCCTCGTTCTTAACGCAGCAGACATGATTGATAAGACTGATGCTAAGGGAGCAATGAAGCAAATTGCCATGGCGAAGATTTCTGTTCCTTCCATGGCGTTGACCGTGATTGATAGAGCTGTCCAGGCCCATGGTGCAGCAGGTGTTTGCCAGGATTTCCCACTAGCAAAGATGTGGGCACATATGAGGACTCTGAGAATTGCTGATGGGCCGGATGAGGTGCATTTAAACCAGTTGGGCAGGAGAGAGAACCAGAGGGTGAAGGAGATGTGAGTGCTTCCCACATTTGAGAGACGCCACAAAATTGGGCCTAACAGGGTGCAGTATTGAGAGATTTAACCAGCAGAAGGCAAAGCGGGAGCAATTGATGGAGAAACATAATATCCAAGTCAAAGCGAAGTTGTAATCGAGGCAAGGTTATGGTTATGGTAGAATCGAGGCCCAGGGGAGATGCTAGGCACCTAGGTTCTGAATTGTTTTATCTATCTTTATTTATTTTTATGAATGGATTGAGGATATGTATAGATACCACATGATATCTTTGCAGTCGAAGCCTCTTATCTGAAATTTCCAGTCATGACAGGGAGCCCTATCACTAATATGGGATGGATAGGTTCAATCTAGAAAATTTCTCGCTGAGAAAGGAACTAATATTGCTTCTGCCATAAATTTAGTCTTCCGTTCAATCTCCTATTCCCATTGATAATTAAGTATTTCGGACTGAGAGTATAATCTCCCGGGAGTAAACGAAATAACATTACCTACATCAACCTACTCTAGTAAATCCAACCCATCACCTCTCTCAACCCCCGCACTAACATCTGGGTAAACGTCCCACCTCCTCTGCATCGTCACCGGAATCCCTGCCCTTGTATTCTCTATCGCCTCGGGCTTTAGCTCTGCATAAACAACCCCCTCCTTCCCACCGTCAGCCTTTCCCAGTACCTTTCCCATAGGATCGACAACCATGCTCTCGCCCCAAGCCTTATAACCTTCCACATCATCTGCTGATCTCGCGGGCGAACACATCGCAACATATACTTGGTTATCAGTTGCCCTTCCCCGCGCAAGTAACTCCCAATGAAGCGGGCCTGTGGTCAAATTGAAGGCCCCTGGGGCCACTACTGCAAATGCCCCCTTCCTTGCGTAAATGGCTGAGAGCTCTGGGAAGCGAATGTCATAACAGATCTGTACTCCGATGGATCCGTAGGGGGGGAGATTAATTACCGTAGGTGTATGTCCGGGGGACAGCACATCTGACTCCGTAAACTTGATTTTCCCGGGGATATCGATATCGAATAGATGGATTTTCCGATGTACTCCAATGAGGCTCCCTTGAGGATTAAACGTCAAAGATGTATTATACAAATATTCTTTCCCTGTATGGTTCTCCCCCGCCTCCTCCCTCGTCTTCATCGTCTGTTCTTGCGACGGATCACTGGTTTTAATGTTTTTACTCGGCGGGGACTTGCTCCTTTCTGGTATTGACCCAGCAACGAGATACACTTTTGCATCTATAGCCATTTTTCGCATTGCGAAGAAACTAGGGTATTTCTGCTCATCTACCACCCCAGCTTCCCGCTCAGAGTTAGGCGGGATTGGCTCAGCGTATTGATCAAACCATTCACATCCGTATGGAGAATTGAAGCATTCTGGGAGTACGACGATGTCGGCTTTGTTTTGGGCGGCTTCGAGGACCTTTTCACGGGCGAGGAGGAGGTTTTTGGGTTTGTCTTTGCCGGAGAGGAGTTGGATGCAGGCGATTTTTACGGGCCGCGAGAGAGGGGATTTGGTGGTGGTGGACATGGCGGAGGCGAGCAAAGACTTGGTGGTGGACAGGGCTGATCTGATGTTAAGGCGAGTGCAGAGGTGAAACATCTGGGGCCCTATGGAGCAGAGTGGGGCCGTAGCGGAAATAAGAGTGACACAGGTAGCCAAGTTTCAACTACGCAGGATTCAAAATATCAGACCAGAGCTGATGCCAAGCCCGGGGGCTTGTGTACAGTACTGCAACAAATATGAGGAAATCTGCAAAGTTGTATTCTATGATAATGATGGCCCTGAACAGAGAGGGAAAAGCGGGGTTTATATACATAATTGAGACGAACGATCCCGTACTGTAAGCCCCGAATCGCTACCTAAACCTTGAATCCCAATTCCATCTTGTCAAGAAATCTCAAATAGGCAATCTCCCCTCACTCCTTGACAACTAGATATCAGATCACTCACTTCCTATCACGCCACGGAACCACGCCACAGACCACCCCCTGGTTAACGACTCGCACCCCAGCGGACATGAACAAGAGGCGGAAAGCAGCACAGCAAGCCTGATATCCCCATAACACCAACTAACTGCGCAATACGTCACCAACATTAAAAAAAAAAGAGATACCGACGAAACGACAAAATCATCACTTATACTATATATATATGTTCTGGTCCGTTGCGGAATTCAGTCCATTCTGGCATAGGCAACAAACCAGAAAACATATATTATTAGTATAGCTTTAGTAAGATATAGATTACTAGCTCTACTACTACTTATATATCTTCTACTTAAAACCTAGGCTACTGATATTCATAGTAATAGTAGTAAAAATATATTTAGGAAAATATAAAGCTGCTGAAACTCTTTTCCTAGGTCTAACTTGTTATCCTAAATAGTAGCCTTCTTACAAGTAATTTTGAAGATATATATTTAAAACTTATCTTTTATATTTGAATCTATATAAGTTTATCTATTGTATAAAGTACCCTCTTAACTATATCATAGCAGGTGTTACCCTTAGAGAGTTAATTACATTAATATAACACTACTTGTGCCTCCAGCTCTATGTAGGTTTGGCTGTCTACTATAATTTCATGATCACCGGATTTTATGCACTTTTTCTGGGCATGTACTCAGTTCTGTATTTTAGATACATATGGCTGATGTGGGACGGATCCTCTCCAACTTACTGCCGAACCGGGAATAGCTCCAGCGCACTCTCATCAATATATAGCAGAGAAACCACGATCACCAGGAGTTCTTTATGCGTAATAATATCCCAACTTCAATCAAATATCCATATTGTAATTCGAAAGCAGCAGTGGAGACTTGGCCAATTTGCTCTCAGCTACAATTATTCTACTCTGTAGACTGGTCTAACCGGATCTAGGCAAAGCAAATATGAAATTAAGCTGTCATAGGAAGCCCCTTTCTTCCATCGTGAAATGCTCTATTTTGCTCATCCTCACAACGTAACCAACTGTCTAACACGCCTCACACACGCTTATTACCTACCTATAGCTTTAAACCTACACTCATTTTTCAGGCACAAGCTTAATATACATACACTTGCTATCCAGCTCTCCAAAGCTTGACAGTAGAACCAGTACAGATACTCAAGAATCAACACTAAGTAACATACAGACAATGGCCCCCAGAAAGCTCACCGTTCTTATCCCTCTCACCATTCTCATGTTTGGTGCCTCTGCCGCTCCTGTTGCGAGGCCCGCAAATGTGCCTGGTCCAGCTGTGCCCGGGCCCAACCCCCAGAAGAGAGGTTATGATGGAGACTGGCTTTTCTCGCGCGAAGCAGACTCAGGTATGGGTACACAAGAAAGGTTCTATATCCAAGGATAACCAAAGCTAATCACATTTTATTGGATTCAATTTAGCGACCATGCCCGAAGGAAAGCTTGTTGTGGTTACCGGGGCGGCGGAGAAGAGGGATTATGATGGGAATTGGCTTCACTCCCGCCAAAGTGGTATGTCAATTATAGGGAAACATTTTTATTTTAAGGCGGTAATTCTGACTGGAATCAAAAGTGAACACTGAGCCCGAGGAGGCCGGAGCGGAGCCTGAGAATTAATGCTCGGACAAGGACAACTTCCCGGGTCCGGCAGCGTGCCGAATGGGACATGTACGAAGCTTGGCTTGGGAACGTAACTGGTGGATTAGTATGGGAAGCTAGGGAGAAACCTGAGGGGGACACTCTCAGAGAGCAACAACTTTAACATAGGGGGGAGGGGGGGATATATGCGTGAATCGGACAAATTTCATTCCCAACACCTGGACCAGTGCTGGTCAACATGTATCAAGGTATTTTTTCGATGTCGCCGAGTCACGGTACGCAGCTCGATTACATCAACATACATCTCAGCATCCAGCACCAGGCAACAAAGCAATCTAACATGTACTCTAGAGCATACTTCCTTGTAACCTCGACCATGTCATCTCCTCATCTAGATCTTTCTTTGGCGTCTTTCGAATTCCTTCTGTATCCTGCACTTCATTAATTTCTTGTTTATATCACAGCGGCATAGAAGTTGGGGTTATTAATTTCTTGGTCTTGACTGCGTTTGGTGTTCTCTATGTATTTTTTTTGTGCTGTTGTATGCATGCAACCTAATACTGACCACCTATTATTTTAAGATGCCCATGTGAGGCAAGCGGCGGTTAATAAACAAGTCTATTAACTAAACATCTTTTCCTATTTGGAATTGAGCAATCTTGTACAGACATTCCAGTTCCAATTCATGTAACGGACTACTTTCCAACCGCGTCTTTTCTTTCTACCTTCCCTCTAGTAGATGCGTTTATAAACATTAAGAAATAAACCTCGGCTGAATTGGGCTTTGAGTCGAAAAAATTGAAAGCAAAGAATGTCCTTAAAAGTAAGTAAGCAAACCAAACCACACCATCTCATCCCATCTATATATACATATATGTGTATATAGACCGTACAACCAACCCTCAATCCAAAACATTCCCACGATAATCCCATGGAAAACATTTCTCCAAGTTATCGACTTCGAGGGAGGAGGAGAGAGGTGAGAAAACGAAGGTTATTCCCAGGAAAGAGGATGATTCTCCAGTAGGAGAGAAGGTGTAGAGCCCCGGTGGTTTACGATGTCTTCTGGGAATTGGTATGATTAAAAGCGGGATAGAGGTGGCGCTAGGGAGGAAGGGTCGGTCCATTCCGAGATGGAGTACAGCCTGTCCAGCCCTCCCCGGGGATGATAGGATATCCTAGCAGTTGGAGATAAGAGAGGTGACCCATAAGATTCCACAGAAGCGACAAGAGTCTGCACAAGGGAAATAGGCCATAAATTCGGTGATTTGGAGGGGATATGCAATTTACTCATTAGAACGTTACCCTGAGCCAACCGGACATATTTAGTTACCCTGAATCACTTTCCTTGGTTATAATCAAGTACTTCTAACCAAAGGAATCTCGATGCCCCCAGCTCGGATATCTCAACATCCACGCCCTGGATAATTAGCCAGAGCATGACACCTAGAACTAGGGTTGTCTATATGATCGATTGAAACACAGGAGGAAATACAACCAGCAGAAATCCCATGAAGAACTAGAGAGCCAACCAGGCACATCGCCCAGATTGGATGAAGAGTCTTGTGGCATCTCAGAACAGCGGCAGAATTTCTGGTAGGGGCATTTGACGGCCCAGAGTGAGTGGACAAAGCAAAGCTGCCTGGAATGGAATATGGAGTTTCAAGGACACAAAGGAGTGTGTAGGAAAAAGGTTACAAGACAACCCGCGGCGAAGCCAAGAGGTCCAATTGAAGAACAGGATGGCGGAGACCTGTGGTGATACATAGAGGGAAGTTTTTGATGCAGTGATGAATGGCCCCAGAGGAGGAAAGAGAAGGTTCAAAAGGAAGAAGAAGTTTGAGATATCATGTATATAAGTTTTTGTTTTTCTTGTAGTGTTTTCGATGTTGCTCCGTTAGGTTGCTGTCCACGCTGCCGGCAAACATAGGAGGAGGTTTTTGTATCTTTTAGGGGGGAACCCTGTTTCCTTAAATCAGAGTTGACTGGCGGAGAGGTTAGAATAGAGTAACGCCTATTGGGAAGAATCAGGATACTACCTCTGGGGCACGAGACTATATCTCCGAGGAGACTCGTAGTTGATCTCTGCAAGCAGAGTACAACTGAACCTCTCCTATTGTATCTTGCAGCTACACACATGGACACTACACCGCTGCAACAAAAGTCTCATTTCATATCACATGATATTCATATAACATATGGTAACTAAAAAGCCTTTTCCTCCCCGCAGAACTACTATCCATACAACCTACTCCAAACCACAGTCAGCCAATTTCCGATGAAATCCACCTGTATCCACGTCCCGTACTAAGTTGGTGTCCCTCAGACTTGCCTTTTGCACCATCACAACTCCCCCTCCACTTCACCACCCCTCCACTCCAATACTCGCTAGACGCGCCTACAACCACCACAACCCCGAAGGGAGGGTGGTCAAAGTTCTATCCATGCGAGCTCTATGACATGGGGGGGATGAAAGGATATGTACGCTACTGAAGCAGTGACGTACATTGGTAGAGCTTCAGCAGTATCTGTGTGTCATCACTGGGAACCCCCCGCTATCCTCTGGGCAAGCTTACATCCAATGAATGCCCAAAAGATATATATGCATTTGAAGAAAAGAAAAGTAGAAAATACATACCTAAATCAGCAGCCTCGTCCCTTTAACCCTCCCCCCACGCGGGTGACACTCCATCTTGGCCGTTCTTGCACCAAACTGCACCGCTCTCTTCTTCTCCCATGACACATTCTGCATTCCCAACATCTGTGCAACCAGTCTCAGCACTTTCTTCCCCCCTTCCCCTTCCACATTCCCGTCCTTCCGTTTCTCAAAATCACATTTTTCCCACACACCCCTTTCCATCGCCCACACCACAACCTTCTCGTCCAAGAATGGATACCTCCCCTCCTTCCCCCATTGACTAATAACTCTATCATCCCTCCCAAGATTCCTCTTCCCCAACCTACCCACGTCGAGGTCTAGCTCGGTAAGTAGGGCGTCATAACCCTCCCTGCGGAAAGCTGTTTCGTGGCGGGCATAGCCTGCGAATAACTCGTCTGCGCCCAAACCCGAAAGTAGAATCCGCGCGGGGGTGGTGTATGGTTTAGATGGCGATTCTTGGGTAGAATTCGGATTATACAGGGCCCCGCGGCCACGAGAGGCAAAATAAAACGCTAGGGCAATAGAAAGGTCCATTTCCGTGTTGTGCGGGTAGATAAGGTCAATCACGGACTGTCTGTGGGAAAGGGTTTCTGTTAGGGGGATGTTAATTAGGATTAAGTTGAACGTGCGAGTGGGGCAGGAGGATTGTAGGTCTCTGAGGGAGGAAATGCAGGTTTGGCGGTCAGGGCAAAGGGAGTAGGGGTCGATGGGGACTGGGGGAGTTGGTATGTCCGGAGCAGGGGCCGGAGTAGCTCCGTTTAGCTCGGCTGTGGAGTCTTTGAGCTTCTTTTTCTTGTTGTTCTTTGGAGGAGTGGAGCCGTTGGTACGGGCTTCAACTACACGTGGGTTTTCAAATGCGACATTGAGAAGATCGATGGGCTCGTCATGGGGGAGAACTTCGTGAGCAAGACGGGCGATGACGGTGCAGTCTAGCCCTCCGGAGAAGAGGATGCCGACTTTGGATTTCTTCTTCTCAAGCCCACCTGCTTCATGTAGTGGCTGACCAGGAGTGTAAATGTGTTGAACCCGTAACCGAACAGCTTCTTGTAGCAGTACTTTTAATTCGTGGGGAGCCCTCGAGTCTAGGGTGAGCGGATGGGGTGGTATAGATGGGGGGAGGGTTCGATTGAGCGGGGGGAACGGAAGTTGCATGTGGACTCCGTCAGTGCTTGTATCTCCCTGTTGGAGAAAGGGCACCTGCTGAAGGTCCGCCAGTTGCAATACTGGGGTAGATCGATCAAGGTCAATATAATACACGCCGTCTGCCTCGACCTCCTCCCAACCCTTCTGCTTGTCTCCATCCGTCACACTTGCGACTATTACTCCATCATGCCCATCCCTTTCTACACTGGCTTGGTGACGCAACAGAGACCTTCTCCCTAAACAATCTCTCCCGAACCAAACCCTTCCATTTGGTTTATCATAAAACACAAACGCAAACGGCCCCGAGATTGAACCTATTGCCCTAGTAACACCCTTAACTCCCTCTCCCTCTGCACCCAAAAGGAGCTTGAACACTTCCTCTCCATCGTTTTTCTCTCGAGGCAACTCATGCCCGGCAATCCGCCACGCCTCGCCGTTCCAGCAGAGCACCGAGCCTGTAGTGGAGCAGGTGAGGGGTTGAGGAGCGAGATGGTCACCGCGGAGTGAAAGAACTGTAGAAGTGAATTGGAGATGATGACGACCAGTGGAAATTGAACTGGACGTGTGAGTTATGGTATGTGTGCTGCAAAAATTCGGACCGCGATTCGACACGAGGGTCAGGAGGGAACTGGGGAGTAATGACGGCGCAGGTGGGGGTTGGCTCGACAGCCGGAATAGAATACCACACATGACTGGAGGAGTGAGTATGAGAGAGTGGGTATTTGGTGTCCTGTTGGCTGCATTGTGGACTAAACGTTTACAGAAGGTTTGGTGGAGAGCGGGTTGCAGAGTAGAAGTCGTGATTTGTGGGGGGTGGTTGCCAAGCCCAGTTGTTTGTACTGCGTACTCAGCTATCAACATATCAACATATTTATTTGTTTCATGGAATCTCCAAAAGACCACAGCACAGAATATACCGGCTCAAGGCAGTGGCAGTGGTACATGGCAATCCCACAGCCGTCTTCTTTTTTTTCTCTTGGTACATGTAAATAATGTATAGAGTTTTCCAAATGTGCCCTACATGTGGCTGGCGGAGTGTGGCGAGTATTGGTGGCTGATGAATCCTCAGCTTACATAACCTTCCGGCTCTGTCTCTTCGCAATTCGTCACGATTCGTGAAGGATTCGAGTCTTCACGATTCGTGAAGGCCTGAGACACCTGAACTTGGAAAAGACCAGCACGATGCTTGCCGGTAAAGTAAAGGACCCCCCCGCACATACGCCGGTAAGCACACAACGATCGATCTTACGCAAGCTATCTCTAACAACCACAGCAGGTCAACCCTCCAGCAACACCCCCAACGCCCACCCCTATCCCCATTACCCCTCATCGCAGCAGGACCCTTCGCCCCCAATCCTCCACCCGACGCACCCCCAAAAACCCCCCCCCCACCCTAGGCCCCCCCCTCGCCCCTCCCGGCTCCCGACCCCCCCCCAAATCCCCACACGTCATCCGCGCCTGGGAAACGAAACGCGCACTCACCCCTGGGCGGGAGCGGCGCAAATCTGCCCGCTGGCATCTCCACACCACGCACGCACGTGATTCGCCCATCGATATCCTCAAACAACTCAGTTTCCACCTCGCCCCAAAGTCCCGCCCATTCTACCTTGACGCCACACCAAAGCCCCCCCCCCGGGCGAGCCTAGTAAGGGCTCCGGACAGTTCGAGGAGGGAGAGTGTAGTGTTTAATTACCATAGCGATCCGGAAGGGTTGAATGACGAGGAGGATGGTGATGGTGATGATGATTCCCCCCCTCCACTCCCGCAACGGGGACGTGGGTTGAGTCTCGACCCCGACGCGAGGGCCAATGGGGAATTCAAGTCTATGCCTGGACTATCCGCTACTCCTGTTAATGGTGCGCCCCACAGCACGGAAGCAGAGGACTCGTCCCTCAATGATAGTACACTTGACGACTCCCTCGCCTCAATTGAACTCCCTCGCCGCGCGCCCCCGGATTCCTACCGCAACAACAGAATGAGCTTTGGCTTCCGCCTCTCAGATAATTTTGCGGATTTAGACGAGCTAGGCGCGGGGGACGAATCTCTACTCCATCACATGGCCGGGGGAAGTTTCATGTCTGGCGCTAATAATCATCACCATGATGATGATGACGATAATGCACCTGCGGGGGGGGATGAGAGTACAGAGAATATCTGGGAGGGCTTGGATATGGGTGATAGCACGGGGGACTTGAATCGGCGGTTTTTGGTGGATGAGGAGGCGGCTACGGGGGAAACAGGGGGGTTATATGAGGATAGTATGGGGGGGTTTCAGTTAATGGTGCCGGAGTTGGTGCCGAATGAGGGTCGCGAGAGGAGTGGGGGTGAGGATGGGGAGGAGAGTGAGGATGAGGACGCCGGTGGGGATAGGATGGATATTGATGGTGAGAGTGAGGGAGATGAGCGGGAGGGAGATGACGATGATGATGAGGATGAGGATGAGGATGAACATTCAGTCCGCCTCGGCGAAGCGCATTCAAGGTTACCCAGTTCAACCCTCCCATTCAGCGAACCCGGCTTCCCCACCCAGGCACTCCCTCTCTACACCCTCTCCCTCCCCGACAACGACGATGCAGAACAAACATCCACTCACCCCCCTTGGTTAAAAACCAAACAACCCGCCTCAATCAAGTCCCGCCGGAAAACAAAGCCCCCTTCCACAAAATCTCTAAAACTCTCCCGCCACAACCTCCCCATCCCATCTCTCCCCCCTCGGCTAATAAAAAAACTTGCCACAAACTTCGCTGGCTCTGCCGGTAAGGGGATAAGTAATGAGACGCTCGCGCAGATCATAAAGGCCAGCGATATATTCTTCGAGAATGCATGTGTGCGGCTGGGAGAGTATGCAGA
This sequence comes from Terfezia boudieri ATCC MYA-4762, assembly GCA_003788615.2. NCBI lineage: Eukaryota > Fungi > Ascomycota > Pezizomycetes > Pezizales > Pezizaceae > Terfezia > Terfezia boudieri. The sequence continues at coordinate 670,960 of ML121539.1, forward strand.
TCATGCAGGGAGGAAGACAGTAGGAGAGGGGGATGTTGAGTTGTTGATGAAGAGGTACGTACTAATTTTAAACCCCCTAGAAAAAATGTCCTATTTTTTTTGTTCATTTGAAAACTATGGTACACGGTATTTACATATATGTATGGGTGAGCAGGCAGCGGATACTGAATCCCCAAAACACGATGTTCTCGCTCGCGGAGAAGTATTTGCCTAGGGAGTTGTTACAGGAGATTAGGATGCCTGTGCAAGGGGGCGTGGGGGGGAAGAAGAGGAGGGCGGCGGCTGTAGCAGGGAAGAGCAGTAGTAAGCTTAAGGGGAAGGGAAAGGCTCGGGTGTTGGATGATGGAGTTGAGGAGGAGGAGGAAGAAGGTTGAATAGGCAAGGCGATTACCAAGCCCTGTTTTGCCGCACCCGTCGGGTGATGTCGCTTGGGGGCTTTTTGACGAGAAGGTAGAACATGAATGTTGTTGCGGCAGAGAGGGCATACCTAAATTCGTTCTTGCTATTAGTATTTGTCTTCATGAATGTTTGTAAATTACTGGCACATTGTTTGGCGTTGGGGGGAGTTTTTTTAAGCATGGCATTGTGTAGCTCCAGGTTAATACATACCAAGTCACGATATACTGCAAATGGTTATTCCTCAGGTTAACTTCCGCTGGCCTACCCACAGGAATGCCCTTCCTCATCCTCTCCTGCGTCTCTACATAATCCGGCTCCATCGTCATCTCCACCCACACCGGCTGCGCCCCAACAAGCCCCGCCATCTGCTCTATATCTGGGAAATAAAACTCCCCTCGCTCAGGCTTATTCTTGGGGGTAAATATATTCTTCTTCCAGACATCATGTCTCAGGAGTCCCTCCACCTGGACCTCCCCCCTGGGCAAAGCCTCAGGATCACGATCTTCCTGTCGCTGCTTGTTCTGGGGTATCCATCCGCGATTGATCAGGATTGTGGAAGCCCCGTTCGGCCGGTCCAGGGGCGTGATGACCATGAATCCGTTTTCACCATCATGGATCCGTGGGCCAAGGAGCATTTCGCCCGAGTGCCGAAACTTGCCGGTGGTGACGATACGGCGGAAGTCGAAGGAGGAGAGGGCGGTGGGGTCGATTTGGGGGGGAAGGGGGAGCGGTCGAAGAATGAGTCGGTCTTCGTACCGCGCAATTAGGTCGGTTTTCCAGTTGAGCCGGTGGACTTGCCAGCAGCCGAGGGCGAAGGAGATGATGGGTATTAGAGCTGTGTGGGGGAGAGAGGTTAGCTGGGATGATGTAGTGGGGGTGGGTGGATGAGATGACATACCGAGGAAGGCGAGCCCATAGGGATTATGTTTCCCCCCTGTGCGAACAAGCGTCGGGGGGCGATCGAGGACAGATTCAAAGCCCTCCTCTGCGGGGGAGTGTGCGCAGCGGCATTGGAGGGGCTGCCGTATGTTATGCCGGAGGATATGTGGGCTGTGGATGGGACTGAAGAATTGGGTCTTCGAGAGCGGGCCCCGACGATGGTTAAGGCTGGGGGCAAAGCTGCGCAGGAGATGCGCGGTGCCCCGGAGAAGAGGAGGCATGGCTGTGGCTGGTGCTGGTGGAGCTGGTGTTGGTGAATGTCGTGATGAGGTAAAGTACTCCCCGTCGCCAAGCCCTGCCCTGTAGGTGTAACGGAAGTACCCTGAACTCAACTCGCTCAAGCTTCATGCTCTCCATCGTCAACATACCATGAGCTTCGACGGACCCCCACCGTCCATCCGCCGCGCCATCTGGGACGGCAGTATTCCCGTTCAAATCCTCCTCAACCCCGGCGAATCTCGGGTTTTCGATAACACCGATCCGTTTTACGTGCGTGCCCCGCAATTTCCTTCCATTCATGCAGCTGCCCCCACCACAGGTGCTAACGGTGATGGAGCAATAGATCCAACTCCCCCGAGTGTCATATCTGCCCCTATTTTACCCTCAGCTATACGCCTTCTTTGAGTCGTTTCTCATCGATAAGGGCTCGGTTAATCCTGCGGAGGCATGGTTGGATTTTGAGGGCGTCCCGCTGAAATGGTACATCGATAATCTCACCTTTTTACGGTTCTATTTCTGATATACGGTACCCAGGCACTGGCCAATTGGTCTTCTCTACGATATTCTCACAGGCAGAGACCCTTCCTACGCGACAATGGACTGGAACAGCGGAGATGAACATAGGTTACCGTGGACTCTGACACTGCATTATTCGGACTACCCGAACGAACATCTCATGAGGCTAGATAGTCCGAACGCGCTGCAGGATTCTTTTGTAAACTCGACGAAGGAGGTGGGAATTACCGTAGAAAAACAGCACATTCCCGGAGATGGAAACGCTCTATTTTGTTTTGTGGAGACTGATTTATGTTAATTTATTCTGTAGGCGGATTATTTGCGCAACGGCAACTCCAGGGCGGTAATGAGCTTGTCCATGGCGGACTCAGCTAAGTTATGGGAGTCAATAGAGACTCGTACTCTCCCCTTTCCTATCCCAAACCTCCACAGAACCCGCATAAGCAGTATTTCTTACCCGTGGTTTCTTCAATAGACAACTTCGACACATTCTGGTCTATAGCAGACCGCCTCATAACAAACTCCGCCTACCCCATCCGCCATATTCCCATCAAAGTCTACCTCCCCTCCGCCGCTAAAGTCGTACAGAAGTTAGTTCCGCCATACCTTCAGGGCCATCGTTCGTTGCTTCCCCCCAACCCCTCTCCCCAAAGTTCCCAGAGTATGTTGAGACTAATATTATTCAACACAGGAGAACCAACAACCGTCGGCATCGTTCTTAAAACGATGGTGCCCGAGTTATTCCTTTCCACCCGCGCCAATCGTATCGCGAAGCCAGTACTTCATGGGATTGTGATACCACTGAATACCCCCTTGGTGGAGTTGATGAAGGAGGCGAGTTATCCGGATGGGTTTTTGCATGTGGCGGTTTCGATGATGTCATAGTGGGAGAGGTTGTTTCTTTTCTTTTTTTTATGCTGCGCTGGGTATGGAGTTAACTGGAATTTTGTATGGGCGTTCGATCAACTTCAGACGAGTTATATGCTATATATACATAGAATAGATGCAATAGATGCATGACGGCTGGTACAGTGAATATGGATAGATTTTTGCGACGAGTTAGTACTGTTATTGAATTATCAACCCCTGGGTGATGCCGAATGCAGTCGAAGACCGGCCCGACCCTATGTACCACTCCTAATGGATCTACAAAAAAGACAATTACGAGCGAAATTAGTAGCAGCCAACCAGATAAATGCGTTTTCATTGAGGATGAGAAAGAGAATCTGATTAGAAAAGATAAAAAGTTTTAATTCTTGGGTGACAGCATCAGCCGTTATAGGAAATTGTTCTTAAATTAGTTTCCCAGAATTGCCATCGGGCGATATTTTATGGCTGGTGAAGTTGAGAATCTGATTAGATTGCATGAGATATAAAGTGACCTTGTGGCTCGACAAAAAAACGAATTACTCCAAAATGGCATCAGCCAACCAGAATATTAATATGGCCCTGACGTACCTAGGTACCTATTCGAGTGATTAGCACGCCGGTTATCGCAACTCTAGAATTAAATCGAAATACTTGGTTTCCCAGGTGGGGGGAGAGGGGGGAAGGGGAGACAGTTCGAGGAGGAGAGAATCTGATATAGAAGGAAAAAAAGTAATCTCAGTATATGAATTTACATATTTACATACCAAACAACTCATCACTAAGAGAACACTGTGCCTCTTACATATTGTATGTAGCTGCAATAATATGAATGGGGGTCTGTGTACTTTTCTTAATTCTAAAATTTTCTTTATTTGGATTATATAGTAAACTCAGAGTTTTTAATATTGTTCTCCAAGAGGGCCAGGATTTTGGCCATGATATGTGGGCTTGCAGATTAATGGATAATGCATCGCTTGCATGCATACGGCTCAGCCTCACAAACCGACCCCACCTAAATTGACACACTGCGACCCTCTCCTCGCAAATATATCACTTCACACTCCTAGAAAAAGCCTAGGCATGAGTTTCGGGTTCGGGTTAGGTGATTTTTTAGGAGTTGGCAAGCTGGTGTGGGATGTGTATAGTGCATACGCAGATGCCCCTGAGCAGTTCCGCAACTTCTCGCAAGAAATTTTATCCCTCCATATTGTATTCAAGAGAGTCGAAGACCAGCTATGCAACCAGGGACCTGGAAATAACATCTTAAGGTTGAGTGCAAAAGATATGGATGATCTAAAGATTTTGCATGATGGATTGCAAACTATCATGAAGGAGCTTGATGCTTGCCTCAAGAAATACCAGAGTTTAATGGAGGATCATAGTATCTCATTTGATCGGCTGAGGTGGGGGCAGGAGGATTTAGTAGGATTCAGAGAGAGGATTCTAATGCATGTTGGCCTACTTACTGCGTTCAATACCAGTCTGATGTGGTATGTTCATGTTCTTCTTCTCTTCTTCAGACTCCTGATCTTATCGACAATTGATATACCAGTATCACAAGCCATAATAACTAATTAATATGCACGTTCGTGTCCTTGCAATTGCCAACTGCAGTGGCCATGTCGCAAACCAGAACGCCAGCCTCGTGCAGCACACTGCGCAGCTCGTCGCGATCCAGGAACAGCTCGGCCAAATATTCGCAGGTGCAGGCCTCCGCAGCAGAGGCTCTGTAGCATCATTAAGTTCTGTAGCATCATTCGCTCTAGGCCTGACCCAGCGCCAGAAGGCTGCGTGGAAGGAATTGTGCACAGAGTTTCACTGCAATGGTATAACCCCAGAGATGATCAAGGCTAAGAAGAAAGACATCATCAAGCTATTTCGAACCGCCACTGTAATGAGCTCCAACGACGATACTTTACAGGCTGAGCAAGGGACACTCTCAGGCAACGACGCCGACGCCGAGACCGTGAAAAAAGACTCAGCGCCATTGAGTGATATGCTCCGGACGCTGTCCCTGTCAGCGGCTCGAGCACAGTACTACGTAGCTGCACTGGGCTCAAGCTCAAAGTCCACCACCCTCCATGTTACAGCAGAACGGGGTCACCTTCAGATGGTGGAGCTCTTGCTGAGCAAGGGCGCACGCATAGATGCCAGAGATCACTCAAATCAGACCGCACTGCATATAGCAGCTCAACACGGCCATACCAAGATTGTCAGTGCCCTGCTGGAGAAGGGAGCAAGCATTGATGCGAGAGATCACTCAAATCAGACGGCACTGCATATATCAGCTCAACTCGGCTATACCGAGATTGTCAATGTTCTTCTGGGGAAGGGAGCAAGCATTGATGCCACAGATGACGACGGTCGGACCGCACTTCATCCAGCAGCTGAATATGGCCATACCAAGGTTGCCAGCGTCCTGCTAGAGAGAGGAGCAAGCATAGATGCTCGAATGTACTTAAACCAGACAGCACTTCATAGAGCAGCTCAATACGGCTCTACCAAAGTTGTCAATGCCCTGCTGGAGAAAGGAGCAAGCATAGATGCCAGAACATACTCGAATCAGACCGTGCTTCATCTAGCAGCTCTACACGGCCATTCTGAGGCTGTCAACATCCTGCTAGAGAAGGGCGCAAGCATTGACGCCACAGATGACAAAAGTCGGACCGCACTTCACCTAGCAGCTCTACGCGGCCATACTGAGGTTGCCAAAGCCTTGCTAGAGAAGGGGGTGAGCATTGATGCCACAGATCGCTTAAATTGGACCGCACTTCATACAGCAGTTCAATATGGCCATACCGAGGTTGCCAACGCTCTGCTAGAGCAGGGGGCAAGTATTGATGCCACAGATTACTTCAGTCGGACCGTACTTCATACAGCAGCTGAATACGGCTATACCGAGGTTGTGAAGGTGCTGCTGTCAAAAGGTGCAAACATCGAACTGAGAACAAGCGCCGGGGAGACTGCGCTTAAAATTGCACAGAGGGCAGGCATGGAATCTGTAGTCAAGCTACTCGCTGTAAGGGATAAGCGCGCTATGATTGCTTTGGTGCGTCACAGGGCAGAAAGGTTTGCAGGAGATCCTGATCATTTTGATTTGTGTAGATGATGTTGGTATGTTGGTTTGGAGGCTCGAGAAGAGGGGACGGGGGGGGCTTGTCTGGTTGTGGAGGTGGAGCTGACCCCTGAAAGGGCACGAGACTACCTGAAAGCATAGGTTTATGTTTCACTGGCTATGCTTAACCTTTATGGGGCAGATATTGAAACTCGCTAGTTGACTCTCTGCTGCCAAGAGGGGAGATACGAAGAGGGGGTACAAACCCTATTCCTTATCTTTCCATATCAACCACTGGATGGATTTCTAAGATATGTAGTTACCCTGATCCAATGCAAGAATTATGAATGCACCAAGTTTAATCATGAGTCCTTATTGATATATGTGAAAATGCTACTATAAAACAGACACAACAACATTCGCAAACGACAAAAACCCAGCGCCCAAAATCCAAACTACTCCCTTATCCGATAACGTTATTTAAATTTAAACCCCCAGGTGTGTAGGATGGAAAGAATTGTATATAAAGATGTGTTTTGGCATTTTGACGAGGCATTGGGTATAGTAGAAAATAACCACTATTGGTTAACACGATTTCAACCAGAGAGTGAGTGATACTGGAGCATACTTTTCTGCCAACCCCCCCCCCCCCCCCCAAATGACCATTCGTTCCTCTCCTGCAACAACAGTACTTCACCTCACACAGGAAGCCAGTCAGTATGGCCCCAAGTGTTAGAAATGACATAGTCCCGATAAAGTCTTGTTAACACTCCCATCTCCAAACTTAGCCCATCTGGATGCTAGATACCTAGAGAAGATCATCATCTGCAATTGTTTGATGGGGAAACAATATGTTATAAAGTGGATAAGTCAGTCAAATTAGCGGACCAGCTAAGCCAACCAATCCGATAGTTTATCCCCATCCTCCTGTCGAAGAATAAACCGCTCCTCCCTGATCCACCACATTCCTTTCAAAGCTGTGATAGTCAAACTACAAGGGCGTCCATATTTCGCCGCGGGCCCTGTCAACATCGGGGACCACATCTTCATCTTTCCCTTTTATTAAAAAGTGCTTTGGAGTTTCCGCCAGCCTGACAATCACAATGCAAGGCTCATTATGAAAACTAGCCCTCCCAGTATTTACCAGACATACCTCCTCCCCATGTTATTTTCCCGCGTACATCCTGCACTGGTTTCACAAGAGAAATTGCCTACCTTACACCCCACCTAGAGGGCAAGCAGAGTGAGGAACCATTGTTTTCAAGATGGAAGGAATTCCAAGAAAACGCCGCTGAAAATTTACCTATGTACTGTAAGCACAACTGCAACGTCTCCTACACTACATTGGTATCAAGAATTATTATTCCCTTCGCACCCTAGCCCAGAGTCAACTCTAATTAATTATCCTAGAATACTTCATTCACTCACCAAATAAACTCATAGCAACAAGAAAACCCAATACCGGATATGACTCTGCCAATCCAGCGATCTGAATACCGTCAGCAAAGTTCCTTAGCTTGTGTGTCTGGAGTTATACAATTGCAAAAAAAAATCCTTGCAAAATTACTAACTAACCTCGTATTTGAAGGCCCAGAGCCGACCAATCATATCTGCTGTCAAGGGTGTGCCTCCTTGGCTTTGTACTCTGGCCCGCGACCCCCTTTCCTGAATGTAAGTGCGGCGGTCAACCCCTGCACCAACAAACAATCCAATGTGTAAAGCTATGATAGGCGCACTGAGGAAGAATCCAAATCTGAATCCATACTGAATTGACTGCAGAATCTGAGAGTAAAAAAGATACTGACTTAAAGTGAATAACTTCCAGCGGTATGAAGTAATTACAAGTATCAACAATTTTTGCTGCCAAAAGTTATTAGTCGCTAGCTCAATGACCACTTTCAAACGGCCCGCATGTGGCGCAGAGACATATTCATCTTCTGGCTCTGGGACTGGCAGACATAAGAAAGTACCTGACCCTTCCAAGAAGAGCGGTTAAGCACATGGCCTGAATACCTCATTCTTATGGGGCCTATATTAGGAACTTTCAAATCAGTGACGCTCTCACACTGTTGCCTATGACAACTCCATCGACACCCATCAGTGTCAGTGACGTTTGACACTTTAAAGAGTTCAATCGGTCAACTTTGGGAAACAAGAACTTTTCGGCTCTATGTGCAATGTTACATATGTATGTAATTCACAAAGATCGTCCAGTTAACATCTTATTCTAAAACTTCCGCTAATAGCATGTGTAAAACAACACTACGACTACCTAGATCTTTTGTTGATTCAGATCGATTGTTAGTGATTGATCTTCGGTGGATAATGACGTCACTTCAGGGATTCATTTTTGGAGTTTGCAAAATTAACGACGGGCCTGTGAAAATATGCGTAGGGAACTGCCGCGTGATTTAGTTCATGGCTACTGTATGGGGGATGCTGCCCACCTGCCTTTTCTCGTGTCTGCCTTTCCGCGTCTGACTCGTTCATTTATCTCCCAACATAATGTATGGACTTAGTACACACTACATACTATCCCGGCCGTCCCGAATAAAGATGGTGGCAATAAATGCTGGTCTAGGGCAGGGTCTTCTGCATGATTGGGTGAGCAGACTTAATTTGTTCGAGTAAGCACTTGCACTAGCCATGGGGATTCGATTCACATGAGATTGAAGATGAGTGCACTGAATGAGGCCTCGGGATTTCAGGTCAAGGACGGCTAGCTCTGCACGCGAGTTCGATCTCTTGCCAAATCGGGAAGTCGACCTGGCTTGGCAGAGGCCAAGAATCGGATAATTACGGAGTGAAAATCTCCCAAGCTGTGCGAATTAAAGCTGCACTTGCAAGGTTTTTGCCAAACCCCACCGGCTGCTGTTCGAAACTTGACGCGCAATATTGTGACTCCGTTGTATTCGTATTCGTGATACATATGTACACCCCGCTAAACGTCCAAATCAAAAGACTTGTAGTCGGAAGTTGAAGCAGTCCACAAACCCCTTTATCGCGGTCAGTAACAATAGTTTCTGAATTGAGAAGGCCAGCCAGACAAATAAAAAGCAAAAACAAACGCCATTTTCCCAGCCAGAAAAGGAGCCCCGGCCCATACTTTGAGAAAGCATTACTTTTCTCACATGCTGTGCATAACCAAGGAATGAGAACAAGAATTACACCTATACCCCGTCACTTCAAGCCCACACAATCCATTGATTAATATCGAATTTCACCAACTTCCACCTCGAGGTACCGGTCGGTCTCTGATACAGTGGGCAACCCCACTCCTTTCCAACCTGAGGTAGCACTGCAGTGTGACCCTTTTCGACATAGAGATACTGGCAAATTGCGATGGTCATAGATGCTCGGATTGTATGTGAGTTGTATTGTTGGCACCGAATAAGCCATCGTAGGCGTTGTGGGCATGCTCGTATTAGGTGTACTGCTCACAGTATGAATGCTGCCAGCATCCGAGTGACTATCATCTGACCGAGCATATCTGAAGTTCTTTCTGTCTAAGATGGAGTGACCATTAGAGGAAGTATAATGATTTAATTATGGAGAGGGTGCATACACATTATCATTACGGGAGCCATTCCCACGAAAGCGATATGGTTCTTAACCGACCCAAGCTTGCGTGGTGGATCAGGATGACACCAGGCCGCTTCGGTAACTGTGGTACCATTGACACAGAGATTAAACTGGCGCTGGGAACCCTTTTTCTGCTGGTTTGCATCTTGAAGATACTCCCATTTCACACATCTATCACAGGGTACGATGTTAGGTATTGCACTGGTTGGTAGCTGTAGTGGATCAAGGAGAGACTCACTCAGGTGGAAACTAAAGTTCAAAAATTCAACGTTAGCAAGTCATTTAGAACGCCAAGATCGCAACGGAAGACTGGGTGAAGCGTTACATAAACATCTCCACCGACGACCTGTGGGAAATCTGTCTCAGCAATGACGACCCCTTTGACCTTTGCGGTAGCCCACGGCATTTCGATGTTGGAGTAAGTCAAGTAAGGGGTTGATTGGTAACCCGAGGGCTTATAACTGGAGCTGGAAAGCTTAAAGGGCGCGGTAAGCTTTATAAATTAAGTTCAGAAAACCTTGGGAGCCGCTATACAGAAGACGGAAGCAAGTGGTCTGACTGGGTGGGAAGTGCGCTATAGTCAAACCCCAGCAATCAGCTGATTAGAATCTGGAAGCTCAAGAGGAGAGGATTGCGAGAACAGGCGGACTGTTAAATACTTAAAAGATTTGACTGACGAGAAAAGCAGAAGGCTCGGACCGCCCTAACGTACTACCAAGCACCACTCCCCTCATCCTGGTCGATCATGAATAACTCAAAAAAGGGCCCAACGATCCCTTCCCTTCGCAAGGCCTTACGCAGGGATAGAGCTCACGATACCATGCACCGTGATGGCTGCCCAGCCCAGAGCAGGCACAGCCCAGCTTCGTGTGTGCCCCGGGTATGCAGGTCAGGGCCGGCGGGTTTCCCTTGACATTGCACACCTTAACCCATTGGGAAAAGTCAGCATAAGTTGACGGAATCTTATAGTGATACTTTTGATGCTTGGCAACCAACGTTCGATTCGTTCCTTGAGCCACAGTGCATCAAATATCATCTGTATACAACTGTTGAAACGATGGATTGGATTGAGCTGTCATTACCCCTACCGGTAATTTCCATTTCCAAAGGAATCAAATAGGGCGGATTCTCGCCCGATTGGCCATTTCCGCCCCGACATAACCTCGGGGCAACACGATGCAAGTTCGTCTCTATACTAAACATCACTAATCACCAGTGCATATGCAATACTGAATCACTACATCATTTATTCGAGTGCCCTATAGAAGGCAAAGCCCCCCGACCAACATACCATAAATAAATCTCGGGGGGAAACACTACTAAACTATAATAAATCTCCCGAATACCTCCACACTAAACGTGATCCTCTTTCCTTATATCCACCTAGCGCATCATTGTTTTGCCACACTTCCATCACTCAAAGCAGCATACTCACAATCGACTATAATCGAGAAGTCCCTCATCCATCGCTGTTTCCCTTCTTCTCTGCGCATCGTATCGAATACGACCTCAATCTTCTCTGTTATCAAGAACGATCCATCACAACGCAACATTCGCCAACTATCCCCTGTAGTAACAAAACCATATACCATACCTCCATGGTTACTATCACCCATATCTTTCATCGCCAATAAACACTGGCCCATCGCTTTGCCCAATGAATCCCTTTTCGCCTCAACAATAAAAATGTACTTTTCTTCCGTGACCGAGATCTTATCAGTTCTTCATAACCCCCCCATGATGGTTGTCCTCAGACACGATTTGTCTTTCTCGGCGTAAATAGACTTTATTTCTACCCGTTCGGCATTTGAACTCATCGATGATCGGAGAGATGATAGAAAAAACCAAATCGCCTCCATATCGGGATCCACCAAATAGCCTTCGACATTAAGGTATCGTGCGATTTGCAGTAAACTTCTTCTTTGTCCTGATGATTGCGTTTTTGTGCTGTTCTTCTTCGGGACTATATCCTGCTAGTACCAACATTTCCTCCACTGTATCGCTGGCTGTGGAAGCGAGATCTTCAATTGTCATCCCTATCCTCTTCTCTACATCTTTCGGGAACATTTTGAATAGGATTTTTTCCATGGGAAATTCCTCTTTTACTCTGATAGGGAATCCTCATCGCCGCCATTACTTAAACCCGAACCGATCAGTATTAACTTACACAAACCAAACTTGAACACACCGATAAAAATGTGTAAGACGAAAGCTTATCTAATCCTACAACAAATCATTAGTTCTTAAAACTAAAAGAAACATTAATCTAACCTACCTAGAGCAGCGTAACGTACCTGTAGTGTCCTAGTATCCTCGTGACCGAAGGGATCGAAGAGGACTGAGAGGAATGCAACACTGAAGGTGGGGAATGCACCGCATAATATACTCCAGCACGGTGACTCATGTGTGTGCTGGACCGGGGTGGTGCGGGCCAAGCCCTTCGTTACTTTGGGGAGTTAAATCCCATAAGGTAATTACAGGCATCTTGTCGTGGCTGGAAATGGCCAAAGGAATCTTATACCGTAGAGACGAGTTATTCAGTAGCGCTATCACATACATATGCGATGTGAACGACATATGCGGGTTTCAGGATCTCACGAGACATGCCGTGCCAATTGTTATGTGAACGTCGGAGATTGAAAATGTACTGTAATTATCCATAATGTCATCAAGGAAACCTCTACAAGTTGCTGTCCGTGAATATAGCTGCAAAGGTCCAGGCGGTTTCTGGAGGCAGACTTCCTCCACCGGTCCAAAACTACAACTCGGTTGGGCCTAAACCAAAGCAATTGACTCAGAGAGTGTTCCAGCCCAGATAAAGTGAGTTTATATTCCACCACCTGATCTTCTGTGACATCACTAAAAAATATCCTACATGACTTCTAGGTTCAATAGTTTTTACTGTACCTATTGAATAGATCTTGGCGCTCAAATTGATATGTTTCATGTCAGCCATGGTTTATGATCTACGTGTCCCATTGCATATGTATGTGATAGCGCTACTGAATCGAGCCTCTACCATTTCCACCCTGACATACAGAAATTAAACTGGCGGTCGTGATTTTAGCTTCAATAACAGCTTACCGTTATCACAGAGAGAGCCATCGACTCTCCATTCATTTACTGCACGCAGCTCACGAAATCATCCCCTTTCATTGTTTGGCTACTTTCAGCGGCGTTGAAGTCGACGCATGGAAAGTTTCAGAACAGAATCTTTTCGGACGCCAGTAAAGTCTTGGCATGGCGGATCAGCAACCGGTGAGGCTATCGAAAAGCGTTAATGCTGTCACCTCACCGGCATGGTAAGCTAACCTCATGGGTTGTGGTAGTCGAGTTGAGATGGAAAAAACCCCACACATCGCCATCTGCAATAATCTCACAGGAGATATTATTTGGCTATTTCTTGTGCCTACCTCTCAATATGGATATATCCACATTAGGTACTTGGCTTTGTCATAGCTTTGACCGAAACATCTTTCCGCGACTCAGACTAAGTGTGTTTTGTGGGGTATAGCAGTTTATATCGTTGGAAGATACACTGTGGGGTAAATTAAGCCCTAGTGGGCTACTTAGGTAGGTGGCAAGGGGTGTACAGCTGCTGGGGAAAAATACCCGGGGTGTACGTAGCGCCTATCTGAGGCTTTTTTCGAGCCATACTGGTACTCTATAGACTCTAACGTATTCATCGGGATAACGAGCCACCCGGGGTAACGAACCAAAGGGTCTCTTCTCATACAAATCGTTATCCAGGGTGGTCTCCCTACCTCGTCGAATATAAGGTAGCATCACTTCTCAGCCACCGCAGCGTAATAAATCTGATCACAAAAGTCCTTACCGTATACCCCACTAGGTACATATAAGGGTGCAAATGGGAACCGTTCAATACTATTTGGCGGATGCGTGTGCAATAATAAAAGGATTGTCGCAGGCAAAGCAGTGCCAGAGCAGACTCAATGCTGACATCATTCAGAAGATAATAAATGAAACTTCAACCGGGACAGCGCTATAGAAAAATTGTGTACCGGTACCTAGAGAATGCTGTACGTGTACATACATGGTTGCAATTGGACGTTACCTTCTTTGGGTACATTATTAGGCATAATCTGGAGGTTACCTTCTTTGGGTACATTATTAGGCATAATCTGGAGAATGTCACTCTTCCATTGAGTGAGATGCCTTTGCATGCATACTGAGGTTTCGAGATGTGTATGTTCACCACGATGGATTCATCAGTCGCAAAAGTAGCGAAACTAAAGGCCACCCCCATGTGAATTCATCCAATAATTGCCCAGCTGCAAAAAAAGTCGCAGCCAATCGGCATCGGCTTTGCACTGGGGCTCTTGTTTTACCGAGGCCAAATCATTCACGAGCATGCGGCGAAAATCAAATTAAACACCCCCGTATTTTAAGCAGTTGAGATTTTATGTAACCAAAGAGAATTGCAGAGCCCTATCCACATTAAAGCTTTCATCTTTCTGCCCACACGTTTTTTGGTCTGGCCAAACAATCTTGTTCTGAACTCGAATAGCAGATTTTTAGCCAGTAAGCATCAGCTAAGCACATTAGTTTGAAGGATTCCTACTCCAAACCATCACTCAGCTCACCCTCGCCATTTGATAACTTGATCATATTTCTCCTCCTTCTATTGTTTTCAACACTCCCCAGTATAGCGTTAATATAAGCTCATTAGTAGCTAAACCCTTTAAAGGTACCGAATTCACACGTCATTTTCCCACTCGCAATGATGCAAATCGTTGGCTATGACTTCCTCTCTACAACCCTGGGAAAAGAGAAAAGAAAATGAAATGCGTAGGTAGCTTAGGTAGCTCTGCAGTCATTTCCTCATAATGGAGTTTTTGTTGTTTTCCTTCAACTTGCATTGCTAACTCCGTGAGCTGAATAGTTGCAAACTATCGCCGCCCCTTTATCAGCGGCTACACCCACCACTAGGTAGTACCCACGATCACTTCGGCCCCAACAATAATGGTTCCTCTGCAGCCTAGACAACAGCAATAGCGCTACCCTCTTGACCGGCCTCCTTGACTGCTGCGAATAACGCAGCATTGGCTGTAACACCAGGCGTTTCACCATACAATAACATGAACAACCGATATGGTTCAGGCCTAAGAGGATATGGAGCTGGATATGGAGGAAGGTTCGGAGGAATTAGTGGTATGGGCAGGTATGCGATATGGTGGTCATGATGGATTTACGGCAGACCCAAATGACCCAAATAGCTTGTAGAGGAGGCATGGGAAGAAGCACAATAGTAACTTTTCCATATGATTGAAAACAAGTGTCGGTGCATTTAGTAGCTTTTGCTCAGATGCTAGAGAGCACTTTCATGGCCACATATAGTTTTTTTGGGAGGGTAAGTCTAGGTATACCGAATTGCGATGTGCTGTGATCCAACTAACCTTCCCGCAGCCATAGTTCAGCTTGTGGAGCAATCTCCAAAACACCCTTGGCCAAATCACTTAGCATTATTCACCATCATCTTCGGTTTGTTGGCCATACTTGCCGCAAAGCAACAGGAGGAACATAATCGCTGTGGGGATACGTTTTTCGGAGTAGGTATTTTACGTTGGGGCTCAGGGTAAATGCTAAGAGCAATTGAATCTCCGAGTTTTTTTTTTTTTTTTTTTTTTTGGGGGGGGGGGGGGGGGGCGTTAAATAGTCTTAGCTGGGAACTTTTCTATTTGTTTGCCTGGTGATTCTATTTTCTTGTTTTTGTTAACCTACATTCACTCCTGCTCTTCGGACATATCGAGAAAGTGTGGGAAGACGTTGATTGTGAGCCAGTCCGGCCGGTCGTCTTCCTTGTTTGCCGTTAGATGGGATTCGAATTCCCCGTTCCAGAGTGCTAGTCTACTGCCCAGAACTGGAGGGGAAAGCCATAGATCCCATAATCGTGGCAGAATTATATAGAAAGATTCCGGCTTCTTTGTGGCCATCGTGGCCGTCAGGATTTGAGGTTCTCGAAGCCCATTCCAGTCTGTAGCGAGAATGTTTTCCGTTCTTCCCCAGAAAAAGAATATATATTTATCATCTACCTCACTAATGGCCATTTCTACTCGCTGGTAACCAGCCCACGGATTTAAGTCGCCAATGTGGGAACGATCTGCGGGGTTCATTTGTGCGGATTGGATTCTCTGCAATCAAGTTTATCTACTCTAGGAATTGAGTACTCATCAGTGGGACGCATCAAATGTGTGTTAATGAAACAGATGAATATGTATGTATGTATGTATGTATGTATGTATGTGTACTGTATCTATCTTCCAAATTAGAGAACCATAGATAAATGCCCCAATGGAGGAGGAAGCATTATATCCTTTCATGCAGGAGCATTGCTGCATCGTTTAATTAATAACAGCCCCACCTGGATCAGATGAGCTGCATAAATACTCTATATAGAGTAGATATACGACAATATAAGTGCGCACATTATTGAATCCCTCATCGCGGTATTGTTTCAGAGAAGGACCAACATCCCGGCTTTGGATACAGCCCCCGGTAATATCGAAACGACTCGGCTATCTATCGAACCAGGGTGCATCTCGAGATATCGATACTAAGTATCGATATAAACCGCACATTCATAATATAAAGCCCTGGGGGGATAAACATATCTGTTTCTGCAGCGGTAATGATACTTGGTATGTATACTGATATACATTGTAATATATAATATAAGTTATATTGACGAAACGTCATTGCAGGTGAGTAGAGTACTGTACTTACCCGGTATGGCGGTTTCTTCTCTTCCAGGCATATACCTGTACCGATGCGGTACATGACGTTCAGGGCATAGGGGGGGGGGGGGCGTTATATGTTAGCACAGTTGCCTTACGAGATGCCCCACAGCAAACGATTACTAATGGGCCTTGAAGAAAACTTTACCCTGAACTTCCCCTCCATTTCATTTATACATACATAAGTGAAGAAAGTACTAACATAGTAACCTACCGGAAATATCCAAAACCCACACACAAAGTCACAGACACAGAAAAAAGTCTCACCAGCCACGAAGCGTAAAGGGGGGGAGTTTTTTTTTATTTTTTATTTTTATGCACATTTCAAAATATGGACTGACTGATGATATGATTATTACGTTACTTGTATTTGTTTTTAAAACAACAGGAACCATGATTAACTACTAGGTACACAACGGTGGACAAATGGAGCGCAGTTAAGTGGGAACTGGCGACGGGTGCGGTTCGTTGGTTTGTTGGTTTGTGGTTTGTGGGATGGGGGCTGTGGCATGCGGGGAGGGTTCAGGGTAATCTCTTGCTACCAAACCGAAAAGAAACAGATTTGTATAATAGAACTACTGTTTTTTTAGAATGAATGGTACATTCATCTCTTCCCTACCCCCGGCTATCCAGTAGGAATATATACATGCAACATGTGTAAGTATACTACTATACATACCCCTTCCCCCTCCTTTTCCTTTCTTTTTCGCCCCACCCCCCCAAACCCTACCCCACCCCGCCCCCCAAAAATCCCACCCCCAAAAACGCCATGATATGTGTATAAAAAAAAAGAAAAAAGGTCTAGTAAAACAATACCTCTACATAAAAGACATTAATCCTAATCAAAACAAGCAAGCTACCCCAACATACACATTTACAATTTACTCCCCATTCACCGCCGCATCCATATTCACCTTCTTCTTCTCCTCCTCCTCCTGCTGCTGCCTCGCCCACGTGGCGGCCACAATCAACGGAAACACTACCGTCGCCTCGGCATAAACCTTTACCATTCCCCTGCCGCCCCTGCCGTCCCCCACGGGCTTTATCTTGCCCCAACTCACCGCCTCATCTGGCCTCGCGCCCGCATCACTCCCATCAAACTCCCCAGCGACATTTACTATGACGGCCCACTCGGCGCCATTCCTCATCAGGCACGCATTCGCAATATGATGTTTGACAACACCTCCCCCCAAAATCACCATTCCCGCTGCCTTGGCCCTGACGGCAATGGAATTTATGTTTCTAATATCCCTCACGATATCAATGACGAGGCGGCCCGGCGACGCGCGGAACGAGTGAAAGTAGAGCATGTCCCCGAGCGACCCGTCCGTCAGCGCGGGGCAGAAGATGGGGATGGAGTTTTTCCAGGCCCAGTACAGGATACTCTTTTCATTGTTGATTTCCTTGCCCAGGCGCGCAATCACAGCCGAGGGGGTCCAGACTAGCTTTTCCTCTGCGGGGATGGAGGCGTCGTTTTGAGAGGCAGTTTGCTCGGCGAGAAGAGCATCGAGCAGGGGCATGACCCAGTCTTCAAAGGCGCAGTAGTTGTTGTTTGGGACAAGGAGGTTGCCGATGCGGTTGAGACCTTGCGAGCGCAGCGTGGCGCCATCAAGGGAGAAGCTGCCGAGGTACGTTGGCGCGAGGCATTTTATAATGTCCTCCTCGATGCCGCCTGCAGTGGTGACGATAGCACTGACGTGCTTGTGCTCGACGAGATATCTAAGCGTCTCCCGCAGGCCGGAGGAAACGAGGTTGGAGGTGTACCCGAGGAAGATTGTAGCCGGCTCGGAAGTCTCGGGGTCCCGCCAGGTGCGCATCTCGTCGATGAGCTGGCATGCGGTAGAGACGTTGCTGGCTTGGAAGCCCATGCGGGACATGCCGGAGACGAGGTCGCTTGCGGTGACAGGCGTGCCGGCAAAGTCGTTAAAGTCGAGGCCGTGGACTATGCGGGATTTCCACTGGGGGGGGATGGGCGCCGACTGGACGAGGACGGCGCCGGTGGCGGAGGTGGGGGGGGCGACGGGGGCAAAGCATAGGGGCGCGGGTTGTGCAGGCGAGGGAGTGGGGGAAGGGGGAGGCGGGAAGGCGGTGAGGCTGTGGGGGGAGGAGGAGCGGATGGGGCGGGCAGGGGAGGGCAGGGGGTTTGGATTGTGGGGTGGGGGAAGGGATTTGGTTGTGAGAGCTTGGGTGAGGGGGAGCTTGGTGGATGTAACCCCACCACAGCGCTATTGTATGCAGGGCATGTACGGATAAAGTGCATGCACAGCAGTTGTACATACATATGTACATATTATCCAGTATGCAGTACTACTGCCACTGCATACACTACATACAGTACTTACCTGCATATGCATGCACACAGCCACGTATGCCAGTGGATGTTACACTCCCGTCATTGCTCTCCCCAAACACCACAACCCCCACCCACCCCCCAAGCGACAAAAAAAAATTAACGAAGGCAAATGGCGTCCACCCTCCTCTCGCTCTTCGCCCACCACCCACCCTCATCCACGCACCTCCTCCCCTCCACGATCCTCTCCCTCTCGCAGCACGCCGGGCCCTTCCTCGCGCACGCCTCCTCGCACCCCGACACCCCCGAGACATGGCTGCTGTACGAGAACCTCCTGCTCACCTGCCTGCGCAGCCGCGACGACTCCTCCGCCCGGAGATGCCTGGACCTCCTCACCGCGCGCTTCGGCTCACACAACGAGCGCGTCATGGCCCTGCGTGGCCTCTACGACGAAGCGACTGCGAAGTCGCAAAAGGACCTGGAGGGTATCCTGCGCCGCTATGAGGAGATTCTCGCGGAAGATCCTACTAACGTGGTTCGTTTTTTTCTCCTCCCTTTACCCCCCCAATTCTTATTTTATTTACTTGTTGTTTATAGCCTATACACAAACGTCTCATCTCCCTTTTAACTTCGCTGCACCACCTCCCCCGCGCAATCTCAAACCTCACCTCACTCCTCTCCACAAACCCCACCGACGCCGAGTCCTGGGCAGAGCTCTCGCACCTCTACTTTACCCAGCGGATGTACGCACAGTCACTATTTTGTCTCGAGGAAATCATCCTCATCTACCCGCAGGCCTACAACATCTTTGCCCGCATGGGTGAAATCAGCTACCTCCTGTCCTCTACCCAGCCCAACCCCAGCCCCAGCCCCGCCCGCAACCCAACAGACATCTTGCTCGATGCGCTAAAGTACTACTTGCGCAGCATTGAGCTCTGCAAGGACTACCTCAGGGGGTATTATGGCCTTGTGGTGGTTTGCCGCCGGCTGTTGAAGGGAAAGGTGCCGGACAGGGAGAACGTGCAGGGGCTGTACGAGCGCGGAAGGGCCAGGTTGGCCGAGATTGTAGCCAGGGCGGAAAGGAGGGACAAAGGGTGGGAGGGCTATGATGAAGCGGAGGTGGAGGCGGCGAGGAGGCTGCTTGACGAGATTGAGGAGGGGGAAAAGTGAGGCTTCGTTTTACTAAAGTTTTCTTGATCTTTTTCCGCTTTTGCTTGCATGTGCGTGTACGATGACGAGTCTCTACAATCCATGGTGGTTTTGGTGGATTGGAGGAAGGGGATATATATATATGCTATGGCTCCCCAGGAAGTAATCAGGCAACTATCATTCTGGCGTTTTCTAGGAGAAACGGTTAAAATTCTGTAAATCTCTCATCTCACATCTAATCGAATCACAGCCCTTCCTTCTACCAAGTTAAATAATCCCCCACTCATCATTACTCTCTTCTCTTCTGCCACTCTCTCTCAAACCTCTCCACCTGCGCTATGACCACCTCCACCACCGCCATAATCCCCTCCATCACCTCTGCCGCAACTCCGCCAGCCCCAGCCGCGCCAAAATCCATAGAGTTTCCCACGTACACCTGCCTGCGGGTCTTTGCCGCAAGGATGCTTGCTATGCGGGATGCTGTTTCAAGTGTAGCGGGTGCGGTGTAGAGTGGAGTTGTAATGGGGTGTTTGATGTGAGTGGAGTTGCGGAGCTTTTTTGGTCAGGAAAAGTGCCGCGGGGGAAGGGAAGGGAGCGGGAAGCGCAGGGGGAGGAGGGGGAGGGGGGGGGAGGTTAGTGTTTGTGCTTTGGTTTATTTGGGGGGTTATTATTTGGGTAAAAAGAAGGGGAAGGAAAGCGGGGTGGGGGCAGGGGAGGGAGGGAGCGAGAACATACACTGGGCATAGCAACGACGAAGGATCCAAGGGGGGAGTTCCCCACGGTGGTGGTAGGTGCCTCGTCATGAATAGTCAACATCCCCATCCCAGTCCCAATCCCCCCACCAGCAGCAGCGGCGGCATCAAGCTCTAGTTGACTCGTATCCATCAGCGGCCCAAAGAAAGAAGCAGAAGAAGACGAAGAAAAAGAAGAAGGGGCTGGGCCGCCGGAAGCCGTGGTGAGGAAGAGGAGGATGGAGTTGGGGGTTATTGTTAAGTGGAGGTGGATGTTGATTGGCAGGTGCGTGTTTGGGAGGGGGATGGAGAGTTGGAGGGGGGAGAAACTCGAGGAGGAGGAGGAGGGGCGGGGGAGGCTGTTGGTTGTAGGGGGGGATTGGGCGGACATGGGTGTGGTGCGGTGCGGCGTTGTGGTGCGGGTGTGGTGGGGGGTGGGGTTTTGGGGGAGTTTTGGTGGGGGGGAGTTTTGGTGGGGGGGAAGGGTGGGGAATGTGGAATGCCAAGGCTGGGAGGAAGATGGGTTGAGGGTAACCTGTCAGTTCTGTAGGTAGAGCGCTACATCCAGACTCTCGAGGCTGTCTATTTTGACCTACCTTATGATCTACATCTCCCACCAGAAGCCCTCCTCTGAAGCACCATCCACGCCAGAAGCAAACATATACATATACCTAGGTATCTTAACCCTCCCAGAAAATCAAGCAACCCAAACACCCTTAGCTTTTTATCTACCAGAAAAAACACAAGAGAGACTAGCAATCAAGATGAAACACCATCCAAAGTATCTTCTCACGCAAATCCCATAAAAATGCAAACTCCACAATCACGAATCCGTCATTTCCTCATCCCCATCGCTATCCGCGTCTTCCCACTCCCCGCCTTCACCTTCACCGCCTTCTTCTTCTTCAACGTCATCATCCTCACCATCCCCCATCTCCTCACCCAACACTTCATTAATCTTCCCCAAGAGCTCAATAGTATGCTCTATCAGGCCCTCATCTTCCCACTCCAGAGCTTGGCAGAGCTACACCCCAGAAAATCCGTCAGTACCAGCGCTATCTATCTCTCATACCTCAGCGCACTCCAGCAGGGGGATGGGTTGGTTACCTTTGCGCAAACATTCAACCATTGTCTCGACTCCGCCCATAAGCTCTGCCAATTCTCCTCCTCCTCCCTCACATCTTCATCCTCACTTTGGGTTTTTAGTGCAATCCCTTTCCCTTTTGTTTTTTCTTCCTCCTCACGGACCTTATCCCCCTTACAATACAACCCCCAGCCACCAAGATACCACATATCAACAACCTGATCGTCCTCCTCGCGTAATCCATCGAGCACCTCAAGCGCGAGATTGAATAATCCTGTTTCCATTAAGAGACGGGCCACGGCAATACGGGTTGCATAGGGGGGAATTGTTTGTGAGCCTATACACATAGACCCTAGTTAGCACCTCCTTTGTGGGAGTGGGGGTAGGATGGCAGTTTTTTTGGGGGGATACCAGGTTCTAGATGAAGCCATAGCTGAACACTTCGTTCAAGAGCGGATTTTGCGTCTTCGATACGGAGTTGCGAGATGCGTATGCTGGCGAGGGTTTGTAGAGCTTCGGAGTTGTCGGGGGAGAGGAGGAGGGCTTCGGTGACGAAAGCCTCGCAAGAGGATTCAGCGTTTGGTTCCATGCTATCGTACCCCCACACAAACATCAGTCACAAAATTCAATTCCAGCACCAATGAGCTGTTTCTACCATAGATCCGTCATGTAAAGCTCCGCCATCCCACAAAGCGCACTACACAACTTCCCCCTCAAATCCCTCTCCTCCATCATCTCCATCCTCTCTTTGCTCCCACTCCCACTCCCACCTCCACTCTCAATACCCTCGAGCCATTTTCTCAACACATTCGCCCCCCGCTCAAACCACCCCACCGCTTCCCTCCCCCCCTCCTCACTCAGTTGTGCCAACCACAGAAACTTTTCCGGCCCTGACCCTCCAGCGTCCTCGTGTAGTCCATCCGGATCTAGGGTTGCAGCTTGGAGGAAGTAAGACCGTGCAGTGGGGATATCGCCGAGCTCGAGGTGAATCTCTCCGGCGAGTTCGAGGGCGGGGAGGGAGGTGGGGGCGAGGGCGAGGGCGCGGGTGACGACGGTTAGGGCGGGGGCGGGGGTGCAGTGTGTGCGGATGAGGGTGGTGGCGGTGGCGAGGAGGTCGGAGAGGGATTCGGCGGGCTCGCTGGGGGTGAAGGGGTTGGTGGATGTTTTAGAGCGGGAGTTGCCCTGGCGTTGGGATGCTCTGGACTTGCCCTTGTTGCGGGCCATAGTGGGGGGAGGTGGTACTACAATTGGGGGGGGATAATGGGGCGGGCGGGGGGGGTTTCGAGGGGGATTGTTTGATTCCTGGCGGTTGGTTTGGGTGTACTGCAAATCCAGCCCACGGTAAATAAAACGACACCAATTACTTACCACTATACTTACTTACTGACTGCTACGCCATACCGACCCGCATGGAACGCGGGGGAAGAAGAAAAAAGGTTTGGAGGTTGTGCGGATATGCTGAGTAAGCGGTGCAATCGGGCCATTATTATCCGATGGGGCAATCTGATATCTAACGTACAGAATGCGCACCGGTGATACTACGTGCAGAATATATTATTGTTATAGAAGTGCTTGATACCGGTGATATGATACCGGTGATATGATACGTACATATAGAGAGTGCTTGATACCGGTGATACTACTACAGGGGATGTCTGTTGCGCACCTGCATTCTAATTTATATACTACATGTACTCCGTACCTACATATATTAAAAGGGGCCCCACCAGACTACTGCCCCCTTATCTCTCTCTATACTCGCTGTTCGACTCCGTGCGGGCAATCGTCTGGTATGCTCTGCTCCCTCGCCCCTGCTTTCATTGATCTGCCAGCCTTTTTTCTCCAGGATGGATCCTGAGCCCTTCCTCGACGGTTCGCTGCGACGGAGTACGGTACGCCGGGCACTGGTGTATATCGACCGTGCTCGACAGAGAGATACCACAGGCCACTGCTGGAGGCTGGGTTCATATATCTCTATGTAAGCTACCGGCACTTCAGTAAAAGGCCGGGCAGCGGGGTTCTGCTATAGATGTAGTACGCACACGAAACTGCAGGGTGCGTCCCACAAAATAGTGCAGTCTTGTGGCCCCCCCGAGACAATATAAGCCTCTTGATATATCTTATGTACTACTTCTACCCCCCTCTCCTTCTCCCTCCAGCAGACAGCAGCCAGCAGCCAGCCTACACCTCCATCACCGTTACCCCTCCCCAACCCCCACCTCCACGCCCAAAATGTCCGACTTCGACTGCTCCCTCGAAGAACTCACCCTCCTCAAATCCTCCCTCCGCGCCTCCCTACGCCAATACCCCAACTTCCCCTCCCCCGGCATCCTCTTCGAAGACATCCTCCCTCTCTTCTCCATTCCGTCCGCCCACGCCTCACTCATCCGTGCTCTCGAGATCCACATTCTCGCCACCCACCCACCCGCACTATCTCCCCCTTTTTCCGGGGTCGATGTCGTCGTCGGTCTCGAAGCCCGTGGATTCCTCTTCGGCCCCAGTCTCGCCTTGAGACTTGGTGCTGGGTTTGTGCCCGTCAGGAAGGCGGGGAAGTTGCCTGGGGAGACGGTTAAAGTCAAGTATGAGAAGGAGTATGGGGTCGATTGGTTTGAGATGCAGAAGGATGCTATTAAGCCGGGCCAGAAGGTTGTTGTGGTGGATGATATCATTGCTACTGGTAAGTTTAGAGCTTCCTGGCCGATTGGGTGGAAGATAGAAAGGAGTGGATGCTAACTTCTGGGGATAGGTGGATCAGCAGCAGCGGCCGGGGAGTTGGTCAAGCAGTTGGGTGGGGAACTCGTGGAATATATCTTTATTCTGGAGCTAGACTTTTTGAAGGGGAGGGAGAAGCTGGGTGCACCGGTTTATACGCTGTTGAATGGACAGGAGGAGGGAGGGTTGGGGATTGGTGAGAGGCCATAGATCACATTGGGCATTTTTAGATAGTTATGTACGAGGGGTATGGCTATGGTTGTAGAGGTATCAATACCCCAAACGATAGAGCTTGTCCACACTTCAAAAATTTAGACCTGAGCCACGTTTGATTCATTTTGTTGATATTCCCATTACAGAAAACTCCGTGAGACCCGCCGTGATAAAAACGGAAAAAGAATTATACCATGACCCGCTGCAGCAACCTACCTACCTCCACCCCCCCACCCTCGCATCATCCCACCTCTCCTTCCTCTCCCTTCTCAAATGATACAACTTCCTCATAGCCCTATACTCCTTCAAAAACTCTCCCACATCCCTCCCCCCATCCTTACCTACCCTCTCCTCAAGAAAGCTCGCCTCCAGCGCCTCACTCACACTCCCCGCCTCCCCCACTGCGCTCACTAACCGGCTATACAACGCCGGTGGACTAAATGGCTGCAGAGCCTGATACATTTCCTTCTCTTTCTCCCGCCATGCTCGCTCTAGAGCACGTGCTTCGAGGAGACACCGCTCAGTGGCTTCGCGCTGACAGGTGAGTGTATGCTCGAGGGCTTGGAGGCGCTGTGCGAGGTGGATGTTGTACGTGAGGGCGGAGGTGAGCGTGGTGGTGGAGGCGGTGGAGGTGGGGTGTGAGGAATTGAAGAGGGCGGTAAGGAGGGGGGGGGAGTGAAGGACGTATTGGAGGTCGGAGAGTCTGGGCGGGGGGGAAGTTAGTAAGGGAGTTTTGTGAAGCAGGAAAAGGGGGGGAGGATGGGTGGGACGGACGATTTAGTTGCTAATACGGGCGGGGTGAAGAGGTCGGTTTCTGAAGGGGGG
>ML121539.1:696412-1102184 GCA_003788615.2 Terfezia boudieri ATCC MYA-4762
GGGGGGGTGCGGGCGGGGGGGAGGGCATGGCGGGCAGAGGGCGCTGGTCGGGGGCGAGCGGGGGACTGACTTGTTGAGACATTGGGGAGGGGGGGTTGGGGAGAGGGGGGGGGGTGTGCAGCGGGGTACAGTACAGTATATACTCGCTCCAGCCAAGGCCGCGGAGAAAGCCCCTGCGATGAGTCTGGCGGGGGGAGATAAACCTGCATCCCGACTGCGACGTATTTGAACGTATTTGGCCATATTGCACTCTAGTTATAACATAGCTAAGCTATACAGTAGACACACATCAGGCACATCAGGCACATCAGGCACATCATGGCGGCGCTCATCCGAAGGCAGCTTAAAGGCACCGCGGCGAGATTACCACTGCCGGGGTCCACGTCTGCTCCATGCATAATATCCACTGCAGCAGCCGGCCGGCGGGGCATCGCCGCACCTTCCGCCTCTACTTCCGTGAACCACCGCCGTCGGGAGCCATCGTCGGCCACACCGCAACTGCCGGAGTCCCACAAAACCCTCCCGAAACCGCAGCCACTGCAGCCACTCCAGCAATCGTCCCCGCGGAGGGACGCCCTGCGAAACGCAAAGCCGTTTTCGGAATTCCTGACGGATAATTTCAATCGGCAGCACACGTATCTGAGGATATCCATCACCGAGAGATGTAACCTGCGGTGTACGTTTCCTCTCTCCGTGCTCCACCCCATCTCCCCGCATGTTTTCTGACAAAGAGGCGGTATAGGTGTATATTGCATGCCAGAAGAAGGCGTCCCTCTCACCCCCGACTCAAAGCTCCTCAGCACCCCCGAAATCCTCCACATAGCAAGCCTCTTTGTCTCGCAAGGCGTCACCAAAATCAGGCTTACAGGCGGAGAGCCCACAATCCGCAAAGACATCATCGAGCTGGTCACTGAGCTTGGGAAGTTGAAAGACAAAGGACTCAAAGAACTCGCTATAACGAGCAATGGGATTGTTCTAACTAGGAAACTGGACAAGTTGGTTCAAGGTGGATTGACGGCCGTAAATCTTAGTCTGGATACTTTGGAACCAGGGAAGTTTGAAATTATGACTAGGAGGAAGGGGTTGGAGAATGTGCTCAAGACGATTGATAAAGCACTGGAACTGGGCGTGCAGCCGTTGAAGATTAATTGTGTAGTGATGAGAGGAGTGAATGATTATGAGATTCCCAAATTTGTGGAGATGACGAGGGAGAAGCCAGTGGAGGTTAGATTTATCGAGTATATGCCGTTTGATGTGCGTTCCCCCCCCCCTCTTTTCCCTTCCCCGCAATGGCTAGCTAACCTGCGCGAGCAAACAGGGGAACAAATGGAACGAAAACAAAATGGTCCCATTCTCTTCCATGCTCTCCCAAATCCAATCCCTCCACCCCACCATCGCAAAAGTCGCAGACCATAAAAATGAAACGTCAAAAACCTACCAGATCCCTAGCTTCGCCGGAAGAATCGGGTTCATCACCAGCATGACGCATAATTTCTGTGGGACATGTAACCGGCTACGGGTGACGAGTGATGGGAATTTGAAGGTGTGTTTATTTGGGAATGAGGAGGTTAGCTTGAGGGATATGATGAGGACGAATGATGTGCGGAAAGAGATAGTCAGGGATGGGGGAGTGGGGCTGATGCAGGATGTGCGTGAGAGGGAGAGGATGGAGATGGAAAGACAGATGCTGGATGTGATTGGTGTAGCGGTCAAAGGAAAAAGAGAGAAGCATGCGGGCATGGGGGATCTGGAGCATATGAAGAATAGGCCGATGATTTTGATTGGTGGGTGAGAGATCTTGAGCATTTTTTTGTCGTTGGTGAGCGGGTTTCTAATTTGGTCTGAGGGCCATATATCCCGGTTACCCTGATATCATATATGGGGTATGCTTTTTGACTCTGCGATGACTGGCATATATTGGCTTTTGTTATATTCCTTTCCATTATATGGCACTTGCTTTTTTGTTCCTGTCAATATTCATCGGCGGGGAAAAGACTGGCGTTTTTTTTTTTTCTTTCTTTTTTTTTTTCTTTTCATTTTTTTCATTTCCTATTGCTATTCATAAAAGTGTGTTATTATCTCCCATCACAGATACCATACATCTGCTTTCCTCGCGGTAGAAAGAAATCAAGGAAATAGGCTGATGCAATCTCGTCTCCTGGTGTGTAGGTACTCCTGCCCCTACAGCTGCCCTCCCCTCCACAAACCCCTCCCTTCGGAGCACACCCCAAATCCCCCACCACCTCCTCTTCCCTCACAACTACTCTCCTACCCACGCGAGGTTCTACTCCACAAACACTAAACCCCCACCATCAATCCCCAAACTCCCCGCCACTTCTCCCCCTCCCTTAAATCCCCATACCCATACTCCCCATCCCGCCCCCACCGCCGCCGCAACCCACGAGACCACCCAACAGCAAAAACAGCAACAGCAACAGCACCTAACCCACCTCACTCCCACCGGCGAAGCACACATGGTGCCCATCACCCTCAAAACAGCCACCCCTCGCCTCGCCACCGCCACTTGCACCATCCATTTCTCCACCCCCGCGACCCACTCGCTCATCCACAGCTCTCAGCTCAAAAAAGGCGACGCCCTCACCGTCGCACGCATCGCGGGCATCTCCGCCGCGAAACTCACCGCGCAGCTAGTCCCCCTGTGCCACAACATCCCTCTCGAAGGCGTAAATGTAGTGCTCACCCTCATTCCCCCCACCGGGGCGAACTCCGAGCCCGGTAAACCACCCTACGGCGGCGTGGAGGTTTCGGCGACGGTCACGTGTCAGGGCAAGACGGGCGTAGAGATGGAAGCGCTCGTGGCAGCTACGGTCGCGGGCCTGAATATCTACGATATGTGCAAGGCGGTGGATAGGGCGATGGTCATTGACCGAGTAAGGGTGGTTGAGAAGCGCGGGGGGAGGAGTGGGGCGTGGGTTCTGGGGAGAGGAGGCGAGTTGGTTAATGTTAGTGAGGGAGAGGGAGAGGGAGAGGGAGAGAAATAGGGAAGGTGTGGTAGTAGCATATCGTCAATATAATCATTTCATTATGTACTTAGCTATTTCTCCCCCCCCCCCCAAAAAAAAAAAGAAAAAAAAAAGAAAATTAGCTATTATGTATCCGTAGGTAGTAGGTAGGTTTAGGTTAGACCAAGGTATCTTCTATATAGGTATATCGTGTTGTACAGCAACCACCGAAAAAAAAAAAAAAAAAAAAAAAATACGGCCACAAAATAATTCCTCAATTAAAACCGGGGGCACACACACACACACACCTCCCAGTCCCGCTGAAGAGAAAAAGAAAAGAAATTCAATAAAGAATACAACAAGAAACAAGACAAGGGCAAGGGACGCCCCCCCATCCGGGGTTCAGGAAACTCTGACGACACTAAAACCTAAGACGTGGTGGCCCCCCCAACTTGCTGAAATCCTAATACAACAATTACAAGAAAAAGATAAAAGTTAGAGGGAGAAGGATGAAGTGTGAGGTTTACTCATAAACCGCAATGACAAGCAAACAAACAACGAAAAATGAACATTATTTCATCAAATCATCAACACCCCCCCTCACCCTAAAACCCACCTTTCATCCTCCGAATACCTCTCCCACACCACAATTAATATCTAACGCCAAGTAGATCTCTCACACCTACGCCTTCTTCGGCGACCCCGAATAAACCAGCTCTGTCCCAAACACCTTATCCCAGAACTTACTCGTGACGCCGAACCCAAGCTGATAATCCATATAGTGATGTTTCAAATGGTACTTCTTCAGCTCCCTCATGTATGCTGGTAGATTCTTATGATGCAAGAAGTAATGCGTGCAGTCGTAGAGAATGTATCCGAATATCCCACCACAGTAGAGGTTCGTTGCAATGTACCAGCTGAAGGCGGCGCCGAGGAGGGACTGCACAAGGACCCAGAAGGGGTAGGCGAGAACGAGGAAGAGGGCGGGGGGCATGACGAGGCGGTATTTGTCCACTATGGGGAAGAAGGGGGGGAGAATCAGTTGGGTGAAGAGGGGAGCGGGGGGGGAGCGGGAGGCTTACTGGGAAGGTAGTGATGGACACCGTGCAGCATGAAGTGGAGAGTGAGGAAGATGGGGTGGTCCGGCATATGCCTGTATTTGCCAACATTAGCAAAGCCATCCAATTCCAGCCACACTTCAAATCCAGGTCAAACATACTCATCTAAATGAAACAAACACCTATGCAACGTATACTCAACCAACGTCCAGACCACCACTCCAATCACAAAATTCATCCCCAACAGCGGCAAACTCTGCACCCCTTCATACGCCCTCCACAGGCCATAGCACACAGCCGGCACCCACACAGTCGGGACAATCCACCACGGAGCTTTACTCAGGGGCTCGAGAAAATTTCCAAAAAAAGGCGCAGAGTCACCTCCCTTGTAGTATCTTGGTCGGTGGACTTGATCCAGGTAAAAGTCTCGAGTCCAACTACTCCTGAGAACTTGCATGAACATGGGTCTATTCAGGTCGATGAATCCATGTTTCTTAAAGTCCTCCGTTGGGTCTGTTTCCTTTGACAGATCCTCCTCCGAAGCCAACACCGTTTTCGCAAATCCGTTGACTTTTGATGATCCATTAGCTGTTTTCGCAAAATCATTGCCAATGCCGTTGCCATTGCTGCTGCTCGTGCTGTTCTCACTCTCATTCAGATTCCCAACGACATACCCCCCCAGAATCTCATAAGCTGCCTCAGAATGCTTGTGGCTGATTTCATCTTCTAGAATTTCAGCAACGTCCTTCCCAGCATACTCCATCACGAGGTCTTCTCCCCCGGGATGATCAGCTAAGAATTCTGTAACGTCGAAAACCCGAGTTCCAACCGCGACGTAGCAGGATTTCTTTGAATTGTGGGATGCGAGCTCAGCTCGAGTGATTGTAGGGAGGGTTTGGGCCGGCATGGCTAGCGAGGTGGACAACTTGGAGTGGTGTCTGGAAATTGGGAGGGAGTGTGAGGGTGCGATAGTTGTATTTGCGTTGGCTGAAGTGGGAATTGTGGAGGCGTTGAGACTGCCGGGCTCCAACCAGACTACGCCGGGCTTCTTGTTGTTCCGTCCGAGTGGGAAACTGACAAATCTTTGCGGAAAATACGCGAGTCACTTTTTTCCCCTTAACCATGCTGCAATGAACACGCGATCATGAGATGGGCAATCAAATTGGATCGCCGCTTTCTCCTTATCCGTATCAGATGCCTCACCCCTGTGTCTCTGCTAGTGTGCAACCAGAACCATTATCACGTGCAGCTAGAAAACTTTTTAAACTATAGTTCAATTGTTTCGGTATTTTCATGTTATTCCCATAGTACCAGATGAAACTATTCCACAATCCCACAACCAAATTTCAGACTCCGTGAATCCAAATCAAGCAATACAACATAGCATCCATAGGAAAAGGCAGGACCAGAATCATTCACCGGGTACACCGCCATTTCAAGAACAAGCCAAAGTGAAAAAGTAGCAATATAGAAAACAAGAATCAGCATAAAGAAGAAAACCCTTTGATTCCTCGCAATTAGAATATCCCTCTATCCGAAACCGATTTATTGAACCACAATCTTCCTAGAGGGCAGCTTCTGCCTCTTTGGTACCACAATAATCAAGATACCATTCTCCAGTTTCGCCGTGACCTTGTCCTGATCGATCAAGCCCGGGAAGCTGAAAGTCCGCTGGAATGACCCGATAGTCCTCTCGCTAATCCAGTACCTAATCTGTTGCTTCTTCGACCGTTGCTCGGACTTCTGCTCTTCGTGGCTTCCAATAGTAGATGTGGGGGTTAAAATATTGGACTTGCCGTCATCAACCTCGTCGATGACGTCCTCGACAGTTGGCTTTGGAGGACTCTTTGGTCGTTCATGGTGTTCCTCCCCAGAAGTGATTTGTTTAGCTTCAGATTGTGGTTCCGAAGCAGTGGCAGCCTTCTCAATCTTGCCCTTAACCAACAATGTCTGTTGGTCCGTAAATTCAATATCCAGAGCACCCTTATCACTCAGACCTGGTACCTCTCCCTCGAGGATATAGGCTTCCTTGGTCTCGATCACATCGAAACTTGGAGTGAATGCCCTAATGTGGGAATGACCTTGGTGGTGGGTTGCGTTGCCTGGTGAGGAGTGACTCGGTGATTGATGGTGGTAGGAGGAAGCATTCGCTTGCCCCGCAGCGAGCTGGGAGAGAAGAGTATATATGTCTGGTATATTTGAAGCTCGGTCCTGCTGGGAGGTGTGGACGAAGCGTGGGAAGAGAGGCATTTTGGCTTAAGAGATTCGGTATGTGAAATTACTCGAAGTTGAAGAGTTTATTATAGGCTTCGAAGGGAGTTATATATCAAAAGGATGTATTCGTTTGGAGTAGAGGGGCTGTTTGCAGGAGCTGTTTGCAGGATGGTGAAAGGAACTCCGAGTTGATCAAAGGTTATTTATACCACCTGCCTCCCTTCCAGATTCTCTATACAGCGGTTGACTCCTTCCATAGCGAGTGTCTACTGGAGGTTTCTATTCTCAACATTTCGAATCAATGCGAGAGGCCTCTGGAACTTTCTTGAGCTAGTGCTAGCCATATGAGGTTAGTATAGTTGTAATCAGATGGCGATCTTTATTTTCTATCAGATTCCATTTCACGCCATTTGATCCCTTCAAGTTCTATCTTTTGGATCAACACACGACAGCATCTGTAACATCACAATAAGCTTGTTACAACAAATCACCAGCCGAGTCCGGTAAGCCATACGATGGTGCAATGTGTAACGTTAACAGAAAAGGGGGCGTCGCCTATCGTCTATAACTACGCACTCCTATACCCGTATAACCCGTAGGAAAGTACAGTAATTAGGAACAAAAGAAAGCTGGCAAAGGGTA
The DNA here is from genome assembly GCA_003788615.2 of Terfezia boudieri ATCC MYA-4762. NCBI lineage: Eukaryota > Fungi > Ascomycota > Pezizomycetes > Pezizales > Pezizaceae > Terfezia > Terfezia boudieri. The sequence goes on from ML121539.1 coordinate 703,290, forward strand.
GGTAGTCTGGTTGGACAAAGGGTTGGTAATTCGATTTATATTTTGAAAGAGAACTTGGTTGACTCGAACTAGGTAAGTTGGGCTTTTCAAAACAAGGCAGGGTCGAAAATATGACCCCATTCGTTCCTCCCAGCATAACGTTCCACACAGCCTGGTTGGCACAAGACTACGTTCCACAACATCAAATCCACAAATAATCTCACACTCAAATCCCTAGTTCTCCCCAGCAAGACCAAGTATAACCTTTCCACCCGTTGCGTATTTCCTTTTGCTTTATCGAGTTCAGAACTGGCTTGCACCTTGTCTTGCGTGGAGGAGTTGGTAGGCGGGTTCGGAGTAGGTAGATGCCATGTCATCCATCGATTCCTGCATTTTGAATTGATTCAACACATCAGCCTCACGAGCCCAGAATATCGGTTTTTTTGTAAAACTCAATCATACAACAAGCCCGTTGATGTTGTCCGCTTGGCACCATACGGGATAAACTAACTTATATTAGAGTCATACTCGGGTACATATCGACTAAACTGGAACATATCAACCTGGCTCTCACTCAGACTAAAAAGGAATCTCATTCGATCTCGGACTTATTTTACCGGTTCTTCAAACTGCAGGTCTTTCATCATGCCTCTGGTAGTACGAAGCCTGTGTAACTAACTGTCAATGCTGCGGGCTACCATGCTTGATCTTTGAATCTTATTGGTGAACAGAGGCACTGAGCACTGAGGGAGCTCATATTAGCCGATAGGAGGCGTATGTATTAAGCTTTGAGTGAGGGGTTCCGGAAACTGGGCGGGAACGCCTATGCTGCTAGATGTATCTCTAAGAAGTGTATATATGGCCCCCAACACCCTTGCCGTAGGTGATTCTTCAGGGAACCTCATTTTCTCAAGCGCAGTCTCCAAATACCACCACACTTCATTCCTCCAGCTACGCCTACTGGCACCTATCTCACAGCTCCAATGCAACTCGGTTTCGCAATCACTGTCTTCCTTCTTCCTCTCCCCGCAAGAGCTCTAGGAGACGGAGGAGGCCCAGACACAAGCCTCCCTCAGACCTCATCGCGAGTGTGCTGCCCAGAAAAGACATTCTTTTGTGACGTCGTGGCTCCAGATGGGGCCAACAAATATTATACCTGCTGTCCAGATGGAACAGTTTGTTGCAAAGGGAATAGTGTCATTTGCTGCAAGCCGCAGCAAGCGGAGTATTGCATCCAGAGTTCGAGCGGTGCACCACGATGTTATGTTCCGCCAGCCAAAGAGTAGTCAATGTTAACTCTAAGAGCTATATGCATCCAAGCCGGGCATGAGAGGTGCTGAGCAGGGGGCTAGAGTGATTTGCAATTGTATGCATATTTTCCCTACAATACATTCCCAAATTTTGAGCCTATTGTTGGTTGTATATGAGGCTCATAACCACATAATTACTATGTAGTCCACATCTCAGTGATGGTCCTTATTCCGGTCATGGACACTAGCATTACAACTGAACAAATTAAATTCTTCAAAGCCTAAGGATGCAATCTTATAATTAACGTAACTACTTGCTATAGTGATTTAGCCCTGCTCGTGAAAATATATGAACAGTATTACGAAGGTTGAAAACCAAGTCTGCAACGCAAGTAGGTAAATCGGTTTAATAAGTCAAAATCCGAGCCAAGGAAGCCCACAACTAGTAACGCCCCTACCACAAAAAGGAAAGAGCAAAGATACAGACAAGGATTCTTATTCACCGATATCTAAACGGGGCTGGTGTGGCCCAGAGGATGGATCATCCAGCTCCGCTCCCGCAGGGGTATGCGCACCCCTCGGCAAAGGTACAGTAGTTAGTTAGTGACCCATTGAATCTGCCCGGTTTCCCCTTACTGATTGAGCGGCTTAAATACATTATATTTCTCATATATATTGATAATGCATTAATGGTTAATGTCATAAGGATATATATATGGACTCGAGGAGTTCCACTAGTACCGCCTTCCACATACTGATTATATATACATATAATTGTATCCTGTGAGAAATACTCTTACTAGTTACCCAAAACGAGCAAAACCCATTTGTAAAACCAAATTCCGAAAACGGTTTTCTTGGTAAATCTTTACTCGTATTCAGAGACGAGTTAAAACAATAATTCTCCTACTCCATCAACAGGTAGTGCAACAAAAAAATTTGTTGTAATTGCAGGGGACTTACGCCACCTACTGTATGTATACAGTGTATATAGAACGTGAAAATTAATTAGTTGCATACGTACCCCAGTTAAGTTGCCGAGAATTTGCTCGAATTCTTTAAGTAGTCCTTCAGCAAGTGAAGTGCCCCACCAGACTCTGATGTGCGTGCATGTATAGGAGGTATGAGACGGCTGCGTGAGATATAAATTCAACTTTACTCTTATCACGCTAAACTCGGAAGTGTCTTGCGAGCACTGTGATTTATATATATACTGTCCCATATTGAGTCGAGTCGAGTCGAAGTCGTTCAAGCCAGTTGATATTTTATTGAATTACAATGGCAATTCTATTTGACCCTTCCGCAGTAAACCAGACCCTCTATCCTGCCCCATCGAAGGAAACTCTCACGAGCTTGTTCGTCGATCAGCCCCTTTCCGTGCTACCTACTCCTGGGGCAGTACTGGATGTTGCAGTCGTGAAAAGGAATTGTGATCGCATGCTCAAGACATGTGAGACCCTTGGATTGTCTTTCAGAGGCCATGTCAAAAGCCACAAGGTGTGAGAGCCCGGGTTCAAATATAGATTTTGAAAGATAGCTGGTTAACATGAAGGACATAGACAATAGAGCTTACCAAATATCAACTTCTCGGATCCTCACTTTCACTCGATGAGCAACAGACAGGAAGTGTGTGTGTGTCTACTATTGCGGAGGCAGAGGGATTAATTCCCCTTATTAGGGAGGGCATTGTGACAGATGTAAACCTGCATTCAGCTTAAACTTCAGATGTATCCCAGAAACTAATCTGGTTTCTCAGCTGTTATATGCTTTTCCAATGCCACCTTCCTCCTTCCCTCGCCTTCACAAACTCCTCAAAGTGCCGTTTCCAGAGCTTCGACTTTCCGTGTTAGTCGACAATTACAAACAGCTCTCTTCTTGTTGGGAACTACTGGAGGGACTTACCTCTGAAAAAGACAATGGAAGCACTTGGAATTATGGTATTTTCGTTAAGGTGGACTCCGGATACAGCCGCGCAGGAGTTCATCCGACAGAGTTAGTTTCGCTGCAAAATATGATTGAGTTAGCCACAAATTTGAAAGATTCTGGAATAGCGAGTTTCAGAGGGGTGTACACCCACGCAGGGCACAGCTATTCTGGAACAAACCCTGAGGATGCAATGTGGTCACTAGCTGATGAAGTAAAATGCGGTTTGGATGCGTTACAGATGGACACTGAAGGGCGTGAAGCTGGAGACGAGGTTACAGTATCGGTGGGAGCATCTCCCACTGCGTTGGTCTTGGGAAATCTATTAGATGGGGTTGAAGGTTTCGATAATAGCACATCCTTTGCTTACCTCCAGAGAGAACTCAAGCGTGCAAGGGACATGAAACATGTCAAAATTGAGATACATGCTGGTGTCTACACCATCCTTGACTTACAGCAAGTTGCAACAAACGTACTCTCGGTACCACGTGCCATTGGATTAAAGGACATCGCTTTGACAATCCTGGCTGAAATAGCAAGCATATATCACCGACGCTCGGAGGCACTGGTCAATGTTGGGACCACTGGAATTGGCAGAGAGCCTGGCCCGAGCCACTGCCTTGAAAATATGTGGGGTTTGGTCAGCAGCTGGAGAGAACTCACTGGACCCCTGAGTGAAGCATTTCCCCTTGATGAGGGTGGATGGGTATTGAAGAGGATCAGTCAAGAGCATGGAATTTTAGCTTGGAAGCCCAGCGTGGACTCAGCGGCTCGGCTTTCTCTAGAAATTAGTCAGAAAATAAGGATCTTCCCACAGCACGCATGCATCGCGGGATCAGGGCATGGTTGGTACTATGTAGTTGACTCAGACCAACCTGATGGGGGAAATGTAGTGCGTGATGTCTGGGTGAGGTGGAGAGGTTGGTAAAAAAGATTAGAGGAATTGCATCAAGTGGGTATTGAGATAATAGGTCCGACATAAGATATTGATCCGAGGTGGGAAGTTTGTCGACGCTGATCACCGTATTCGTAGTTTAAGAAGGTATTGTGAGATTTATTCATTCCTCAATATCAATACATTACAACACCTGCCTTTGGTTTTCTATCGGTTTATTTACCTTTCTACCTTACTACTCTACCATTCATTTTCGTTATGTCCGCAACTCAAGCATCAGGCAATGCGCCAGGTCCAGACGTAGGCTGCTCCCGAGCGTCAGCTAGAGTTCCAGACCTCCAACCCACAGAACCTTTTACAAGAAGCTTTCACCAGTACCTACGTGATACTTATCGCTTGCGATTTGATGATGCTCGCTATGATCAATATAAGGGACGGGTTTTACAGGCTCAAGATTCAGGCAGTAGTCCAGAATTGGGTAGAAATGAAGAGAAAGCTCGCTTTTGAGTTTTGCAGATGTTTTATTTGGATGAAGATTAAAAACTTTGTTGTCGAGATGATGCTGGAGCTTCGAGTTCTTCGTGACTGGCAACTCTTTGGTGTGATTTCTAATACACAATGTGCGGTTGCTCATGGAGGTCAGGAAAAGACATTTAATATATTGGGGAACAATACGTCCAGGCCAGCTTCTGGCCAATACTGCCTGCTCCAGGATCAATGATAGCCTAGTTGTATATATTTGATATAGGTCTAGGTAGGTATATTGTTATTGATTCAAGTGCATTATGTACCAAATCCAGTGATTAAATACATTGCCCGCGAAGGGCAGAGTGGGTAGGCCGCCCGCGAGCGGCACAGGGCCTATATACATAGCATATGAAAATGCGTTCATCCAATGAAGAGCGAATCAACCACTTATACTGTATGACTGAATCAGCAGACCTATTGCAAACTATGAGAAGCGATCCTCAAGATGATCTGGCGCAGGAGCATTGCAGAGGTGCTATTTTGCAGGAGTGTAATCGATACGCCCGGTCTAGGCCATACATATTAATCAAAATATTTTACTAAATTGATGATAGTGAGACTCTTACACAACCAGCACATTCGATCACAGAGGGCAATATCCTTCATAGTCATGTCTCCTAGGTAACCTAAGCTGCCGTCACTGGCATCAACCCATGGTGGATACAATTGGTTGCTTACTTTGGTTGCTTACTTCGATATTCAACCGCTCCCTGACAACGACCATCACTATACTGTGTATGGTGATTTCCTCGATCTAGAGATTAACGTGGGTACTTAGGGACATCTAACATCTAGCATCAGTACCAAGGTTCTTGGGCAATATAAATCAGGGGGTATTAGTGATGGTATACTGCGGAGCCAGCTATCAATTTTTGTGATATTGCCTGGTATAAATGATGTGGCAGCCAAGCATGGAAAGCTCAGTGAGGCAGAGGAGAGTAAAGAGTATGTAGTCTCTACACCTAAGTAGAGTTGTTTTCCACAGCGCCAGGATCATAAAAAGCCCCTGATCTGTGTTTCTCGCTGAAAGGTGTTATCTTAAGATCTGAATCATTAGGTTTGCCACAAATTATCTCGACAAACATTTCAGCTTTGCCCGCAATCTCTGCAATCCACAACTTTCTCTTTCTCACCAGCCCTCCCCTCCCTCTGCATTGAGGTAGTCCGAGCTATGCCAGGCCAATATATATATATGGACGGCCTTTCGTATGTCGGAGATCCTTTGGACTAAGTAGTAGAATGCCATAGCGAAATAAAGCGTATACATAGTCTCATAGACAAGCACGTTATGCATGAAATACAAAAGAGCATAATCATATTGCAGAGATACATTTGAGCTTAATCAAGGTATCACATGTGCATGCAAACTTAAAGTATAAGTAGGAGTAGAGTGAGTATGCGGTGGGGTGAAATGGAGTGGAATGTGGGATGCCTACCCGTGTACTTGTACTACTTTATACATCTGTCTTTCTTCCGTGAAAGCCGGCGTGGTGCAGTAAGAAACCGTCTGTAAGCCAAGTTGGATTCCTAGAGTAAGACAAAGGGCCATTCCACTGGCGGTGCAAAGGAGCGCCAAGGTAAAAATGCTGGTCACCTTAGTAGTGAAATAGCTGCCTTGTTACCATTTTTGTTTCTTGAGATTCAAGTGAGCAGTAATTCATTTATGTATAATTAGAACCTAAATCTGAATAGATGCATGTGCAGCTCCTGGGAACAGAACGGCACATCTTGCCACTATCATGTCTGGTGGGTGCAGCATGCATGGTAAGGGTACTTTGAGAGGGATCCCCGCCACTCTGAAATCTGTCGAAGATGGTTAACCAGGCTTGTACAAATGGAATTGTCGAAATCCGGAAAGCCTCAAATTTTTTCGAATCGCATCCACAGACAGACCTCACATCTTGGATACACCATTCATCTTTTACTCGATTCAAGCTGCTCTGGCTCAGGGATAACAGCCAGGGAGCAAGCCGAAAGCTTCATGACGAAATTCACGCCTCTGACATTACCTGCGCAGTCTTACAGTGTTCAGGCGAAGAAAAGGAAACGACCAACTAGTCCGCCTCCTAACGTTTATTTTTAAGAAGCATGAGACTCGCAGTCTCATTTCTATTATTATCATAGGATGCATTTTCAGGTGAATAATTGAAGCGGTATCAACTTCATAGACCATTTCTATGAGATCATTACTTAGGTCATAGAACCTCATCAACAACTTCCACAGCTCTCAGTTACTTACTGTAGTTTTACGAACTAGTACTCGTTCACCAAAACGTACTAGTATCAGTTACCCTGAAGTTCATCCAACGATCAACTTTTGATCGCAGCGAGATTGTGAACCGCAAAGCAAAAGGCTTATTTATTACACCCACACCTATCTTTCATCCTCCTTACCTTGCACTATATGAACTGCTTTCCCTGCTTCCTTGACTTCCAATCTTCGCTTTGTCTGCGGCGTGAGTCGATAGATTTAGCCCTTTAGGTCACAACATCTTTCCCTCCCCCCACGCTAGCAGTGTCTCCAAGCAGGCCCAGACGGGGCTTCCTCAAGCTACTAGTAGTGACTACTCTCAGTCTTCTTGGTGGGTGGATATACGGCATTCTCCCCATGTTATGCATTTCCTTATTGACCGTCTAGCAGATACAAGCTTCCACCTCGTGTGGGAGCTCGCCCAAGGAGGACATGCCTCGTCGCAGTAAACGTGGCAAAAAAAGCCATTCACCTCCACCAATAATCACCCTACCGGCACCTTCGACCGGGTTTGACCTAGCTTCAGTAAATACAGATCTACTCAGTCTCGCCACTACCCTCTGCAATAAAATGAAACTTCCGGCCAATCGCCCTGCTCAATTCATGGAAACGTTGTGCGAGGAAATCGATGACATGGTAAACCAGGCATTTGGAGTGGCCGGCTTAGAGTTTCTAGCAGGGGAAGGGAGCTTGGCCGATAGAGCACAACATATAGCCTACACTATGATTTTTGGCAGGACACTTGCGGAAAAACAACAGCGGAAGGAATACCTGCAGCGACTTCTGGCTGGAGCTTCTCAGGGATTGAACAATTCGTCCCACCAGGCTGCTAGCGCTACTCCGCCACCTGAAGACATTAAAGTATTAGTTAAGAATTTGGAGAACAACTACGCACGCTTGAAAAGAGATATGGGGGAGCTGAACAAGATGATGAAAGAATTCAGGCAAAAGCTGGATGTTCACCACGACAAGTTGACTGGCTTTCAACAAAGTCAGAGCAAGGACATTCCGGAATGCTAAGACAAAGGTTGCGGAGTCAGCCCAGCCTTTTGCAAATAGCTGCCTGGGTCATAGTCATAAGAGCACCTACCGGGATATCATTTACGTATTTCTCTGATACTTAGCCTTAAACTTGATAAGGTTTCAATTCCCCCTCTGCTTTTTTTTTTTTGTAAGCACTCCTTTGCAATTGACTTCCTTTCTCGATTTCTTCACTGCAAACACAATGATAACCATTTCGGTATCTAGGTCTAACTAGGGTTCATCACGATGAAGGCTTTCATCTATAATTTGGTTAGGGTACTTGAATTTCGGGATAGGGTGTCGTATTTGGACTTCAATTCTGGAATCAATTACGGACATTCAGGAAGTTATTTGTTACGGGACGAGTTGACCACTTATTGAGCGGCTCTGGTGCCCCGGAAGTAAAACAAGTGCTTTTGACCTCTATCTGTAGTACCTATACACAAAATTAGTTGATTTTTTTTCCTCCTACATCACTATAGGACCCCCGGTTTTGACCGATTCATGAACTTGCAATTGTTTTCATATCATAAAGCTTCTCGCAAATCAAGCTAGGGCCTCTTTGGATACCATTACCGGAAATCAATCACGGGATCCTTCGGCAGGTTTGGGAAACCATTCAGATTTCTAAGATAACAAAGAACTGTAGGTACTTCGGGAATACAATACGGTAAAATCTCGCGGACAAGACTGCACTCTTATTCACGCTGGGGCGGTTTTGCCAAAAGCTCTCTCCGTGTCTTATTCATGATTACGTCCTTGATCATCCTTACCTTAATCACAGGCACTTTCTCATGCATGGTGCACCCGAATGTTTTAGTTGCACCCGAATGTTTTAGTTGCAAAGTTGTAAATACGATATCACCTCCGACATATAGCCCACATGCATCCCTGATACAACTGTTCTAGCCATGATTTCAAACAATGTCTTCACCTAACTGAATATGAGAAAGAACTTGGAAAGCCTCAGGTTCTGTATCAGATTCAGGATATCAGAATCATCAGAGCCGGCGCTTTCTGGGTCGGCGCTTTCTGAGCATGTTGCAAGTGGTTAACTGGACCAATCACATATCCATCAAGCCCATGAATATTGATGTCCGCATCTTCACTACCATCCTGCTACTGTTACGCCACATTTCCTGAAGGAGCGAACAATAAGATTTTTATGAGCTTTACAGGTAGTTTCCCAAGCTTCACCAACCCATTGTGTAAGTCAGATTCAGCGTTCAGAGGCGGTAAAACGTTCCTATATACATATGTATTAGCAGACTGCTACTGTATTAGAAGTCAAGGATATACCTTTGTTTTCATTGGATTAAATGTGAACGTTAATAGTGATCAGCCGCTAGTTTAACTCTGTCCTTGAATGGTTTGTTGATAGAGTCTTTCAATGGTTGTACTAAGCCAGCCACTACGGTTTTCATGGCCAGTGTGCACTAGAACATATTCTACCTTCCACAACTCCTTTCTTATTCGCGTTCCATATCCACCCCGACCTTGCAAAGTGTCTTATTGGAAGTGCTTTCTTATACATTATTGCTTTCTTGTACGGTACTTAAACTCGCATTTAGCTTGAATTACTCAGGCGGGACCACTCAACAGGACGTCGTTCAATAACCCTTTAGTGTAATAAGACTAATAGTTTATATCTCGAGACTAGTTTTATGTACATCTATGTTTCTAATTACTTTGTTATATACTGGTGCTGGTTTGTATGTTCCTCCTGCAATATATTTACGAGTTAGACTAGTTCCGTCGTCTCTATTGGGTTACACTTCCTGATAGGGACTTGGTACTTAGTCGGGTTAGTACTTCAGAGTGGTCTAACCAGACTAAAGTGGTGGGGTGGAAAGTCGGTCAACATTTACATCTCCTAAAACTAGGACTCAATGGAGAACTTCGTGACCCCTCATTCGCCAATCAGCCAATCAGGCTACAGCTTGGGGTGAGTTGACATCGACGTAAGTGGTAATTAGCAGATATCATTCCTCTACAGTAAGATGCAATTTTTCTGACAATACTTATAACTATATTCTATATCCCAAAGGAAAACAATACCTATTGCATTATTAGGTATCAACCCTAACATTCCATGCGATGATCTGGAAGGCTGCCATGACAACGGTTTAAAGGAAAAAAAAGTAAACAAACAGTTGACATAAAACATCCCAAACTCCGTAACAAGAGGGAATATCCCCTGAACCTCATTTCGAGCGCACAGACACTAATCCCAATGTGCATGATCGCGTATCGCGAGCCTGGGATACAAAATTGGCAAGGTTCAAATTGCGCTTGACTGTTACTATGAGAGCATCCCGCGTCACCCAATTCATACCCCACCTCCCGACCTCCATTGTCGCTATATGCCTGTACGGAGTTATATGCCCCTTTTTCCCGCTAAATGGCGGCTGAACCCCCGTTACCAGATGGACGACTGTAAGTTATGATTCTGTATTAAAATGCGAGAGACCTTTTTGACGTAGGCGCTGCTACCTAGGTGTTGTTGTTGTATGTAGTGATAGCCTGCATCTACGCACAGAGCGGCGTTTGACAATTGCTTCTCCTCAGCCTGAATTAATTACTCAGGCCTGATACCTAGAGCAAAGGCCCTTCCGTCCTGCCAGGATTTGGGCCGTCTACCTAGTTGGAGCAGTCCTTCATTTCCGGGTTTGGTTTACGGGAATTGGTGGAAAGTTATATTGCGGTTCCCAGGGGAGGTCAATCACCTCGTTGTCGGATACCTATGCTACAGTACTTAGCGAACTCTCCTATGTCTTTCCTTTTGCTCCCTTTCCAGTTCACCGCTTGGATTCAACCTCCCTCGTTACGGCTGCTGCGGTCAACGTGAGCATACCAACCTCTGAACTGCTCCAAACGTTTTATATCCAAGTGTATTTGATACTTTCTCGATTACAGCATGGAGAAGCAAAAGGCCAGAAAGCTGGTGATTACCCTTGAATCATTCTCTCCTTCTGCAATTGAGACTCAAGCGAGTCTTCTACCAATTCCACCCAATTCCACATCCCAAGTTCTGTGCCTTCCCCTAATTCCACTAGCAGCAACAGAAACGGATCATGAAAAGCCCTATTCAGCCGATATTGCTCAGATTACGGGATTGGAACAGCTTCCGTTATCAACAATACAGTACATTCTTTCACTGCGAGAGCAGTGGTTAACTCGGCTTGAAGTTTGCATCAACAGTATCCTTGGTGGTTCTGATTCACCGGCGCAACGTCAATGGCAGGGGGCAGAAGAGCGAGTGGTTTTTATGCTTGGGGGTATCACGGGGGTAAAGTTTGCATGTGCGAGGAAAATAGCAGAGGACGTTACTGGAGGTGATATAATTCTTGCGAAGGATATATTTGAAAGAGTGCAAACTACGTGGAATGGTGCATTGTTAGAGGAGCGGGACAATATTGAGGAGCGCACCCCCCCACAGCCTACAAATCAATCCCGGAAGAGAGATATTGCTACGCCTACCCGGCGTGGGAGTGATACCCCTATCTTGATGGACCAGTCACAGAACCGTTCTCCAAACTCGCGGGTTACCCTATTTTCCACCCCTGCCTACCTACCTATCGACAGTCAAGACACCCTCATTAACGATATACAGACACGCGCATACGAATGTTCAATTACCCCCTCTCGAACTGATTCTTATGCCACTGCAGCGTCCTCACCCGAGGAAGTTGGAGCACATAATCTAGTACCTGAAGCATATGCCTTAGATTTTGAACAAGATACTCCAACATCACAATCGAATCAATACAGATTTTCAACTGAACCCCTAAATTGGAAACTGAAGAGATCCAGTTCATTAATCCAGCTGCCTCCAGCGACCCCCACCCCTGAATATGATAGCCTTGGTGCAGTTTTGAACAATGTCAATGACACCCGGCGGAAGGCGTCTACTCCACTTGGTACTTCATGGTGCTCAAGGGACTCAAAAATCGAGGACTCTGCATTGGCGGCTCTGCTGGAAAGAAGCCTCAGCATAAAGAGAGCAACATCCTATGAGAAGACCATAGATGATGGTGGTGCAATGGTCATCACAGGCGGAATTAAGGCATTCGAGGAGTTCGGGGGGCATTTACCAAAAGTAAGGCAAAACGTGACAGGTAAAGGCCGTTCTTATACATCCGACTCGAGTTTCGTGCAGCTGGCAGCAGACGATATCCAGTTCCCGATTGGGGATTCCGGTGATGACCAAGTGGTGAATTCTTGCCATTCTTGCCTTGGCTTATCGAGTGTCGATATTAGATCATCCTGGCTAGCACCTCCTACAGCAGGGGGAGAGTTGGAAGAGATGTTAGGCCTTTCAAGACAGTCGCGCAGTGCAAAACGCAATGGAGCAGTTGAATCACACGATCTATTCCCTAGCCTCCTCAGGCAGGTTAGAAAATCTTTCGGTACTGGTCTAATAGAGCGGGAATGGGCTGAAGGTGTCCTCTATCTAGATGAAGATACTCCTAGTGTATGTCTTGAGCGAGTCGTATACGCATTGTTTTTGGCAGAATCATTTGAGGATGAGGCTTTGAAGGAATTTCAACCTCGATACCAGCTCCCACGAACATCATCACCGGATGCTCGATTTCCATCTGGAATTGCGCCAGAAGCATGGACTTGGAAAGAGCCAACCGCTAAATATGAATCTATGCCATTGTTCCCTTCTTCGACGAATGTACGAAAGATCAAGCTCTCTGGGAAGAAAAGAAAGAATGGAATTCAGATCCAAAATGAGCTACGGTCGTTTGTCCGAGAACTAACCCAGGCTACATCTATATATGAACTTGATGACGAAAATGAAAGCGTTTTTGAAGAATCGCCTAGTGCGGGAAATGAGGCTGGTGTGGTATCAGGGGAAGAGGAAGAACCGACTCTAAGCCTTTGGAGAGACATGTTCAGTACCCACGGCCAGTGGCCCGTTTCAACTGTGAATTTGATTGTCGCTTTAGGAAGAGAAGGTCCCACAAATACTGTCAAGGGTGGCTCTGGTCGGGTCATGGCCGAGGCCATGGCTAGGAGACTCGAAGGCTGGGACTTAAGATGCCGTAGGATAAGCCTGAGGTACTTATAATTAGAATATCAATAATAACCATAATCCCATGTACTAACTTTCCAATAGATATCTCCTTTATTTGGCAAGACGAAATGGGCATCTCGGAAGTGTCACACCTCGGCCACCCCCACGGCAACTCATCGCAGAACTGGAGTTTTTCTTGTCGCTGCATGAACCGACAGACCTTCTTATCTTAGAATATAACACAAGCAGTCGCGAGGAGACTGAGGCAGTACTGGAATTATCAGGCCTCTTAGGGCGGGGTTCTCACCACCCGCCCTCCGGCCACGAGCCATCAACTATGCTGAGGATGGCGTGCGTCTTTAGTGGTGAAGTTCCTAGGGATGTAGAAGTTCATGGTATAGTTGTGGGCAACTCACCTGATTTTGCAACTTCAAGTACAAGATCAGACTCCACACTATTCGAAGGGTTTAGATTTCCTACCTGCCGCAGTCCAGGCAATGATAAGCAGAAGCATCGCCCAATCTCAGAATGGGTCAAAAACCTGACAACAGTTGCGGACCTTGTGGTTGAAGACAATGACGCTGAGAATGAGTCACGACAGCAAAGACACCAGAGCGTCCCCCTCGAAACTCGATTGGAACATGTGTTCACAGTTTTGGATCATTGGACAGCAGTTGCGCGACTTCGACCTGCCAGCATATTTGAAGTTTCAGGAGCAAACTCACCCACCCACGCATCACCACAGACACCACCACCAATTCACCAATCGCAACATATCGTTACTCCGCCTTCCAAACCGACTCGGAAGCGGAATACCTCCCGTACACTTTTAGAAGTTATTGTCACTGCATTTACAGAAGTGGACGGTGAAGACACAGATAAACAAGAGTACCGGCGACTAACAACCTGTAGGGAGGTATTTTGCCAGTCACCTTCCTCCGGCGGAACATTCCTTGAAGACGCAGTAGACGAGGAAATTATCTCCGAAGATGACTTCGATTTGGGTATTAACGGGTTTGAACCAAGTATTGGAATCATTGAAGCTCACGAGCAAAGTGATACTGAGGTGGAGGAGGAGGAGGAAACTCCAGAAGATGGCAGTGTGGTTGAAGATTATGATATGGTGGTAGCAATGCAATATGGTTCTCAGACAACTCCTCGTCTCTCGCGAAAGCAATCGAAAAGTCGGAAAAAGAGGACACAGATCTGGTTCAGAAGCAATAACCTGGTTGGTAGAAGCAAAAAAAGAACAGAAGCTGTAGGGGGAAGCAGGGTACCAGCGTTGAAAAAGATGAAAATTATGAGATTGAGTGGTGGATGTGGTCCTGGGGGTAGATTACTCCACGGACGAACGAGGAGTAAGGATGAGAAGGGTCAACTAGGGCTGGTTTTAGTCAGTACTAAAGCAATGAAGCTTCTTGGATTGGAGCGAGAATCCGGTTTTGGTTTGAAAGAGGCTACTGAGTCTCCATAGGTTATTGAAAAGAGACATAATACTGTCGTTTGATTTTATCCTTACTATGCTCTGATACGGCGCAAATCCTGTTTGGGATGTCTTTTTGGGAGTTTTAGTGTGAGCTTTCATACTATTATATTTGGAACTTCTGATATTGCATTCCTGCTGTCTCTTTCCTACCTTGTACATTATCATACAATCTCGCATTCTAATTGAGTATCTGGGAACAGATTTACTTACATTTCCATTATTGTCGTGACCATGCTAATTAACTGCATACTCTCATCAGCTGCGAGCGTAACATTACCCTCATCAGCTGCGAGCGTAACATTACCCTCAATGCTTACAATGTACTGTTCAGGGTAACAAGTTCCCTAAACTTGCTGCGCAGTTGCAAGTGACTTGGAGATAAGATACCCCCCTTCTAAAAGGTTTGACTAGGTAACTTTCAATCTCTGCCGTGTTATAAAGTTACGAACTGGAGAGCTATGTATATGAGGCTAGGTAGCCGATCTGGTTATGCGAACTTAAGCAATTATTGAGATGATCGCACACAGGATCTGGTCGAGATGCCCTGGCGGAGTTGGAAGAACCTTGCGCAAAAAAGATTTATGGATCTAGCTCGCAGGTAATGCGGTGATTAATGCATCTTTATTTGTTCTATAGTATGGCACAAGACTGATATACGCACAATTTTTGTCTGTGATCGATGTCTCAGATCGATATCTGGATGTTTCCATAGCTATTTCTCAGATGCATAGGTGCAGGATTAATGTCCATACGCATGCACAATGTAGGTGAGACAGCCGCTTCAGCCGCGCGCCAGCCTGAGCGTCCCGGATTATATTCAATACCTGTAGAGGTGAATGAGGGGACATGAAATTCCTTCACGGCTTCGAGAGTGTAAAGGCGGCTCGCATAGACATCCAGAATGGTGTACAAATGCTCACGGCTACTGCATACAAGGCCTACGTGTATGTATGTGGGTACACATAATGTCTTTCTGAATTCATGGCATGTACACAAAGCGAGGACCTTTCTAGACGCATGACTCGGTACGTAGACGCGAATAAACGCGCAGTCACGAGAGACATAGTTGGTTGGCACAACCTCTTGTGCCAACCAGACAAACCAGATACTGTATTGGAAACAGACTAGCCTCGACTAGGGACCAACAAGCGCGGCACAAGCCTTGATTGCGTTCACGCTAAGCAGAAGTTAATGTACTTTACTCCGTAAGTAACGGTATAACTTCCAGAGAAAAATTCCTGTTTCAGCTCTCAAGATGAAACAAGGGCTTCAGTTTTCGATCGGGAATTGCATACTAGACTATAGGAATATAGAGCTCTGGTTGGTCTCCGGCGAGGCATCGCGATAGGCGCACTTTGGCGAGCCAAGCGCCAAGCCTTTGAAAATCCCAGTTTATGCCAAGGCGCTACTAAATACACGTTTGTAGTCGCTGTCGCGTCTTCCCAGTGATTTTATTTCATCACGTTCTTTCTGTAGACCAGACCGCCGGCCTTACTGCACCAGCAGTTCATTCTACATACTACTGGTACAGTTTCCTATCCCCGAGTAACTTCTATCTCCGGTAGTTTCTATCTCCGAACAGTTTGTTCGCCATGCTCTTTCTTGACAAACACCGTCCTCGAGCTCTAGAGAACCTGGACTATGTAAGCCCTTGCAGTTGGTAGTGGGAACAAAGACATAGGAGCAATGTTATGTGTAAGAGGGCTGACGATAGTAGCATGATGGCCTTTCTGCTCGTTTGAAAGCATTGGTATGTGTTTGATGTATTCTCCTCGGCTGCGGCGTTTTACTGACGCTCATGACATAGGCAAACTCCGGCGATTTTCCCCATTTGTTGGTATACGGACCATCTGGTGCTGGGAAGAAAACTCGCATTGTTGCTACTCTTCGGGCGCTGTTTGGTCCCGGTGTCGAGAAAATAAAAATCGATTCACGGATTTTCACAACAACATCAAACCGGAAGCTGGAATTCAATATCGTTGCTTCAGTATACCATCTTGAGATTACGCCAAGTGATGTTGGAAATTATGACCGTGTAGTTGTACAATCTCTACTGA
Organism: Terfezia boudieri ATCC MYA-4762; assembly: GCA_003788615.2. NCBI lineage: Eukaryota > Fungi > Ascomycota > Pezizomycetes > Pezizales > Pezizaceae > Terfezia > Terfezia boudieri. The sequence continues at coordinate 719,705 of ML121539.1, forward strand.
AAGAGGTGGCACAAACTCAGCAACTCGATCTGAATGCTAGGCAGCGGTTCAAGGTGGTGGTGATAAATGAAGCAGATCAGTTGAGCAGGGATGCTCAGGCGGCATTAAGAAGGACCATGGAAAAGTATTCGCCGAATCTACGCCTTATCCTCATCGCCAATTCGACTGCCAATATCATTGCTCCAATTCGCTCTCGTACCCTCCTTGTTCGTGTGGCAGCACCTCGCCACGATGAGATTGTGAAGGTCCTTACCCATGTCGCGGAATTGGAAATGCTAGAGTCAAACCCGGGCCTCTACCGTCGAATTGCAGAAGAATCAGGGCGCAATTTGCGGAGAGCACTTATGATGTTTGAATCGATCTACGCACAAAACGACACAATCACAGCATCCATGCCCATCCAGCCCCCTGACTACGATGCATTAATACAAACAATTGCAGATGAGCTTCTTGCAGATCACACTCCAGCAAGGATTTTGCTGGTTAGGCCGAAATTATACGACCTACTTACACATTGCATCACTGCAACGACAATCCTCAAAAGCCTAACGTTCAAATTGCTTATGAAAGTTGATGATGCTCTTAAGGCGGAGATTGTCAAATGGGGGGCGCATTACGAGCATCGGCTTCACGTGGGTTCAAAAGTGATCTTCCACTTAGAGGCTTTTGTAGCAAAAGTCCTACGAATATTGGAGAGGTGAGGATTTTCGCGATGTCAGAATGTTGGCATTTTGTTCAAACTAATGTGCGCGTAGTTACCTGATGGGTATAGAACTTTGAAGAGCGCCGAGGATATGTCACTGGTGGCTCATGACTATGGAGCAGTTGTCGTACCCCCTTTCGCTATTCAAGCCAGACATTAGATAAACTACTACCACATACACACATTTTATACCCTGTTTGGTGGAGGTGTATACCGACTAGGATTGCTTATCCTGTGATTGTCAATTAGCTGCGCAAGTGATCATGTGTCACGTTCCTAGTTTTGGGGCTGTTGGATGTATGATGGAAACTCTTCTGCTGGCTCATAATCCGAATAGACTTGATATGCATAATATGAACTTAACATAGACAGAATCACGAACTCTATAATCTTATACTTGTTACTACGAGATAGCGACCTGAAGTAAATGCCTGATTTACACACAACAGCAAGGAGTCTTCATTTTTGATTTATGTGGTAGTCTCTATCCGGCCCAGCCGGTATTATATGCGGGTCGGTCTCGAATTCAATCGCATGTTTGGGTATGGTCGGCCAACAATTGATTTATTACAAAAGTAAAATACCAATTACATATAGATAGTCTGGCTTGCAATTGGCATTGCAATTGGCGTTGTCACTGGTTGCCGCTAGTATCTAGTCGGCTAGGCAGCGGCTGAGTCACTTCGATAAATTCGGCTAACTTAGCCATTTCATGATTGACAGCCGCTAAGCCGCACTACTCCGAACACAAGGAATAATATGGTGGGATGTAGGACGTCGGAAGGGCAGGAAGTCCACGGTTCTCAAATTTCCACAATACCTATTCAGATGTCAAAAGACTTCCTAACCGTTGTTTAGTGGTTAGGTGGGGTATATATGCCACATTAATGGAGCCTGCTCTAGATCATCAGCATCCCCTGTAGCTGATGTTCAATGACGCTCTATATGTATCTTGTACTTTACTAACGTCTAGTTATGTTCGTACATGCACCTGCAGGCTTCTGTCTCCTGGCGAATGGGGACTAGTTGCCTCGATTGACAGACTTCTAGAACGAAGCCTCAGCTCCAAAATGGATTTTAATACCCAGATTTCATTTGGGGAATTTCAAGCCTCCCCCGTTAATATCCCATATGCATGTTCTATATGCCTATTCGATGATGTGCATATTGTACAGCCAGATACTAGCAGTGTCCCACTCGCCGAAATTTCCAATTCGAAACAGCCGAGGGAAGCGCTGTAGCTAGTAGTCCTTAAGATAGCCATAGCCTCTTCGCGTGAACATTTGCATATATATGATGCGGCTTAATTTGCAGTTTAGGAACTCCCCATTGCCCTTTTGTCTTGCAGTGCGCCAGAATCCGAGGCCAGAGATCCTTCAACTAACAAAATAGCTGGATATTGTCCTCATAGCCGCATACAAACATACGCCGTCATTAGCGATCGATACGGTCCCTCGCCTAAACTTGGAAAACTTGACTTCCGCCCTCATAGTGGCGCGGTTAATCCGTAAGATAGCAGTCCTCAATTGACACTTGAGATTCTCACTAGTGCTGCTCTTCCTAATTTTCTGTATCAGTCCTACGGCCTTTGTGCCAGCTTCCAGGGAAGCCGCCGCATTGCAGCTGTATCACCTGTTTTCTCTATACCCAAGCTGTATGTGCTGCCCCAGCGATCAAGTCCTGTGCCTAGAGTCAAACTATTGAGGTTCTGCATGACAGTGGTGGAGACTTATGGTTCCGGCCCCGTTGATGCCAACCGGGTTAGTTTTCGTACCTTATCTCAATAGCATGTTGGGTTTATAACAACCTCTGATGCCCCTCTTCCTGCTCCACCATTCACATCACAATCATAACACTACGAGAACATCTCATAACACCAGACTTCTGTGCAGCAATCCATACGCACCGGTATATCTACTACATATACGCTTCGAATTGACTGAATTGGCGTCTATCAAATACCATTGGGTCGACAACACCTCTAGAGCAAATTCTCGGTCAAAGCCCTCAAGCCACTCATCAAAGGCCCCGCTCACATCCACAACCTAGGCTTCTTCGGCCACTATCACAGCAGGCTTAGCCCAAGGCACTCGTTTTACCTACCACTATCATCAGCAGAATTAGCCCAAGTCACTCGTTTTTCACCTCTACCAGCAGCAGACTCAGCCCAAGTCATTCGTTTTACCCACTACTATCAGCAGCAGGCTTAGCCCAAGTCACTCATTTTACCCACCAATACCCTTTTTTTTTAGGTACACGATGTGTCAGGTTCAAATCACAAAGTTCTCGGGCTGTGGATGTGAAATCTACTACGTTATTGCCCGATGCTCCATGGGTGACGGAGCAGGTAACTGTGCTGGCCAAACAAGATACGAGAGGGCCGTTAAAGATGGCGTCTGCGGGCGTCATAGCTGCGCATATTACACTCAACCAAAGCCGCGTTCTCGCTGGGCCCTAGGTTCGAAAGACTCATCAACTTCCGATGCTAAAGTTTCTGTAATGCCATCAATCTTGGCCGGCCCAGGAGAAGCTACAATCGGGCGTCAACCATACCGGCCAGCAATCGGCGAATCTGGCCATGGGCGCCGTGATACATACTACGGCCATTAATTACTCCCTCATGACGGTCTTTACAACTACGAGTTCAACATCCTCAATTGCTGTTCCGACTGCAGTTGCTAGATATAGACCTCGGCCTAGGCTGGTTGCGGCGAATAGAGTTATAGAATGGAGGCTGTTATAGATCTTTGGTTGGCGTTTACATTGTAATGGCTGGGATTTTCCTATTACTGCATCTTACTTTCCCCTGTATTTGAGCCATTGTCTCCCTGAAATGGGCTGGATTTGGTACAATTGGCTTTCTCTCAGATAATCTTCGTTGTCTATACTTCTTGAGTTGGCTGGCGCCGTTGCTTTGCGATTTGTTTGGCTATGTTTGTTGCATAATTCTTAGGTACGAGATTTCGATTAATGTTGTGGCTTAATTAAGCAATTCTCTAGACATGTACTTTATAATTTACTTTGAATTTATGGCATTCGCTACATACTTTTGCTCAATTCAGCTTCCCTAAAGCCGCAGACGTTCGTTCATGCCGCAATAGGCTAGAATTTTCAATGCAATACGTTACGGGGCTATGTAATACACACCTTAAGAATTAAGTATGGACTTGTATGTGTCCAGATTCGGATTCAAGGTGTATATTTCGAAATCACTAGTATATTCCATTAATTCTCCACACTACCTACTTAGATATCACACTTATTTATTCATATTCCACTATAATTAAACGCAAAGCAATGGCGGGGTCATTATATGCTGCAGTGGTTGTTGCTCGCCAGTAAAGCCGCCTTAGCGGCTACTAAACGATCTAGCCGAATCAGGTATGACAAGGGGGTCACGCTGCTGCTGTGGAGGGTGTTGTGCCAACCAGACTATGCTGCCGCATGCGCAGCGGAAAGTTCGCGAACACCTGCATACATTAGTGCCATGCATCTATACCCTAGCACGTCGAACGTTAACCTCACATTCATTTTGATAATTCACGATTCAACTTACTTCCTCCGCATCCCCCCCCCCGAGCTCCACCCCTGAAGCTGATCACCGCAGCACTCGAAATTCAGCTGGAGATTTCAACCTAGAGCTGCATTAAATAGTTTTTATTGGTTGAGGGCATTTGCAAGGCACTATTATATTCTATATCGCCGGGCTCCAGACCACCCCTCCACCCAACAAATTTCCCTGAGGCTTCCCCTGTCACAGTGGAGCTTTTTCCATACGACATGAATATCATACCCACGTCACATCAAGATCACCTGATTTAAGCGAGCCCAATCCCCCACTCCAGGGCCACCGCGGACTGGGAAACGACATACATTCTTTTTAGTGTCTCAATATTTTATCCGAAACTAACTGAGGTTGGCACTTTCGGTCGTAACTCAGCTGAAACTCGGAAGAAAAAAATCGGCCATACACCCCCCACCCCGAGCCCTCGACAATAATATATTTTTATTGCACTTGGGCTCCATACACAAGTAGTTGCGGTTATTCATGTACATATCTCGCACTTAAGCTGTAGTAGCTACAATGGCTTAGTATCCATCAGCTGGAGGCATGTAAGGGTGCCTTATAAGGCTGCAGCATGTTGGCTCGGCCGACCACGGTCTCTAGATAGCTAAGTACGTCCGGCTGCTATGCACCTAAGTAGGTAGTGCAAGTGATCACGAAGAAATGTCATTATTAACAGGTACTAGTCTTGATTTGCAAAACACCTTCGTAGCCAGCTCTAGATCTGGACAGATATCTTTCCATCCATGCCACTGGAGCCTAGACTCTATCTATAAGAACTAGAGACTTTAAATTTGAATTCCGCGGTAAAACACCTGATTCCATGCATATGACGACCTCTTAAATGTTTTTACTTGCTTTATTTATAAGATACAATATTAAATGAATATTAACTATCCTCTTGCATTTTGTGGCTCGTATATACTGTAGTTGATATTATTAAGACAGATCTTAGTTGCAGACCGCTGGCTCAAGTCACGTGTCGCTTCGGAGACAGCAGCTTACTATATAACTTTCTAGCATGTCCTAAAGATAAATTTAGATATTTAGGTTTTAGTATTGCTCTGTAAAACAATTTGTTACAAACAGGCTGGGACATATTGGCCTATAGAGTACTCTGTATTATGATTATGATTTGTATGTTTGTTAAGCTGGCTACCTATGATGACTGTATTCGATTCACGATCTAATTCACATACTGCAAAGGAATACAATAATTTCCAAATTAGTTACTATTGCATTAGTATGGGAAGATTAGGGTCACAGGTAAACTCTCGGTACTAAGTTGTGCCACCCGAAGTGAGTGTGCTAAATGTTGACCTTCGTTCGGGCTAGCCAAGCCTCCAAATACATGTAAGATCATATTGCAAAAGTGAGCTATTTAAGCAAAAATAAATGGTTCATGATCCCAATTACCCCTCCCTAGGAGCGGTCGGGTTCGAGACTACCAATTACCTACATACTTGAAACACTATATGTCTAGGAAATGTTTTTTCTCAGAAACTATAAGCCTGAACGTTGTAACTCCATACCAAAATTTTATCAAGATCACACCAAATTTTCGATATCTAGAAATCTGCAGCATTCGTACTCCTACTGTATTTTCCCCAAAAATATACTTCAATTCCCTTACCTTCTCGATCTGAATTATGTCCTATGTCTTCCATGTATATAGATTCTATACTCCCCATGCCTACGAGCAGAGCGACTATACGCAGAACTGCAAAGCAAGACAAGAGCAGTAACTAGTACAGAGCATAATGCTAGTGGGCTGGTAAATTTGGGGGAACGGGCAAATGGACTGGGTGATGCATACGAAACACAGATTCTATGAAAGAGTGAGACACCAGGTCTTTCTAGCAAAGAGATATATGATACCTATATTCCTATTGGGGAAGCATGCAAATTTCATTCGTTAATCAGACTATTATTGTAATTGTATTGTAGTCTGTCAAACAATGGCTGAATCCATCGTAGGAGCATGCCCACTCTTGTGTATACAATGCCATTGCGAATTTTCACGATGGAATGCTTTTATAGAAGATTTGACAACGCAGAAAGTTCCCATTACAGACATACCTTTTATACGTATATGTTATGGTCCATTCCGGGATTCAGTCCATACCGGTATGGACTGGGCCGTTGCGAGATTGCCGGGCCGTTCGGGGATGGCATATATTTACACTCTGAGCGATGAACGAAGGCAAATTGAGTGGAAACCGGGTCTATTATATTTTATACATAACAAAAGCTCAAACTTCACTACGAGTAATTTCATGATACCTCTCGTTCATAGTACTATAGGTCTTGTTCTTTTCTGCATGCAGCAAAGTACTATCACGAACATGTTACATCATGCTCCAAAGCCACTTGTTTCCCATCATTACTTTCCTTCCATCGCAGTTATTTGGGTCTCGCAGGTATGCTTTAATTCTGCGATACCTAGGTAGTTCTTGTTAGTCACCATGTACTTGAATTGGATATTAAGGAATTACTTCTCAAAGGTCACCTGGGATTTACTTCAATAATTGCGCTTCGAGATCGAGTGAAACCTAAGGAGTGAAACTGATCCAAATCAATAGCACCATTATCTTCTGACCAACTGACATTATGGTAAGGGCCGGAATGTCGTGGTATGTTGGTAATTCCGTGGTGTGCTCTGGTAATGTCAGTGTGCACAATATGTTACGTTGAACAAGTGTGTTGCGTTGAAGAAAATTCTCATGAACTAAAGGTTTCAATTCCGTAACGGACCAGAACATTTCTCTACATAATAACTTTCATTTCGGGTATACCTCTACTGAGTATTTTTTTTGATAGGTCGCCTATGTTATCTCCGATGTTCTTTGACCAAATGTTGCTACAAAATAACCTTCATATCGGATATGTCCCTATTTAGTAATTATAACGTCGCTGTGGCCGCTGTGGTGTTCTGTTAAATCCCTGTTGCCATCCATACCGGTATGGACTGAATCCCGGAACGGACCAGAACATATATACCCCAGGTTGCTTAGTCATATAGGCACCAACTCGAAAAACTGGAATATCTTAAAATGTGAAGTACATAAGCTTTCTCCAGGATGTGGCCTTCCAAGTTTGTTGAAACAGATTTTCGGTAATAGCATATTGGTTCATTTTTTCAGTTGATAGACTAGAGTAGAAGAACATGCCCTCGTGGCTTCGTCCTCCACAAATACTTCAACTGTGAATATACAATCTCTTTCTATTCACCATCTCTAGCAGATATAAATTTCGATTGTGCTCGAATGTTATTGTGCTGTCGTTAACATTGACAAATAATGTCATGATGAATTATGCAACCTTAGAAAAAAGTACGACCTTGTTACGATAGATTGCAAAAAAAAAAAAAATGCATATGTTTTGGCGCCAAACTAGTGGAGATTGTAAATTTCCTAGTATCGATGAAGGAATATCCTCCCCACGTGTAACCTCCTTCAGGTTAAGTGTATGGAAGCTGTAGGTTGAGATCTGGAAGAAGAGATCTCGGCAGGTGCTACGCCTACCGTGCCCAAAGGCCCAGTGCTTTCATTTTCAGCTGCATGGGAAGAATCTTGCAGTTAAGTGGTGGCGGCCATAGCATAGGCATCTGTTAGTTAACATTGAGAATTAAACATGTAAAGTCCAGCTATATTTATATATACAGTCCTATGAGAAAAATCTAAACCAGGCCGCTGTCTGAGCAGCATTTCCGTAGCGAGCCAAATGTCCTCTACTAACCACGATTAGCCTACCTCGACGCTTTTAACCGCGCATTCGGGGCGCCTTGACCACCTATGTGCCACAGATATACACAGGCTTGCTAGTTTGAGGTCCCCATTTCACTGCTTTTATGTATCGTTACGTCGGGTTCATCACTCACGGGGGAGCATCGGTAGACGTCCCACCAGCAAGTAATGCGGTGTCTCAACATAGTTGCATCAGTGTGGGGAAAATTTCAGGTACACCACGCTAGCATGGAGACCTGTGCCGCATGGGATTCCGGAGAAATAAACCGAAGTGCCATAAGCCAAGCGGTCAACACTTCGCCTAACAGGCAATGTAGGATCGGCAAACGGGTCAGTCATTGCCTTTGCGTAGGAGACAATTGGAAAATTTGGCAACGGTAAAGACGTAATAAGGATAATGCTTTTGCAGCAGTGTTGCTAGAAAATTAGTAAATGTCCTTTTGAAGACAAACTCCCTGAATGGACTGAGTTGAAGCACTTTGCATTGTGAGGATGAATTATTTAAGAAGCAATGAGACAGATACTAAAAGCGTATACTGACTCAAAGTTATTATCAATTTCACATTTATTGTTTTGATCGATCTCGTAGCTAGTGAAAGATACCCGAAATTTCCTATAATCATCACTTCTAGACAATGACCAATTAATTAAGGGATGAGCCATGGTTGCAGTATCTATATACCTGGGACTTACTTGGTATGTCTTACCCACAATACCATTCTGCATCTACCTATGCCCCTCGCTACATATAAACCAGTCATAGCCCAAAATTGCTTATAACTGCTGCTATATGAGAAATCGGTCCTGGAGATAATTCGGAAAACCTTGCTCCATACCCTTGTCGTCTCATGAGCAGATGTTAATCAGAGCACTGATTTATAACGGTTATCTAACCCAAGCGGAAGAACAGGAATGCTGATTGTTTCACCGGCGACATGGCGCTGCAATTGTCGTACTCAACTTTAATTTAACTACGGGTTCGCAAAGTAATCTTCGCTTTAACGCTGCAGTGAATGTACCCCGGAAAACCAACCCCAACTTCTGGAGAGCGTAATCGAATGCTCCCATAGAGATTGAGACTACTAATTAGGAAACTCAGTTTTATGCGCGGTTTCAGACTGGAAAATCGTTTGTATTTCGAAGGTTTCCTTTATATGCGCTTTTGAGGAGACAGGAGTCCTGACACTAAAAAAATTAAGATATTGGATTAATGTTTTTCTAGGTAGTACCTTTCCAAGAGTGCTCTGATATATCAGCCCGATTTAAGTCGCATGCAATTCCCCCCGCACTGTGCTGGGTTGACAATGGATTGATCCTGGACTACTCTTACCCTCCTGGGTAGAACGGACAGGGGGTACTAATGTACATCCCGAGTATCATGGCTCTTTCAAATGGAATATATCGCTATATATACCCAGAAGCTCTTCCCCAAAGTTTTCCCTTTATCCATATCCAGCTGAAGGATGGCTTCTTCTTTGCTTTACCTCACCCACATTGTGCGCTTTCTTGGACAGGTTTCTTCTTGACTGTAAAAGTCGACGAGGTACGCTTCAGGGAAAGCTCCATTAATTATCGGGGGGTCATCCATTATTTTGGAATTGAAGGAACGGCTAGATACTACACGTGAGCGTCACCATGAAGTTCGGTTTGGGGTTGCTATCGGTATTTACCACATGTAAGTTGTCAACTGTACGGCTCCTCGGGTCACGGACGGGTCTCTGAATAGTGACTGCTATCGTCTTTGGTCAAGCAACCACCCCATACAATGATCCAGAACACTGGCATTCAGTTCCAGCGAGTCGACATTCAGTCCAATGGCGGTTTCCACTTGGCTATTGCCTTCCCCTAGAGCCTAACTTCCAACAGTGAGTTCATTGGGCAGATTATTGAGCAGGTGAACACAGGCTACTCTGCTGTCTCTTTGGGAGGAGCGATGGTTGGAACCTCATCCTCGTCTCTTGAGCGCAAGCAAGTACCATTCTTCACTCCTGAGCAACCCTGTTGAGTAACAGTTCTTCAACTAACAGATAATATCAGTTATTATTTTGAGCCATCCATTTATACTGGAAATGCTGTTGCCACCACAATGTATAGCACGGTGAACAGCACCCACTTCACATGGACTTTCCGTTTCAAGAACTGTGCCACATGGACCGGCAGCAGCACCGGTGCTACCGGCTTTAAAACCTCCGCTGATTTTACTGTCATGGGTTGGTCCCTAGCATTAAGCGGCACCACAAATCCATCTGATCCTAACTCTGCTATCATACAACACGACAAGAGTATGGTGTATTCTTGACCAATGCTAGTCTCCGATACCAAGATTCCTTACCTCATAACCTCGTAATCTACAGGTTATGAGCCCGGCGCTCTACTGAACCGCGCCTCACAGAAACAGTTGAGGCTTGTCCCAGTAATATTGCTTTTGGTTGCGAAGAAGGAAGAAACCGATCTCTCAACTGCATATGTTGACCCATCGATTCTGGTCAAGAAAAGTCAATCGGCAGAATAAATTCTCCATATGCAACTAACAGATCAAGCAAACTTCATTAAAATTAAGGCAAGTTTCGATCTATCATTTATTTAGATTGATTTAAAGTTATAAATAGGCTTATATCTAAGCTCAACTTCAAAGTGTATAAATAGAAAAGCCTGAGAACTACTATTATTATGGGTTGCTACTGTAGCTACAATTGGGTATAGTGCTGGTTGAGAAAGTGTCCGGGACGCATAAAACGAGACTTGGCTGCATGCATGCCAGGCGCCGCAATTGTGCATATGGCACAATTTTGCTGGCCACTGAGCAGGCAGGAGGGCAGCCCTTGTCTGGTTCACCGTGCCCAGCTGCATGCAGCCCACCCTGGTTTTATGCGTCCCGGATACTTTCTGAATGTATGTATGTATGATTATGTTTCTTACTTCTCATTAAGTGTAGATACAGAATCAGATAAGCGATGTTTTTACTTTTTTTCTGTTTTTAGATATACAAGTTTCTTTATCAGATTCGCCTGACAACCCAAGGATCAGGGAGCAGGCACAAACTTCTTGTTCGGCACCGCAGCGATGGTCAGAAAGATCTGATAAAGGTTAATGCCAAAGCTAAGTTGCTTATGATACATAACACGTGGCGATTTTTTTGCTAAAAGAGAAATTCTGCGGGGAAAGAATACATAGGGGTTTGACTGCTCAGCAAACCGTGGTTCAGTCCGACTGTAAATTAAATCTAATGAACTTAGATATGCATCCTTGATTGCTTGGATTGAGAGATCCTAGCACCTTGTACCATCACCACGCTTTGCTGCAGTGGTTACAAATATAAAACTACTGTAATGTGAGACTACCTCAGGGCGTAAGATATGGGAGCCCGGCTGGGTAAAGAGGAAAGCACTCGGGCCGATGGCCGATGGAAGAATAATATCCATGCAGCGAGCGACATAGCCCAATGGTTCAATTGTTAAAAGGCCTACTAGATATAACTATCGTCAGCTTGTATATCTAGCACTAGGGGATGAGATCATTTGGGTTCACTGGGCAAATATCTAATACCTGCTTGCTCCTCCTGCGGAACCTTGGGTAACGTCAATTTTGATCTAGGATCATGTCTCGCCATTTTCTAGGTTGGTGATTATAAAGCTATACAGTATCACTTCGTTATGTGCATTTATTTTTACTCCTGCAGAATAGACTGCTTCTTCCTCGCACTAGTTTCTTATTTTGTTGTGGTTCATTCTTCATTTCATACCTGCATTCCTATTCCTTTCGAGAGGTTGTATGTATATACGGTAGATGCTCGGACTGGTTGCAAAGGATTCGATATGAACTTCTAGTACTACTTTTGTAATTATAATAATACAAAGCATGCTCCGTTTTCAAGATTTCACGAGCATCCATACCACAACAAATATGAAACTCTGCGCTCTTGTCGGCTAGATATATATTGTGACACATTATAGCGACATTGTAGGACGTACTCTCGCATCATCCCGAGGGATATAAGCATAACCCATCACTGACGTCTGAAAGGATGTCATGCACTCCAAGCATGCAAGATTTAGTGTATATAAGCAGAGAAAATCCTGTACATAGATCCTGGAGAAGTATCTGTTAGTTATAAGCTAGCGAACGAATACGAAAGATCCAAACACCAAACCTCCGAGCCTCGTAATTCTTCCAGACATAAAAATGGCCATTGAAGCCTCTTCAGGTGCCTTATAGGATTCATTTCTCGCACTACACAAATGCTTCAATTCCTAATATTGCTCTTGTGCACGCAGCGATGATCTCAAATATACTAAGCATCCAGGGTTAGGTATGTTTTCGGGTGTCTTTTACCGCCCTTGGGTCCTATATTGTAAGGCAGTTGTAATGAGCTTCCCTACCTTCTTGCAACAGGACCGAAGGGCATTAAGGAAGCACTGGGGAGATGAAGTCTATGAGGTTGGTGTGTCCCCCCCTCCACGAGTGGAAACGGGATACCAGGGAAATTTTCCTTAAGTTTTTGGATCGCTTCTAATACGTAGAAAGCTGACACTCAGACACTACAGTCTGATGTTTCCGCTTTAGATCCGGTAGTCTAGCACAGGCCCTTAGTCTGGTTGGCACACAGGCCCTATGATGTTCTTCAGAGTAGACTATTCCACATCCGGTAGCCACTACCCAATAAAGTCCCTGCTTTCCCCATATAGCGTAGCGCACATGCACCGCGAGGCAGAGTACCTACTTCATACACAGTCTAGGCAATCAACATCCCGACAGGTGGTAAATGTAATTTGCGTCTCCTCAGTCGATTATGGTCTGCATTAATCATGAACTATGTTGATTATGATACATGATTGGAAGGACTTTGTATTTTAGGGCTGTTTGGTAACTAAGCAAATCTGACTGGCTTCGCAAACCTCAACCACATTGAAGAAAAACTCAGGGGGTCCAGGGTATATATCAAGGCATTGTGACGATTTATTGGATCTCTACGGCAAGGCAGTCTACATGAAGCTCTGATGGATTAGCTCTTGATCTGTGGGTCTAAACTTGGCGACATTTGAAATGAGAGAGTGGGACTAGGAAAAGTTCTAAACGTCAGGAAGAATATTTATAGAGTGAATGAGTTTTATACTTGAGAGCGAACGGTTCCGAAACATCGACAACAGTCAAATCCAGGCAATGGGAGGTGAAGGAATTCAAAGGGGTTAAAGGTCTTCATATGAATGGGCCTAAAGAGTCGATGGAGTAGGGCTCACGCGAATGTAAGGTCAAGGCTGTGAACTTGAACCAGGGGCACTAACACTGTTAACAATTCCGTAGCTGCAAATGCTGCTGTGATTGCGCTAGAAATTAAGCCAGGTGACAAGGTGGTCAACCAAGGGCACCAAGCGGCTCTTATCAACATGCGAGCAAACCAAATTGAGCCTGGCGCGGTAGATGGCATGATATGCTGGTACTAATAGATGGCGAGGTCGGTGCATTCACAAACTGCACTATACAGATATGTTTGAGAACAGCTGAACAGGTCTGAGTACTATACCACAGAAACTCGCGAGTAAAACCTACTCTTAGTTTAAACTCCCTCCGTGAATAAGACGCCATGGCCTTACTCGCAAGTTTCTACTATATGATTCTATTTCTGAGACTACTTCCGAGCTCTATCACTAGCACTCCGTATATTTCTCGCTATCGGTGTTGAACAGAAGAAATCTGATGTAGGATTCTCAGCAATTCAAATTCAAAACCTCAGACCTTGTATGAGTTCATACTATTTAACCAGTAACCAACCATAACCACCCCATATAGATTTGTTTTCACCACCCGCATTTCGGATACGCCTGCACATTCGAACTTGTATGCAACATCAAAGCTTCAACATCCCTTCTATGGCTCAGGGCTGGATATTCCGAGACCATTTTGTTCCATATCCGTGAGTGGGAAGATGCTGTTGTTCACGGAGGCGCTTATGCAGTGGAAGATAGGATTAGATTTGTGTTGGGGGGAGGCCAGCGGCGGCGGAGGAGGAGATTAGAGGCAGGGAAAGTTCGCAGCCTTCTGGGTGTGGAACTTTTCATAGGAGGTAGGCCAGTAGAACTGCACTTGTACTTACATATAGGCGTTGGGCAATGATGACCATATCCAACTTTGGTGATATCGTCTTCTGTATAGGGCTGGAGGTGGAAGCCTTCCAATCTACATGAGGAGATCGAGGCCCAGCTCCTTCATTTGGTGCATGGTGCCGCAGAGCCTGAGTCAACTGCGAGGAGGCAGGTACCAAGAGTAAAACTTGTGGGCTTCATTAGAATCAATTTTTAAAGATCCTACCTACAACTAAACAGCATTGTCTTTGGTTCTGAGTTGGTCACTGCTAGAGTCGACAGAAGCATATTCTGTATGTATGACACCTAGCAGCTTTTATATCAATAGCCAACCTGGTGCAAACCCAAGCGCAATTTCTGGACACTTATCTGAACTTTCTCGCATTACAGTGCTTGAATGAGGAATACGAAGAATTCTTCTGGGATATTACGAGATATTATAGACACTTTAATCATAAAGTCGTAGAAACATGAGGAGCAAAATCAGTAACTGTCCTCGTTGCATGCATGCGAATTTAGCTACATTCCATGACATGACACATGACATATTTGACGACCCGTAATACAGTGCTGCCGAGCAATTTCTCAGTTTGGAATTTTTATAAGTGGCACTTCCACAGTTGCAATTTGCTACTTACTAGTGGATAGCAAACATGCGAACAGGCAGAGTCGACCGACTCTATATTATTAAGCCACCATCAGAGGTGCTTGCGACTAGTGGGCCAGGCAAAACTTTTGGAAGCAACGGTTCACATTTTACAGGTCTATATCAGGTTCGGAGCCATCCTTCTGGGACTAGATCTTCCATACAAGTACATAAAGTATGTAGCTCTGATTTAAATTTCAGCAGCAGCACAATGTCCCATTGCATGCATTCAGGACAAACATCCTTTCACGTCACGCATCTTTGCTGTTACCAGAGATCTTAACCTGAATTATATCAATATTTTGTCACTTCCTCGCCCTTGTATTAGTTCCTATACCAAATTTTAGTGCAGCTGTATAATATGGACTTCCTCTCAAAATAGCAATGGATACATAATTCGTTATCACACCCATAGTACAAAACGAGCAGAACCTCGTCCAAGCCGTCCCCGTGATACATACTCACTTTTGATCACTCCATCACCTCTTTAGGTATAGACCGTCTCCGTAAATGCATTCAAGGACTATGAGGATTCAAGTTAGCGCGTCTTCAGCCAAAAAAAATTTCCGTTCTAGGGGACTTGAAAACGTACAACGCCCTCCTTTGCAATATCTTCCTCCTCCAAAAAGTGCAATGGAAACTCTACTAAATGTCCTCTTATATGCGCTAGCACCTGCTTCACCTCCTTCGCCGCCTGGACTGGGTCTTTTGAGAAGTTCCGTCTAACCACATGGCCCCACATTTCCTCCGCTTTTGGTGCTGGCGGAGGGGTCGCAACCACTTTTTCACCTTCCTGCGTCCCCGTAACTGGAGTCGCTGGTTTCACTCCCGCAGCAATCGCAGCCACCTTCTCCTTCTCCTTCTCCTTCTCCTTTTCTACTTTACTAACCTTTGGTGCTTTAAATACCGCCCCAAACCATTCATCATACATCTTCCAATTAGTAATCCCGTCATCCGGGACGGCGCGGAATACCTGACGGAAACATTCCGTATTCACCCTGGCAGTCTGTTCCCACACCCTGGTGAATTCCATTCCGAGAGGATCGGCCACTAGCCTATCCTCCTCTGAATCAAAGTCATAAACATTCGGGACTGGGCTCGGCTGCATGTTCTCATCTCGAGTATCACTCAAGTCTTGAGCGGGAATAAGTCCAAGATGTTTTCTGAAAAGCTGCCTTCTAAGAGTCCCAGCGAAGTGGCTGGCGATATATGGTTGGCCTGCCATCATGGATGGTAGGGGAGTTGGATCCTCAATGACCATGGCAATCTCAGAGTCATGGTCGCCAAGCTGACTCCTATCATTCAAATTCGCGGAACCACAAATGACAGTGCGATCATCAGCAATGAGGAGTTTAGAGTGGATATATAGCTCTTCGCTGACAAATGCTTCAATTTCCTTCTCTGGTGCACCATACCAGGGGACTTCTCGGACATCCCCACCCCCAAGCATGGAGCAACTGGCAATACTGGCGTCCTTGTCCGCAACTGAGGGCCGCGAAATTATCTGCTGGCTTCGGTATCTTTCTGCCTCATTACCAGGCCCAGAGCCATAAGGGCCATATCCAACGCCTGTAGTCTTCTTTTCATAATCTTGTCTTGCCTGGTCATATGCCACACCACTCTGTTTCTCTGCACTCTCGACACGCTTAGTGTAATTTATGCGATCATAATTCCTCAAGTTATAAAAACTTATGTAGTTCTTCACCTGGTCTGGAGGAATTCCTTTGGCAATGAGCTGCTCAATGATGCTATATCCTGGGTTTTGGTTATCCCGAATAATACTTCTATATTGGAATTCCATGATCGCGCGGGTGCCTAGGGATCCCTCGTCTTGGAGGTCTCCTGCGAAAGCGGGCACGGCTGGTATGAGGATGATAAACTTGAAAGGTTGCCTGGCGTTGTAGGCACGCATGATACGTTCCACAATAGCGGCACCGATCATATTGAGGATTGGGGACTGCTTTTTTGGGGTGGTAGCTGTAATGAAAAATTGGTTCTCGATGTAAATGAAGTGTTGGGCCGAGAGGATTATATCAATATAAGCGTTGCAAATTGAGTGCTTAACGGACTGTGTTAGTGTGAACAGTTTTTTAACGCTTGACTACTTACCTCAGTTTCCATGGTTCCATGACTCCATTTACTCGCGCTCCTCAAGAGCTGGCACCTCACTCCATCTCTATCACCCAAACCTTCTTCACCGTGATCGTCATAGCCTGAGAAATCACTCTGCACTGCTCCATGATATTGATATTCACTGTGTTGAGGTACTCCATACTGTCCACTTATGGCTGGACTACCCCCATACCCTGCATGAGAGTAATCTCCATACTTGACTTTCATCTTTTCCTTTATTCCATGCAACTTCTTTCTCATCTTAGGATCATCTGCATTACTAAGCTCGGGTAGTTTCTTGTACCGCTCCCCACCCGAGAAGCGAATACGGTACTTCTCATCATATATGAAGTTCCACCTTTGGATGAAGTGCATGGCCATATCCTTGAGAACAGGTCCTTGAAGTGAAAACGCAACGTCAGACCACCCCATACGAGAGGAGGTTGCACGGTCGAGCTTGTTCTGGGTCCAGTTGTCGACTGTGTGGAAGTCCATTACCCTGAGGATAGTTTATTAGAGCAGAGAGGTAATATTTCCACAGATATTACATACCTAGCATTATTGTAGTCTTGTCCTAAAAATATTTCACCTTCGATATCCTCCCTCATATCAGCTATTGGGTGCTCATTCGTGTCCCATCTACCAAAGCATAAATCTAGACCTCCCATAAAACCCTTCTCCTGGCCTTCTCCCCACCCTGCATCAACAAGCACCATTTTCTCATGATGGGCCCAGAAGAGCACCTTGCCATCTTTCATCCCATATAAGCCCCGCATGAAATCACCGAATCTGTACCCATCTTTCACTTGTGCGTAGATATCTGTGACCGTGTTCGTTGCATCAGGGACATGGTCTGGGTGACGCATGACTGCAATATTGGGGTGCCTCGCCTCCAGTGCTCGTTTCGTATAATGGGAATTGAGGGTCAAGGCTGCCTCAACTTCTTTGTAAACAACTATCTTGATCTCAACACCACGAGCAGCAGCTGCTGCAAGCATATTATCAAGCCTGTATCTGCCACCTGGGGGATCACCTGGGAATGTCCACCTCGAGGCAGGCCTGCGGAGGTGCAACTCTGGAGAAAGCCACCAGTCCATGATCCAAATTGTATGTTTCGCATTCTCCAAAGCACAGGATACAGCCCACATGTAATCCTTTCCATCAACATACCATTTTGGATGGTGCCTCATACTAGTGCGCATAGGAGCAAAAGAGTTGTACCTGTGTCCTGTTTCGAGATCAGGGTTTCCAGGAGTAGCGGTGGAATTTGGATAATATGGATTTGAGTGCGTGGTCGAGGGTGGGAAGAGAGTACGAGCATAGTCATGCAGTGAAGGCAGAAGAGACCCAGCAAAGGAGCCAAGAATATCTTGTGGTTTGTTACTCTTTCGCTTCTGCAGAAACCCAAGGATTCCTCCCCCACAACTACCAACACTTGGTGTTGGAGCTGTCGACGCGGGGCCAACAGTTGTGCCGTGGGCTTGCGTCGTCTGTGCCTCAGGCTTTAACTGTGCAAGTGTGCTTTCTTGAGCAGTCGAATGGTATTTTCGAACGTATTTCTTTGGCTTGGCATATTCTGGAGTGGGGTACTCTGTGTAAAGGCTGGAATCCTGCTCGGAAACTTTGGATGGGTGATAAAGGCCATGAGCTTCTTGAAAAGCAGAAGGTACCCCCGCAGGAGGTGGATAATTGCCCTGAGACGCCCTGTAGGACTCTTCTGGGGCGGGAGGATGGGGATAATACTGGTGCATATGCTCATACGGCGCTGCAGGAGCCGGGGAGGGGGTATAGCCATAGGCAGGTTGGGTCTGGTAGCCCGCATACGGTGCGTTCAAAGGAGGGGGAGTATTGTAGTCCTGTGTTTGCTGGCCATACTGCACTGGAGGTGGCGGAGTATATCCTCCTACATAGGGTGAATGAGCTGTAGCCGCTGGTGGGGGGGTTGCGGCATATCCCGCTGAGGAATAGTCGCCAGCCACTGTATACTGCTGTGGAGGTGGGTGAGTGAATGGGGGGTAGCCCTCTTGTGGTTGCTGATAGTGTCCATAATCACCTCTCTGAGTCTCTGGCGGCTGTGTAACAACGTAAGGTTGATAAAAGCCGGCTGCGGTACTACTCACAGCTGGCGCATACTCACCCCCAACAACCCCTCCATACCCCCCACCTGGACCCGACGCATGGGGTGACCCCGTGGATCTTTCAGCAGAATGGCGCTTGCCCTTATTCCCCTTGCCCTTGCTCCTATCTCCACTCTTTTCTCTGTCCTTGTACTTCTTTTCCTTCTTCCTCTCATCACCATCAGAGTACTCGGAGTACTTCGAACGTCTCTCAAACCCGTCATCCGTGTCGTCTTCAGACCCGGAATGATTCTTTCTGCCTTTCGAATTCCTACCCATATTGGAATTGCTCCGCCTGCTGCTCTTGCTGTTGTTCTTGCTACTCCTTTATTGCTGCTGTTCCAAGAAGAAATGGTTTGCTGGATATGCTTAGTAGTGGGTCTGCCGCTGTTGACTTTATTGGGGTGCACTCAGCGTAATTGTTAAGTTGATGCCGCTGCCTGGATTATTACGCAGAGAGAGGCCCCTCCTTCAGCCCAACCAGACTACCTCAGCCAAGTACCGAAGCGGCATGAGCCTAACCCTGCACGACTACAAATGCGGTATTGACTTACGATAAGCTACCAAGATGGGATGATAACTGGGATTCTTGCGATCGCTTGGCACGAATCTTGCTTTAGTCCGAAGTACGGATAATTGGGAACACAATTAATCTCGAGAGCTCATGATCAGCTGCATGCACCGTGTTGTGCCAACCAGACTATTATCTCGATTCGTGGAGTCCTCAGATAGGAACTGCAGTTCAGGGTAACCACACTGCTGCGTGGCCTGGCACAAACATATGCCTGTTACCGTAGGCTAGTCTGCTGAGTGAACCTGTTCAACACTATGGCACGTACTTTCGGCTCCATACCAAACGTAACGAGCGGCTATAGAAATATCTTCAATTTCTTTACGAATTTGTTTATGGGAAGCCGCAGATCGCGGCTGCTCGGCAAGTGTATCCTCTAATACTGCATCCACTTGAGCATTATCAAGCTGCAACTGCCACCAGCTTCTTCCAGAGAGTTGTATCTATGTACAAATCTAGGAATCTGCCCTAAGTTTGTCGCTGCAGCACACTAGTGGAGATTCATGAGCCAGATGTCTTCCTAACTAAGCAGTCCCGGGAGAGCTCTATGAAGAGCTAGCTCGAGTTCCCGAGTTCCACTAATTCAGAGCGTAGAAGCCGTGATATAAATGAATTCAGATGCCCATTCCATGTGCATCATAGGGATATATGCCTCCTATCAGAAAAGAATTAGCATGTCAGGGAGCATGTCAGGGAACACGTCAGGGACTACTTGGACAATAAGAGTGCCTCAGTGACATCCTTAGCTAGGGGACCGAATATGAGTAATGAGTATTTAAAGGAGAAAAAAAGGGAAAAAAAAATAGCTAGGCCTTTTTATAAAAATCTATTCCCGCAATCGACCTGAGATCATGACGGGGCCTTAGCTAGGCCTATCCACTTAATCTCTAGGCTTTTTAAGCGGGGTAGTAGTGTTTTCCCCGGATCTCACGGCATAGCCCGAAGTTTCTTCACATCAATTTGCCTTCAATGACGAGCTCGGCGAATCGACAAGTGGTATATAAATAAGTTGGCACCACACAGAAAAAATACATAAATACCAGTCAACCGTAGTGCGTCTAAATTCAGATCCCACATCAATGCTCGTGTACTGCTTTCGAGTCGAGTCCCGATATCGATGACGACAGTGACACAGGAGCCAGTGCAGGAACCCGCACCAATTGATACCGGGGCGGCAAGCAATGGCAATGAATTAGCGTTGATTCGGACGACTACGAATCCCGCGGGGATTATCCCAAGGAAACACCGTCATGGCATCCTCGGGAACAGCAGATTTGTGGTCATACCAGAGGTTCAGAATCCCTCTGAATACACCCGGGGTGTGAAGAGTTTAATCACTGCGATAGTTGGTCTGGCTTGTGCAGCACCTCCAATGGGAAGTGCAGTCCTATTCCGTGAGTAGGATAATTTCCTTGCTCGGGATTTCTGTTTGGAGGTTGAGTGAATTTTACGGTAGCATGAGCATTCTATACGTTCTACTGATAGCCATGGCCAAGCCACCATTCGAAGACTTATGAGATGGGGTGTATATGGTCTATAGGGTTGGTGAATTTATTCCCAGATTTTATTGAGATCACCAAACACCATACGATAATGACTTATCAGTCTTTTATGAGCTACCTCTCCTACCTTCTCGAGCATCACTTCCAGTCACTCATCATTTCTGATTCTTACTTTGTGCCAATCTCAATATTCCCTAGAACATATGCTAACACCTTCATACCTTGACAGCTGCCCTCAACCTCATCTCAAAAGATTTCAACGCGTCTGACTCAATCACTAATCTCAATGTTGCCCTCTATATGGGCTCCATGGCCGTCTTCCCCATGTATTGGTCAAGGTTCTCTGAAGTCCACGGCCGACGAACAGTCTATCTCACTTCGTTTACTGCTTTCACCCTCTTTAATCTTGCCGCTGCACTGGTACTAAATCCACACTATGGTTCCTTATACTAATGCGAATAGGTTTGGGTGGAAGTGCTGGTGCAGTACAGGCTGTTGGGGCTGGAACCATTGCAGATATCTGGGAAGTACGAGAACGTGGGCAAGCTATGGGATGGAGAGGGACAATGTGGTTTATTTTCTTCTTCGGGGTGGTTCTGTGGATATTATTGGTAACTGCGTTGCCGGAAACTCTAAGGAGGAAGACACAGGTGAACCATATTAATGAAAAGAAGGATGAAAACCTCGTAGACAATGATCTAAGAGATGTGGAAGAGAATGTGAGTGTTTTAGGTTCTATGGTAAATTCTAAATCTACACCAGCTTCACCAGATCCTCCGGCGGATTCCTCTTCTCTACCCACTCATGGCAACGAAAAAGAATCATCTGGCACAAGCGCAGAAGTTGAGAAAAACAAGCAAACTCAACCTGAACCACGATCGAAAATTTGTCGATTCTGGTCTAGTGTGTGGTATGCGGTTTTTGATCCCATAACTGCCCTCAAATACATACGGTTCCCCCCAGTGGCCCTCACGATTAATTTAACATTTATGGTGCCTGGTCAGTACTTTCCTCCATCACGCAAACCTCCCCTTAGCTGATTTTTTTCTGACCATTACTACCCTACAAAGTATATTCTTAATGTGTCACTCCAATCCACCTTCTCCCGCCCTCCATATAATTGGCCTACCGCTATCGTCGGCTTGGCTTATATCCTTCCTTCTATTGGTAACTTCGCCGGCTCGATTGTGGGCGGCAGATGAACTCATAAGATCATGAAACGGGGTGCTCGTCGGCGGCAAATAAAAGGTAAAGGTAACGGAAATCTAATACCAGAGGACCGAATGGGTGAAAACGCAGTTTTAGGAGGACTCTTATCCCCAATGGGACTGATGTTGTATGGATGGACAGTTATAAGGGTGGATGCCTGGATTGTGCCATTATTGGGCACATTCTTCTTTGGGTTTAGGAGTATGTTGATTTTTGGGATGTGCACGACTATGTTGACAGGTAAGCCCTTCTTGATTATTTCTTGCTGCATTTTGAAAAGAAAATTCACTGACATGCTATTGATTCTTAGAATTTGTACCCGGAAAGTCATCATCCGCCACTGCTGTCCAGAATTTTTCCGAAATATTTTCGCATGCATCGGTGGTGTTGTCACTGCACCCTTACTAGGTACACGCTCTCGGTGAAGGTGTCTTATTCTCTATTGTTGGCGGGATTTCTTTGCTGAGTATAAGTACTATATAAATAATGAAAACATGGGGTCCCCAGTGGAGAAAACATATAGCAGAATATGATTTGACTTGATTGGCAGGCGATATCAGAATTTGTTTTTTTCTTTTTTCTCCAGAATTAGCAGCACTTCTGGCTACATAACTTCCCTTTTTCGTTTGTTTCTTGTATATTACCATTCGGTTATTTTGTTATCACGGGGCAAAGTAGAGGGTCTGGATTTTGCGTTATTATTTCTACCCAAGCCTTCCACCGTTATTCCTGATCTTTAGTAAAAGTTACAATAGGATAAAAATCAACATCTCTAGGAATTTAGGATTCTCACTGCCAGTCGCTGGTTTCCAGACTCTGCATGCATCGGCATATAGTCTCGTATGAGTCATGCTTGAACGCATTTATTTGTCGGATGGGGGGAGAGAGGGGTTGCCGCCCCTATGTACATTAGCTCTTGTGCATCCCACGCCCCACGCTATATACTGTTACCCTGAGACCGCACCACTTCGGCCACGCACAAAGTCACTGGCATATTCTTTCTACACTCGCTGGCACAGGCATTGGGTTTTAGTCGCCCAGCAATCAATTTCGATAGATATCCAGCATATTCGATTAAGCTTATAAAAAGAAATGCTGAAATGCTCTTATAGTCATTTATCGAAAATAGGCAATATAATAACGTTTGGTTTCGGTTAAAAAACAGGGTCCGCAAGAAGCTGTAAGTACCACTTTACACTAGAAAAAATTACATTACCTATAATAATATATAGTGATACATCTTAAGACCATACTTAACCCCCGCGCTCCGAGGAAGCCATTCCCTCTTTCCTAGAGCGAAAGCGGTATAATACTCCCACCGCTCCTAGAGCCTTAGGTACAGTCCCGACACGTTTTGTATGTAGTTTTCGCGGCCTGGCAGATTCACTTGCCAACTTCCACCTGGGTTTCCATATACCTCCCCAGGATGGAGGTGCATACGAGTACTGAGTATTTTTTTTTTTTAAAAAAAAAAAAATTGCAATCCTCATGCATGGTTGCCCACATTACCTCGTCCCCGTGCACCGCTCTCGAACTCTCTTCAATAGCAATAGACCAGTAGTTGTGTGTATATTTATGTATCCGCAGGCTTCAGTTTTAAGGCTATTCAAGTAGACTGGTTGCCCAAGGCCCAGGATTCATTTTGTAACGGGACTATGGGTCGGGGGACCTATGGACGTGTCCCAAGGAGCGTTACTATGACTAGGACTGTGATATAGATAATTCAATATGTAACGGGGTTCCAAGGAGGAACGCAATATATTCAGCAGGGCTAAGATACAGGACGTTGCGTAAGGAGAGAGAGTATATGAGAGTGAGATTTGGGGATCCTTTAATAGAAATCCCCCGACTGATTACACACGTAGGATTCATACGTATGTCTTACTTCCGCTTGCAGGCCCTATTAATAACCCTGCGACCGAGCATATATTAGGAGCCGTGACAATTCCATGCAATACAATGAGCCCGCAGTTCTCAGCTTACGACCATGGTGAGCTGTGACACATTTACACAACCCCCCGGCTTACATATAGTCCAACATCTATTTTTCATATCTACGTAGCCGCATCCTCTTTGACCTTTGCGTCTTGTTTCTTCGGCCGCTCCCCAAAGATTGTGGTTCCCACCCTTACATTGGTTGCCCCCTGCTCAATCGCAGGTAAATAGTCATCACTCATACCCATGCTTAATTCCAATTGATCTTCTTCCCAACCCAGATGCTTTGTAAGATTATCCCTCGTCTCTCTAAGCAGAATAAAATCTTCATTCGGCACATCAGGTTGCTTACTCCTTGCTATCGCACCTATTGTCATGAGACCCTTAAATTGTAAGGAAGGACAAGATTTTATGATATGTGAGGCTATATCGGGAACTTCAGAAGGCTGGCATCCAGACTTAGATTCCTCGTTGGATGTGTTGACTTGTAAGAAAATACGAAGTACATCCACTGAATTGTTGGTTTTGCGAAGAGCTGCGCGGCCTTTTTCCAGAGCATCGGCTTTCTTGATGGTATCGAGGGACTCTACAGCCCAGAGGTTTGGGATGGAGGCGAGGGCTTTGCACTTATTGCTTTGGAGGGTCCCTGTGAAGTGCCAGTTGATGTCTTGAGGGAGCGTTGCGGCCTTCTCGACGAGTTCTGTGTAAGTTTAATTATTTCTATTAGCAACGCCGCCAATAGCGATGCGTGGTTGAGCTAGATTTGGGAAAGAACCTTGGAAGTAGTTCTCTCCAAAATGCGAGTCATGTTTCGTTATATCCCGTGAATTGTGTAGGGCCAAAATGTCAGAAGCAGGTTTAAGTTTGGATATTGCTACTAGCCGGATCTATGTCTCCGGGCATGTCAGTCCACAGGTACTGCGCAGTGAGTGCTTGCGGTAGTGATGCTGGAAAAAAAAGTGATGTTCCAGGAGGGCGCAACCTGACGGTGCGGGGCGGCCCGCTTAATCGCCTGCAGGACATGTGTGATGTTGTCTATGAGAGTCTGCGCCCGCCTAAGGTTCATATCGATAGGCTCGGCAGTGGATATCAACTCAGACGACATGTGGGTGGGTGGTAATACAGTGGTATATATGTAGGTGGGGAAGTATATTGTTTGTGGACAACACCGTGGGTGGGTGGTATATATACATATGTAGGTGGGTTGTGGACAACACCCTCCCGTGGAGGGGAATATCTCAAGCCAGACTAGTGGTCACTCGAGCATCTTGGCGCTACGGAGCTTGGCGCTCGCCTGGATGTACAGTAATTCCAAAACATGCCTCAAACCTCCAACTCACAGAAACACTCCTAAACATGTCGTCGGGCACCCCATACACGGACAAAACACCCACGCCCTCTGTAACCTATACCGCTCCCACCTACCGCGAAGACCCAGTAGATGCGAAAGTGAAGAGAAAATTCAGAGGCAAAGGAGCGAGCGAGTACTACGATCCCTGTCAGGATGCCGCGAATAGGAGCATTCAGTGCTTGAACCGAAACTTTGGGGACCGAGAAATGTGCTCAGACTATTTCCAGTAAGCTCTTCAGATTATGTGTGGAGTATGGCACCAGGAAGTTGCTAATGAAATTGTGAAGGGCATATCGGGATTGCAAAAAGAAATGGGTAGGATTGCAACCTTGCATCCTGATTGTCTTGAAAAGTTAGCAATACTTACGCACCATGTAGATTGACGAGCGGAAAGAAGACAGGAAGAAGGGGACTGGATTTTTTGCAAAGAGTTAAGCAGATATTGATATCCGGCTGCAGGCTAGCTCTTATCTCATGGACTTTTCTCTGCGCACCCTGGCGGTAACCAGTGAAAGTGAAAGCCACGTAGAAGCATGAACTTAATCTTCAAAGCCTCTAAGAAGGATTCATTGTGTGAAATTAACAATAGCAACTCAAATCACTCAATCATTTTGTGTCCCCGCAGCAATTTTGTGCATACCAACCGGCCATTGTGGCCATGCTACTAGATTTTGGCCATATTCTACCTTCGGAGTAAAACTATACATCTCAAGCTATGCACGGGTACTTTAAGGAGAATAAGATGAAATATAAATTGAGCTCTAGAGAAGCTATGCGTTATGGACAGCTTGGTACAGTGTAGGTATGTGATATCACCAGGCCATGGCCACTGAATTGGTTTGCGCTCCATCGCTTTCAGCCAACGTGATCCCGCCAGTCCGAATCATACATAGGCCGACTGCTGTTAGGTATACAACTGTTCTATCACCAGGGATTTAGTTAACTTGTTAAATTGCCATGGTAACCCGACGTTACCATAGCAACCATTTGTTAGTAAATAAAAATGGCCTAACCTTGAGGTCTACGTAAACCATACGGTGCGACTGACGCTAACGAGGGGGCCAGCTCATGAGTAATAGTCATTGACTATCTCGTGGGAAAGTGACCTTTTCAATTAACTAGTTAGCTCTAAACCTCTCCACTACTTTTTCCGGCTAACTTTTGGTATATAACTGCTTAGTAACCATATACTTAACAATAACAAGAAAGCTACTGTAGCTAAATCCCTCTAACAGTTAGGTGCACCTACATCTTTGTATGATCTCTTTTTCAGGGTAACTGCAAACTAGACATGCCGCAGGAAAACAGAGATCTCAAGAGTTCGACCTTGGCAGGAGTATTTCTTTCACTGTTGATAGTCCCTACGTAGTCTCTTGATTTAAGGGCCTCCCAAGGGGACTGTTTAGCGATAAGATTTGCACGGAGCTGCCGGGTTGAAATCAACGTGGTTTTGCATTCCGTATAAGCGCGGAACTGCACCACGGAGAATTGTAAATATTAGTCCTTGTAACTCTGAAGTTGTCTCCTAGACTATACATAACTTGCTTTCTTGCACCCAAAAGGCGGAGTCATGCAGGAAGGCAAGTTCTACTGTATAATGGCCTTTGATGCCACGCTCTGCTAACACTCCTGGTCTTAATCCCGCTCTCATTTCCCTGCTTTACATGAAAGCCACCTGAATTTTAAATCCCAATAGCCCTCACTCTTTTCGACCTTCCGAGGGGTATCATAGGTATAATGCTCCCTGAATCTGGCCTCCACGGCAATTAGAACATACGGTACGCTCCAGCGGTCAAAGCTAAAGAAGGCCTTGTGTAACCCAAGTTACAAGTCCTGAGGGTATCCTTGATAATACCTATTGTATGTGAGTTAGAGCTCAGAAAAATCCCGGAAAGATACCGATTATTCCAGAACCACTATGTAGGTATTCAATGGCCAGTGAGTCTCACCACCTACGCATACATATTCAAGCCTTGCCGACTACTCAATTTGTGTCAGGAGCCAGGTTGAAGGCGGGTACAAGCAGTTTTTATATAGGCATTCTTGCAGATGGCTTAGTGGTTTAGGTTGATTTTCCCACTTTCTCGTCGTGAAATTAAAGAGTCGTTCACCTGGATGCTATAGATTTATATCAAGCTGTGGAGCAGAGGAGTAGAGGCTGGTACGGAAAAAGAAGCCACAGTACATAACTACATGTAAATCCACCGACGCCCTAGGGCCTTACATATCCGAGTTATTTGCGGGGCATT
This sequence comes from Terfezia boudieri ATCC MYA-4762, assembly GCA_003788615.2. Classification (NCBI taxonomy): domain Eukaryota; kingdom Fungi; phylum Ascomycota; class Pezizomycetes; order Pezizales; family Pezizaceae; genus Terfezia; species Terfezia boudieri. The sequence goes on from ML121539.1 coordinate 747,491, forward strand.
TATACCATAGTAGGGGTTTTAAATAGAAAAATATAATCATCACGATCACTGCGCTGAAAACAAACTCGTTACTGTGCCAACCAGACTACTTAGCGTCCTCCATACTTTACATTAGGTAATCCCAATAGCAACCCGGCTTGGTATACATTATTAGGCTCCTTTCTAGTCACATCTCTCCACTCTGTTGGTCTATATCTTCACTGCTTGTTTCTTTCGACCAACAGTTAGATCAAATCTGCGTCTATGAATCATTCTCTGGGGCCGTGAAGAACTTTCCGTCCGACCTCAGGATGCCACGCCTTATTCGTCGACAAAGCGTCCGTGATCGAATTCTTTCTTTCCTCAACCCCCTTGATCACGCCCTCGATCTCTACACCTATATTGAGAGTTATGACTGGGACGGTGTACAATCGACCACCTCAACCCCGTTGGGGATCGCGCTGAACATCTTGCTATTCCTCGCTCGCGTCAACTGCTCGAACGGAGCCTACCAGGGCTGGGAAGATGTCCTAATTAAATCAACGTCTGGGAAAACTTATGGTAGAGGATGGGGGTCGCTTAGAAATACAGGGTATTTTGTATGTGGTGGTAATCCCAGAAACTTTACCCTCATCGTGTGCACCATTTCTCGGTCTATTATCTTATGCGGTTCGATGGATAGAGAGCTTACTCGGGGTATACTGGGGACACAGTTACGGTATTTATCGTGGTTCCTGGCAGTAATTAGTGCCGTGAATTCTGTGATGTGCTTCACAAAGAAGAAGAAGTATAGGATGTTTGAGTCGAACATTGAGGTATTCCATCCCAGTACACATTTTCCAATGAACACAGATCAACTAAGAAGATAGATTGTACCACGCACTCCAAACGCCCGTCGTGTCCCAGTCAACTCTTCGCCCTCCGCTAGCCCACTTTCCACGCTACTTTCGCCATCCAAAAGTCGTCATCATAAATACACTTCCACCACCGATGTCTGGGAGGTCTCCGTATGGGATCCTACACCGATTTCCCTCAGAGTTTTCAGCCTGTTCTCCCCAGCCCATTGCGCAATCTACTTTCTGATGTTACCCGTCACTGTTTCCAGCAATTATCTTTTCCCCAGCTCCACTAGTGGTACCACAACTTACCTCACAGTTCTCTTCATCGAGGCTCTACTTTCTCTCCAGCTTGGATGGCTTGCTTCATCATTCACCCAGCAGATGAAAGACCGAGCACTGGTTCAGAGAGAAGTTTTGCGCGAGTACGACAGTAAATACGTGCACCCCAGACTCGGCACCCTCAAGTGGGACGTTGCTACCCAAACTATGGACGACCATTTCGAAGCCAGTGTCGAGATTTACACTCCACAGTACAATAGGCAAGGATTTACTACTCATGCCAATCCAAACTATTCGGAGTACACAACAAATTGTGCCTACTCTTCCACTTCGGGGGTTGCAGCAACACCACAAATCGAGAATCAACTACGCAGAGAGCAGAACCAGTATTATAGCACTGGGCGATTATCCAACCAATTCAAGACAGATGAAGAGACGCCTATTAAATCAGAATGGGCAGGCAGGCGTGGCCGATTCGGTTCTAACAAAACTTCTGGTGCTGCTTCTGGTGCGAATATATCTGGTGTTCAAGAGAGAAACTATGAGAGGCAACCGCAACAACAGCAGCAGCAACAGGATCGAGTAAAAAGGGGCTTAGACGCATTCACAACTATCTATCCTGACATTGAGGACGATGCGGACAAGCCGGCTTTTTCTAACTCACAACCACTCCGAACGAATAATGTCATCTTGAATACTCCTACCTTGCAGCCAAAGAGACGAGGACTGGATAACCATGTGTTCAGCACAGCCGCACATCCCGAGAAGACGGCAAGGACACAAGATAGAACGAGTGGAAGGGATATCGGTACCCCTAGACGACCGACATTCATAAGTGGAGTTATAAACCCAAATAGTGTAGGGATGAACGGACTAGTGAATATGGCTGTCGAAAATAGCAGAGGCTTGTCTCCTAGTAAGATGAGTAGTCCTGTCAAAAGTCGGGCGAGAACCTCAAGTTATGGCGCTAGTTTGGGGATGGGAGCGTTTGGTACGCCGAAACGTTAGGCAGTCCGGGGAGTGTGCATGTGAAGGGGCTCAAGAATACACATTTTGTATATTACATGTTGGGCGTTGGTAGGAAGCGCGGATGAACTGTCTCAATATCTTTCCGGCGTTTGTTTCATGTTTTTGATTGTATCAGTACTTGGACGTTGGTTGAATGATAGACGATTGCCTTATATATGTGTCCTTAATTTCTTGAATCATCAGATTGATTGACACGGAAGACAATTCTCCAGTCCTGACATAAGACTAGACTTTGTAATAAGCCTTGACCAATGAAAAATAATGCCAACCAGACTAACTACGAAAAATAAGTGTCTACTTATCTTCGCTCAGTACGACAACAGCCTCCCTACCGATCACTGAAACACTAATACATCATTTTTGGAGCCAAGGTAACCAGAATATAAAGAGACCTTGAGGGCCCATTGTTGATGAGAGCCTCTGAGGTACTGCCTAATACTAGAGTCACGCACCTAATATCCAAAACTAACCAGAGATCCCTAGACATGTAATAGATACTTTGGATAGCTGCTCAGAGAAACTTTAGGATTTTCAATTTCAGAACATTGCTAATTGTATGAGATTCGAACAGAGTTGCTTTATTTGTTCCTCGGGTGTCCCATAGATATTTGGGGACGAAAGTGCGTAGGAGTTACCCTGACTCTGCGAATCCCATAAGAGGCCACCACAAGATTGTGCCATTTCGCACTCATAGTTGTGCGGAATAGAATATGGCCATAGATAGTCAGTGTCGTTAACGTTACCGGTACGTTGACAACTTGCGATATCATTGGATTACGAAGCAAGGAGGTAGGGGAACCTGCACTACCTACACCCTATGCTCGCTCGCTCGGGGGTCATACTAGCCTGGGAAACATAGTCTGGCTTGCACGGATACTACACACCAACTAACCGAGTAGAAACAGGGCAGCATGCAGCTGTCGCTTAAGAGTCTGCCCATGCCCTGTTGGCGTCCGCTCTCCCTCTCGAGACTTCTCTCCTTGGCCGTATCCAGACTAGTCTGGTTTATGAGACCACACTTTTGCATTCTCTAAAGAACCTCTCTACACAGCGCTCCTCGCCCCCACCCTTTCGCTAAGCAGTAGGTAAGAGGAGACGTAAGAAATATCCTTTCGTTATCCCCGCGCATCTTTCTCAAGCTGATCCTCACGCTCTATGCACTCCCCTTGTGGATCACTTTGTAGTGCTACAGTAGATTCTTTGCATATCACTGCCATCTTGCCCGGCCCTTGCCAGCTTTCCCCCCTGCCTTCCCTCTTCTCGTCTTTTCTTCTTCTCAACTTTCTCCTTTCGACGCTTAATTCTTACACTTTCCTTTTATCCCCTAATACACCTCACCAACTTTTCTGCGACATATACCATCCCTAGTCTCTCCAGTGTTAGCCCGGTGATAGTACCCAAAAGGTCTCATCACTAGGTACAATACCCCGGCAAAAGTATTCGCGAGGCTCCCCATATATTTTTGCAGGGGGGGTCGCGAATAGGTACATACTTTCGCCGGGGTACTGTATGTATGTCCGGCATCTTCTGGCAGGAGAGCCACACGCCCAATTTTCTTCTCTAGTTCTGGTTCACTTTCATCATTCCACCCAACGGCATTAACTTGCCTGACCTTTGTATCTACCCGTTGTCGGCGTTATTCTAACAAAATGCTGCAAATTCCCCACATCAAGAAATGATGCTGGAATACTTAGAACATGTGACTATTATGCATAAATTCCACTAATTAAACATACAAGACAAATTATAAACCTGTCTAGATCTCGTTTCTAGCGTATAGCTAGAAGCATCAAGAACTAGACATATACAGTGGACATCAAGCCATATGATGCAATCTGCCGTGCTTAAACCCAAAACAATTACAAGGATGCACAAAGCCAACCAGACCAGCTGGTAGTCAACAATCCAGGGTAAGGAACGTTCAACTACGGTTGCTCGTAGATGTGCTACGAACAGATCCGTTTAGAGCCCTCATGCTGCTCCTTCTTCCCTTCCGTTTGCCCACTCTGGATCTTCCTTTGCGTTGTGGGCGAGTTTCAGGTGGCGCAGAACCCGCATTGGCAAATAGGGCCTCCCTCGGGCATCTGTAGGAAATGAATCGCTCTAAAGGAGAGAGGTCACGCATTTCCTGACGTAAAAAGTCCAGGTAGTATTCTGTAAGATCTATCCCAGAGACGAAGATCCTGCACCAGAGTGACTTCAAAGTTAGCAACCTCCCCCGAATTGCGACTAGAATTAATGCCAAGGGAATGGAAACAGCTGTAGGGTACATACAGATTACTTATTTGTGAACCTACTTCACTTGCAACGTCGACAATGTCAACATCGATCTCAACATCGATGACTTTCAGAAGTTTGTTTACTGTGACATCCTGAGGGGCGGAAGGGAGTTCAACGGCGCAAGTCATCGTGCTGGTTTCGGTGTACTTCAATAAAGACCGTATTGTAAAGAGAGTATTGCCCCAGAAGGATAGTGGGCCGACGAAGAGCAAATGAGAATGAATGGCGGGTGCCAGCCGTGGAGTGCCTGAATTAATAGAAGAGGGTATCTCGATGGCTTGGAACAAATATATGATAAGGGAGATGAGGGTTAGGTTATATGGTTTGATGAAGGAGCTGCTGGTGGATTTGGGGCTCGAGCTCATATCTGATGCAAGAGGAGCATGGCCATGGTAATGAATATATATATATATATGTCAAGACTAGAGGTGGTAATTTTCCGAGTTGCAGACGAAATCGTCCCCATCTGATACACAGAGGAGTACGCTGTGGGACATGGGTCCTAAGCTATCTAAGATATGTGAGCAGTGATGTCTTCCGCTCGGTGGTTGCTGGCATCAGTTTTTGATGGGGAGCAATAGGCGGGAAATTGCCCCCACAGTGATGGCATTGGAATACTGGAGCCGATGAGGCCCATAAAATGCAGGGACCACTTACACTTACCCTTGAGTTAATGTGCTAGGCTCCTACCTTAGGAGAAACTTAGGGCATAGCAAAAGCCCCGGGGGCAGCATGGTGCCACATAGCAAGGAGATGGGGAAACTCTCAGCGCTCTTCGATAGCACACGCTGCAGCTGCAGTGCACCTCAGTGCAACCATGGTCTCTAGGTAGTAGATATAGTGAAAGAGATCCACTGAATGTTGATATGAAAGTACAGTGAATCAAAGGAGTGGACAAAAAAACCCGACTTAAGCTCTACAATGCATCATGCATCTGTCTGTGTAAAATTCTCCCGACGTAGTATCTTCATGACCACAAAATTTGGCGTCAGTAAGAACACGCAGGCACGTAAGTTCCCTCATGAGAGGTTTGTAAGCGGTCGACTGGAGCCTAGGGCAATACGTATGAGGTATGAGTAAGCTATTAGGACATATCAAAGCAGAGTTCCAGAAGTGAAAAATGATGGAAAGTACTGATTGGGGTTAGGCTGGACCCGCTTCTGGTACCGAAAGCATAGGTCGAACCTCTAAAGGGGAGACTTCGGGACCCCTAGGGTATAGACCCTTACAAAAAAGCCGAAAAACTCCTTGGGGTTTGGGGGGGAAGGATGGGGCAGAGTGGTGTGAGGGAGGGCCCCATTATTGACACTGAAGTGGAATGAGTCGTCGTTAAACTGTCAAGCAACCCCAGTAACAAACGTGTAGGGAAGTTCCAACCAATGACCTTGTAAACCAGTCGCTGATCAATTTTACACCACGACAGCTTAAGTTTCCCCGAGGATTTTGACATCAACGAGCATACCATTTCAGCCGCATGATGTACGCAAGCTTCAGTTCCCACGGCTGAAACTAATAGAGTCCAAGTAGTCCTAAATACTGATACTGACATATTCCTCATTAATTCCTTATTTTTGAAGATCGACATGCGCCCTTATGATGTTCTGTGCAGTGCTGTCATAGTGCATGAGGTATAGTTATTTACCGGTAGGTACCGTAGTTCAAGTGCAAAAAGTACTACAGGTGGAATTATGTGCTTAAGTGCGTAAGTGTCGTGCGCTCTTGATCTTTGCGGTCCGGCCCATGTCAGTGCTTCCGGTGTGAAGCCACAACACAGCACTCACGTTTCAACGTCATTAAACATATAACTACTTAATACGTTAGATATAGGAGTTGTAGCCGCAAAAAAAAATGGCCATCCGCTCTACGCTACTAACCCTTTCACGCGACGCTATATTCTTTGATATACGAGGAGAAATTATATCCCTCATAGAAGTGCTAAATATCACTAGGAAATTTTCTGTTTGATGACCTCAGGATCCTGATTATTTTTCTCCACCTCAACGTGGCGAAATCCCCAAACACCAGCACCACTACCCCCAGGCATACCCGATGTCATCGTGACGGCAGCCTTGCCCCCCCCCAACCTTATGTTGCTACTGATATATAATATATCGAACTCTTACTTAGGTGATCGGGCAATCGAACTCAAATGACGTTATTTAGAGGAATCAGTCCTTGGTTTAAAGTCTTAGGTTTCATAAAATATGACATCGTCAGGTACCTGAGCAGGCGTCATCATTGGGAAGCGCTTCAAGCCCAACAGCAGGGGTGTGCCACTTTACTTGATTCTAGTATCGTAGCAGCACGAATTTTAGACATTCCTACACTCAATATAGGTAAGCATATTTTATGCTGCTAAACCAAATTCAAATAGAGAGAATAGGAGTTGAGTAGATACTGATACGTATTATCTCTTTACTATGAACCATTCATTAAACGAACTCAGGATGTCGGAAGCATGCCAATTTCTACGGACGCTTTACACTACCGTACCCTTTTGTTTGAGCTCAATAAACCAGTTGTTATATCTGTAGAGAAGTTTAACGAAATATGGCCATATGCCGATTCGGTTTATACAACGCTTCAACAGGAGCTACTTCAATGCAACGGTACAGTACGAGTTCAGAAATATGAGTGTTGGCTACGAAAATCATCCTTGCGACAGAAGGCAAGATTGTTAAACGGCGGAATAGCAGTATTCGTGATAAAAATCTATGCCATGTTCGAATCAAAGTCTCTCGGCCTGTGGATGGTACAGACATTACAATTGAGCGTCTTGATGTAGTTTGACAAGTTTGCGCACTGTAGATATTGCCAGTAGAAATCGACCGTGGGAGTTGTAGACTTCTATTCTCTTTATTTGAATTTGGTTTAGCAGCATCTATATAATGTCTAACATTCGTGCTGCTACGATACTAGAATAAGTAAAGTGGCACACCCCTGCTGTTGGGCTTGAAGCGCTTCCGGTTTCATATTCGCACTCGCGCCCTACACACGTTGAGTTTAGCCGTCTCAAGGCCCGATTCGTGAAAGCGTGAAGTGTACTACATACTTTATTTTTATTTTTATTTTTATTTTTTTTCAGTTTCATGGCCTCTTAGTAGCCTCTCCTATCATTGTAGATGTACAAACGCTACTGACTCGAAATCACGAGTGAATTAAGATGCATTATACTCTTTGTACTGGTTGGAAAGTACGAAGTGCATACGCTGACAAATGAGCTCGAGGATTCAAATTAGACCCACTGAATTGAAGGTAAACAACATTGAGATTCCTCCAACGATTTCAATACGAGCAAAGTGCAAGATCCCGTCAGGCATAATTAGCATAGGGGTTTCAGCCCATAATCTTTTGTTTATCCATGCCTGCTGTATTATTTTATACATAGTAGTAGTACAGTGAACCGGTCGAATAGACATTTACAAATCCACGATGCCAATTAAAATCTAGCATCAATCGGAGCCTCCAGGCACCATACTGGAGATCTGTCTCCAAACTGTCGATAATATACATAGAAAATAACAAAGAAAACCTAACCGCTCATTGCGTGAAAACAAAATCAATCTCATGCCATGCAGGAGCATGCACGCAACCCAACAACGCCAGAACCAAAATCACATTCTACGCCAACAGATATTTGAAATTTGCCATCTCATGCTGCCACGCCGATTCCTACATGAGGCATCCCATCATGTGTACCTGCATCCTTTCTTGACCCACTTTTGTCCCTTGAGCTGATAGACGATTTCAATTTCAGTGACCCGGAAAAGTTCTGAAAGCTGGAAAGGACCTGCTTGCGGAGACTTTTAAAGGTTGTTTTCTCTCCTTTTTCTTTTCCACCCTTTTTACCCTTCCCAGGGTTCCCAGTTGCATCAGACACAGCAGGTAGAGGAGGTAATGGCCTATTCCAACTGTCTGTACTTAATTTCGGAATTTCAGCACCCCCTGATGTCCTTGGACGCCCAATACTAGATATGCTCATTTGGCGACTGGTCACACTACGTGCCGGTGGACTATAAAGGACTGGTTGTGTGTCCTTTATTATCACAGGAGTGACGTCCTGGCATGGAAAGAGTGAGAATTTTCTGGGATTGGTAGGAGGGTCCATGTCAGTTCTCCGCCGTGTCAATCCCTTCGGTGGGTTGGACGTGGAGGTCCGAGGATTGCTCAGAAGCGGAGTTGAGGTTACGGATCGTATATGATGAGACTCGCGCCTCGGCGATGCAGAACTGGGCGATGCAGAATTGGGGATTCTCACTATAACTGGAGAATGGCCTGAAGCGCTATCGAGTGTTATTGGGGTCGCAAGTGGTGAGCTTCCAACGGCATTTGCCTTTGCAGTTTGTACTTCCAAGTTTAACCCTAATCCAAGTCCCGAGACACTCACGTTTGCCTGGCTATCGCTCCTAGATTTGGTACTCCCGTCCAGGCTTGGAGGAACAGAGCTATTTCTAAACCTTGGGCTACCTGGAATCCCAGATGAAGTCCTAGGTCTTGGAACGTTGATCATAGTTGGGCGCACCAAGACTGGAGGGGTTTCCCCCCGCTGCTCAGCTGCTACAGTGACGATGCTACTTGCCCGGGGATTGATCTGGTTGTAATTGAGACTCATTTTCCGTGCTGTGGCAGTTTTTGCAAATGCGTACCGTGCTGGTGGGGAACCCGGCATTGGTTTCTGTGGCATGGGTGGTAACACAGTAAGGTCGGCTGTCTGCGCATGGAAAAATTGGTCCCCGTCGCTCGACTTCGACTGGTGAGTTGTTGTTGGACTCCAAGATGAGGTTCCCATCTCTGATGACATTCGAGAAAATGTCGAATCGATGATTGATGAAAGGCTGTGAGAGGATGTGGACCCCTCCACACTCAACTTGAAGTCAAACTGGGACCATGGCTGCGTCTGCGGTATTGGCGGTTGTGTCTGCGCCTGTGACTGTCTTCGCCCTTGGAAGGTCTGCTTTTTCGGGAACGCGGGTGTCGGCAGGGCCCGCTCAGGAATCGTCGATATTCGTGGTGAGGCAAGAGCAAGGACGACCGCAGAACACGACCGCCGCAGCTCTCTCTCTGTCGTGGGGGATAGTGCTCTGATAACCTCGCGCTCTGGTGTATTACACCGGCTGTCTCTGAAATTCGGTGTCGAAGGGGTATTCTATATACGGAAGATCATATAAGCCCTCAGTGGCCTCGCATATCCAGCGTTTACTCCCACTTACAAATGAAAGTCGTGAGGGTATTTGGCGCCGTGCGAGAGACATTTTGCCTATCTGTAGGGTATTTCGAATAATCACAACAATCGTTCAGCAACCGGCCACACTGCGGCAGAAACAGAGATCAAAACTCTCCCAAACCTCGCTGAAAGTTGGATAGAAGAGAGGTTGGGAGAAACAGGCCCTTAAAGGCTGAAGAACAATCTCATCCACCACTCGCCTGCGCATCAGAGATGCCCCCTCTCGCGGCCCCCTGTCCCGGATGATAACTGGCCGCTAAGCCAGGTACGTGAGCAAACAAAACAGAATCCCCCACCCCACAATCTCGTTTCCGCAAATGTGCTTTCAACTCATGACCTGCCCTTGCCCTCGCTGACACCTTGCTCGCACAACCCCTTGCAGCTGGGCCCAAAAGGAAATTAAGCACAGACGAACGCATGCAGGGCATGGATGAAGCCGACTAGGTAGGAGCTATGTACATAGTTTAGTCCGTTTCGTCTCGACTTCTCATTGTCCTTCACGCGACAGCCCAGGCCAACCGTAGGACAGGTGTTCAGGATCCCGTGTTTTTTCTTTGGTTTTTTGGGTTAATATATATGGACCCCATGTGTTGAATGAACACTCGCTCGCCGAAAGGAAAAGGAATCCCTCGAGAAAAGACCCCACAGCCCAGAGATACCACATAGGGGCGACGCTAAGGAAGCGATCAGTCTACCTATATTCATCACACTGGCCCGATTTGGCATCCCAGCCTCAAGCCCCCGTCCAATGAGACGAGGAATTGCGAACCCGTTGTGGTAACAATCTAACCAACCTAGGGATTAATCTGGTTGGTCTAGGGATTTGGTCCTGCTTTCATTCAAGCCAACAAACTCTACCTACATAATGTTAAAGAGCATGTCTCCTTCTCTTTCGACATGGAGGTTAATCATCCGTAGGTACCTGCATCGCAACAAGGATATCTTTGCCCTAATGACTTACTGCCCATCCGGGATCCAGTTACCAGGTGCGGAGGAGAACGTACTTCAGGAGGACTCTCTACCTAGGCGCACATGTCAACTACAGATAGGCACCGGAGTACGGAGTACGCCAACCAAATGATCTTAATGATGTTGATCAGGACACCATAAATAGTATCTCGCTCGGACTACATAGTTTGCAGATCCGACAGTTGGGAAATCTATGCTCCGAATTGATCCATAAATCTGCAATTTATCATCGGAATTTCAATGCCCACGATTTATAACGGAGAGTATTCCTGTGCTGTATTTTCTCATGCATAAGGGCCCTCCCTAGCATGTATGGAAGGACGTTGATACCTGGAGAAGGTTGTATGTACAGTATGTGGATACTTTAGCTAGCAGTTACCCATAGGGCCCAGCGCCATGGCTGGATATATAATACAGATACATATATAACTTCCAAAATTTACCTGTTTTGCAAATTAACGTTGTTGAGGGCCTTGGGTCAAGCTGTGTGCGTGCGCGATTCGAGAATCTTAGCTTATATAGGGCCATGACCAGATTCGTCCCATATACCTGTATACTGACTACCTGTCTATAATCTCATAACTTTTGTTGGCACACAAACAAACATCATGAGATTACGAGTGCTTAAGTACGGAGCTATGCAAGTCTTTGACCTCAGGAAAATCATTTATACCGTTATTCGGCAGTGCGCCGAGAAGTGTCACCAAGCAAAAGGTCTGACAAGCCGCTAGACTAAGTCTGATTGGGATTGCGACCAGGCACAAGTCTGGTTTGCACAACTTCAAGCGGGTCAACTGAAGAAGGCTTGAACTGAAGGTCTGTTCGCTGTCAGGCACAGCCGGTAACGGGTATTACGTTTGCGAATCCGGGGTAAAATCTTCATATGCGAAAACGCCTAGTGCTGTGATGTCCTCATACCAAGCTCCCAGGTGGCAGGGTGAATTCTGCCTCGTTGACAATAATGGTATCTTGCAAGCACTCCTCTAGCCTAATGCGAATATAAATTTCGATTCAAAACCTCTAGACTAATTCGGGACATCCCTTCGTGTTAGTCTGGTTGGCAGATTCATGTAACTAGACTAGATTCGTGTAGTCTGGTTGAATTCGTGCTAGTTGACAACCAGTTCCGTGTGACCTCTACCGAGGGGCTAGTGCAAGCCAGACTATCTCGTGCCCAGACACAAGTTAAGCTAAACTCTTTAACGTGGTATGCCAACCAGACTACAACATGGCTTTTGATAACACCAACCAGACATGATAACATGGATCTTGATAGAACTCAGGAATGTCTATCTCATGCATGTCATGATGATGCCCTCGATGTGGGCATCCTATGTCTAAACTACAAGCCTAGTTCGTACATAACTAATCAGCTAACCTTAGCCAAAGGTGGTATCATCACCTCCCCTCGAACTAGGCAATATAGGAGAGCGCAATACAGTGAAGCATACTCCCCTCATTCAATACAATTCTTATCAACTCAGTAAAAAATATATAAAAAACAGTACAGTTAATAATAATAAAGTCAGCAGAAGGAAAGGAAGAAAGAAAGAAAATTAATATATTATCCTTCGTATTCACCCTCCGTCTTCGATGTATATCATCGCGGGAAAAAGAAATGATCTAATTCCTTCGCTGCCAGGGTTTCTGGTCCCAATATAATAACTTATTAGGATGTCAGCGTGAGCCGTTATTTATGTATGCCACAATGAGTGGATATATGTACTCTCAGGAAGAAGAGATGATCTAATTCCTTCACTGCCAGAGGTTTCTGGTCCCAATATACCGTAGAATTCGTCCGATAAGATAGTAATATTGTTTAAGACAGGAACCGTGAATAGGACGGTGACACAATTCAGCTGCAAAAGACATTAGGGGTGGTCACTTTTTAATTGCAATTTTGAAAATTGCAATTGGAACTCGTAAATGCACTCTCGAGTGCATTTACGAGAAAGTTTGTGATTGTAATTGCAATTGAGAGCATTAGTCATCAGGCAAACCAACATCAAACACAGACGACATCGCAAGAACCCCCCATCCCCAACATCCATTTATCCTCCAACGCGATAGTTGATTCTTACTTCTATGTATAAGCTGCTCAATAATCTGTATGGTGCGTTTCATAAAAACATCACGTTGAGTTGATCGAGGCATTTGGAGAACTTGTCGGTAGAGATTTTAGGTGGTAATTCAGATTTGTGTGCAATTAGCAGAATTCGCAATAATAGGGGTGGTCACTTGTTTAACCAGACTATCACTTGTTAATCTCAATTTTTTACAGTTTAGGATTAGTTCATACCTGCCAAGGCGCTTGCTAATTGCAATTTTCATAATTGCAATGAAGAAGTGACCACCCCTATTGTAGGGGTACCGCCAATAAGACTAAAAGGTTGCTAGAAGATTCGCAATTCCAAGAGGTGAAGGTTTTGTTATGTTTGTCTCTAACCTTATCTTCACTACCAAAGTACATCAACAACAATGCCACCAAAACGACCTGGTCCCAGAATTGAGAACACTGTCAAGCGGCCTCGTTCACAGTTCCCTTTGAACAGGACCAGCGCATCTGGATCAGAACAGGTAGTAGAAGTGACTACAACTGAAGAAGATACCAATGAACTAGCAGAAATAGGTAGCTAGATATAGCGCTTGCTAAGTAGTATAAGACAGTAACCGTATGTAAGACAGTAACTGTATTTAAGACAGTAATCGCGAATAGGACGGTTAGGATACTTGAGGCAAAACCAACGTACTGTGTTTAAGACTGCAGGCTTATCGGACGAATTCTACGGTAATAACTTATTAGGATATTAGCGTGAGCCGTTATTTATGTATGCCAAAATAAGTAGATGTATATACCCTCAGGAAAAGCAATGATCTAATCCAATGCCAGATATATTTATCATTGAGATATTAGCATGGTTTCTTACCATTGAGTGGTTCCTTGTTGTAGATACTTATGCCAGCATTCCTTCTCTGTATGGGATTTTTGGCCCCAAGTGGGGCATTTTGATAGTGCGGTATTTTATTGGGCTTGGGAAATAAATGATGTTAACGGGCTGAGGTTGGGAATTGTCAGTTGTTTTGGGTTCTTTTTGAGTAGAATTTGTCGTTCTTCTCTCAGGATAGCTTCTCTTATGGCCGCTACCATCATGGGTGTTGTTGGGGTATCAATGTTAGATAAAGTAGTAACCAATGCATTATATTCTGGTAGAGGTTGCCCAAAATCTGCCATTTTATTTTCTGGTCGCTTAGATCTTCACCCAAGAATCGGAGTTCGGAGGCTGTTGTGCATACGGACGTAATGAATTGGATGGCTTGTTGATTTGGGAGTTGTTTTATCATATTGAATTCAGATATGAGTCTGAATATGTTTCCCAGTAATGCCGATTGGTATAAGTCTGCTAGAGTTTCTCATACTTGCTTAGCACACATATTCTCTTCAAGGCACAGCTGTTGTTCAGGTCCATAGCTAAAAAAGATCTCTGAGAACATCCATCTGTCACATTTGTGCCATCATGTATCAGTATTAGCAGGTCGTTATTCATCTACTAATGATAAGACTCTGACTTTCATCAACAAGATTCTCATCGTTTTCTTCCATGATAGATAGTTGCTTCCATCTAGTAGTGGGAGAGTGGCAGAGCCCCGATCAAATTTTGTAGGGAGGTCTTCCATAATGTAGTAAAGAGATGTAAGGTCTGTGTTTTCTAGCAACAGGAAGAGGGCTTCATAACTCAAGAATATCTATCTCGTGCATGTCATGATGATGCCCTCGATGAGTCTAAACTACAAGCCTAGTTCGTACATGACTAATCAGCTAACCTCATGCTAACCAGCCAAAGGTGGTATTATCAACCTTAAGGTCTCAGTACCAGAAGTATATGACTAGGTGACTAGGCCAAGTTCAACTAAGCTATATATGTACATATATATGTAGCCATGTGTATGCCATCCCACAGCAATTGGAAGTGGTCATAGTCTTAGAAACGAGCTCATATATACTCTATATGTATGCATAGATCTAAATATAATTAAATCGAGAAAATACCGATCATATTATATACCCGACAGCCAATTTTGCAAGAACTTCTAGCCAAAGGATCCCGGAAAATTTGTTTTGAGGGTAATTCGCACCTTAGATGAGTTGTCTAAAGGCTGCCTCTTTAGGCAGTCCAAATCTTGGAGGGTGTGGAAACATCCAACTCCTTAAGTAGCTTCCCACATAGATGGCCACTGAACCGCTTCTCTCTATGTATAAATATTTACTGAATTAAACGAGCGCTCTAATAATAAGGTTCTCCCAGTCTAGATCCAATTAATAGTTTCGTGGGCTTCAATGTTGCCAGCTAACACAACTACCGACACCAGCCAGCACCCCGGCAGGGTCAAGAGAAAAAGGCTTTAAACTTTTTAGTGGATGAGTTCCCTTAATTCTGGGATGCAAAAATTAGGGATGATAGAAGAGGGCACCAGGAGTGAGGCAGATGGTTGTGGATGGGGATCTGCTAATTCTGATGAGGAAGAATTGTTAGAGGAAGAGAGTTTGGAAGAAAGTTACGGAAAAGAAGGAGAAGATGTCACTGGAAGAGTGGAGAAGAGCTGGAGAGTTCCTATTAGAGGAGGTTGCACCAATGCTGGGACTCACCGGAGTGGTAGAGGGGCAGGCACTTCTAGAGGAGATTCTAGGGGAGCATGACTGAGGGGCACATGGGGATGTCTAGTCTGGGGGGATGTCAGTGATTTCCGGGCAGCTCGAAGAATTTATTGATGAGTGGGAAGAACTGAAAGAGAGGTAGACAGGCTGGATGAGGAAATTGAGGAGTTGAAGGAGAAGGAGGGGTTATTAAGGGAACAGCTAACTATCTCGGAAGATAGAATAAAATTGTTTCGTTGGCAGGAGACAGCAGATACCGAGTATGAAGGCAGATCTAAAGAAGTTTGACAACTTCTTATCAAATTTTGCTGGATGTTCGACAGGAAGGCCGATTGACACCATTTTAGCTGCGGTTCAGAAGAAGGCAGAGAAGTTGAGCCGCAGTGCGGAACGTCAACGAATACGGGAGTTGTGAAGAAGACAGGAATGCGGGGGATTGTCAGGGCACGTTTGCTCCTAGGAGGGCATAGGAGAATGAGCAAGACTACCAGCTCGGTAGTCATTTTGCTTAATAGTCCGGTCTTTTTTTCATGTACAGGGTCATCAGTTGGGAATGAAATGTTTGAAAACGCTGGCTGCCTGTAGAGGTATATGATTTTGACAGAGGAAAGAAGAGACCGGAGGTTAGAGTTTCAGACTCGGCTTCGTACTCGGGTTGGTGATTGGGTCTTTCACAGTTTGATTACGTTGGCGAGATACAGTTGTACGTAGCTTCCGCTTCTTGCTCCGAAGGCATAGGCCGATCCTTTCAAGGGGAGGCTTCGGGCCCCGTCATGCCCTGCGGGTATAGACTATTTAAAAGAAAAAAAGAGAAGGGGAACAAAATAGAAACGTAGTTGGAATCCAAGAACTGAACTCCTCATTTCCAGAAATTGTACTAAAAGCTCAACAATACACATGCCAGTAGCCTGCCGTACCATATGTCAGCCAAGAAGTAAATATAAATATTCCCCAATCTTGGTATCCCAAGCCCTAAAGGGAGTATTGTGTAAAAGCACAATCCGGCCACAAGGTATAAATTTAGCCCTACCATAAACAAAATCGTGGAAACATAAGAATGTTTTCCCAGCATAGTATGTTCCTTCGGACCTTCCATGCCACTCCAGCATAACATTTTATCCGGCCACACATGTGTCATTTCTTACGCTCTCAATTAAAAGAACTTCTCTGGTCCCCACCTCACTCTCCTTAACCACCTATTCGAGTCCCTAATGGGACTCCTAGCATGAAGCCACCTCGCATTGTCGAGTAGCACAATACATCCGTCCTTCATAACATCTTGGCCTAACAATCGGGCTGCTCCGTCAACGAGCAACAAGGACCTCTCAACCTCGCCTAATGCAGCAGCTGCCTCATCATTTAGTGGCTCGATAATATCTCGACGGTAACGGAGTTTTCGCTGTCCGTCAGAACTGAGAAGCGGCCCAACGATGTAGTTAATCTCTTTGTGGAACTCCTCGGGTACGTGAATTTTGAACAGAGGTGATTGTAATATATGGATGATCTGTGGGGTGAGGTTTTTGAGGATGGAGTCTGTATGAACAAGGCGCAATTTTCCGCCACCGTAGCGGTCATGGTGGATGATGTGCAGGGCAAAATATCGTGGTGGAAATTCTTCGAATGAACAGTCCTAAATACTCAAATGAAATCAATAAACATCGCCAGCGAAAGGGTAAGTGTATGCTCACCGTATGCCAAGGAAAGGACTCCATTGTCTCAGAACGTGCAACATTTTTCGAGTCTATGCTAGCAACAGGCTTGACATCCCACAATATCCCATGGCAGCTCGAATGACTCAAAGGCTCCCCGAGGTGTTTGGTTAAGTTTACCATATAGTCACTAGCCACATCCTCGAAGTGTGTCTCGACAACTGCAAGACCGTACTTTGCCAACGCCATTCTCACAGCTTCGATCTCGGCGTCAGAGGCCTTCATTATCGGGGCGGTAATGCGGGCATCCGATGGGATAATGGCCAATTGGGGGTCTCTAGCACGTACCGGGACCCAGACTTCATCAATCATGCCCTTGCATGTCAATCCCCCAATCGCAAGTCCATCTCGCCCAACAGCGATGACATCATTTGAATTGGTCCGCCAGAAAACGCAGGGCAAAATAACGAGGTTGATACAGAATACCGACCCAACAAAGCACCACCTGACTTTTTTCGGCTCCAACTGCTTGGATCTTCTGTCATGAACTATCAAATCAAGCTTCTTTTGCTTAATATAGCGCTGAAGGACATATTGTCCCATCGGAGGTTCAGGTACGGTCTTTTCGCCATCAGAGTTCTCCCTTGAGCTAATAGTACTCGTAGTACTGCTACCCGTACAACTTTTCCTACTACTACTCCTCCGTTTAGCGCTATCACGGCGCCTGAATGGCATGTGGAGGAGATTCTGGTTATTTAGAAACTCTTTCCAGGCCTTTTCGTCCAAGTCTCGGCCAAAGAGCATCCCATCTCCCTTCCCTGAAAGGCATTTCTTCAAAACCCAATTGTTCTTCTCCCCGGGAACAGTTCTATCAGAAACCCAACCCCACATTTTGTCCATGGGAGTATAGGTTTCGGCGAGCCCATTTTCGAGAATGGCAGCCTGTTCAGGCGTTATCTTCCCCCATTGAAGTAACCAGTGCAATTCTTTCCTGATGAGCCCCAACATTCGCTTATCATGTGCGAGAAAGATGGTTCGCAAGTCATTCCAGCACACCTTTCCGATTTCCAAAAGCAGCTCCTCGTCTAGTGCTTCAATTTCATCCTGATGGAGCTCTAGCATGAACTGCTCGATAATACCGATGTTGTCGGTTACTGCTACTCCCGAAGGAGAGGTTGGCGATGGAATAAGACGAAGTTCAAACGGATCCACCAAACGAACATTTGGATAGTAGTTAGCAAACAGGGTCAAGCAGTGGAGATCTTTGAGCCCCTTTTTAATCAATACTACCACCGGTTTAGACTTATCCATCAATGAATCGAAATACCTGCATATTTTATTCTTCATGGGCATCAGTATCCATATTGATTCGTGGAGCTGTTTACATACCACTGTCATGCCACCTTCGAATCCTTCGGTAAAATCCAACTCCTCGCTGGCTTGTGAAAGCAAAGCACTCATGAAAAATCCATTGAACATAAACCTAGCATTTATCTCACAAATCTTTGTTGCCTCTCTCTCCGAATCTGGAATCAAGATATCGGGCCTGAAAAGACCCACGTGGCTGTAGGGTCTAAGCGAGTCGAGTTTCCTAAGCACTCTCTCTATCTTTGGGGCCAATGGTATGTACGTTTGGAATTCTTTGTTTGACCACCATTCCTTGATTATAGCACTGAAAGCGACCTGAGCTGTTACACATGTAGTTTGCATCTCAATGACACGGTGGGGTGGCGAGTATATCGGATACGGCACTTGTTCCACTTGATACTCTGTTGGTAGATTTGTACAGAGCTCATTGAGACGGGCAATGTAATGCGTCAGATCTGTAGCATATCGCTCCGTAGATGTATGCCGATCAGGCACAATCTGATAAAACCCATCAGAAGGGGCATTCGAGGGGAAGGCTTCAATAGCTGCTGAATGGCTCAACATGTTTTGCGGGGTGTAATCTACTGGAGACGTATTAACGTTGATAAAGATATAAAATCAATCGTGCAAGTAGCTTTGCTATAACCAGACTGCTCTGGTGGAAGGAGTCAGGAATTGCAAAGAAGCTGAACTGGTAGGAATTTTATGGCAGTCTAAATCGCATTTGCTGCAGGAAGATCAATTTATCGCAAGTACATTCTTGTCATAGACCAATTCGTCCCTACTGCAGCGTGTGTTCCACAGTTTGGCCGGAGGTGGCCTTGTTGGGGAATACTCGATGATTGGGCCATTGGGCCACGGAGATTAACGTAACAGTTAAGACTATCAAAATAGAGTAATATCACGAGTTGCAACTCGCGAAGCATGATTTCACAGAGAAGACTCTAGTTTTAGAACTGTTCCTGTCGAGCCTTATGAGTTGGTGACTGCCGATCTTATGTGAACGTCAGAGATGGAAATATAGGTACTTTAGTTATCCCATAATGCTATCAAGAAAGCTTCTACAAGCGCTATCGGTGAATATCGCTGCAGAACAGTTACTAGAGGCAGGCTTCCTCCCACCGGTCCAATTAGCTCAGAGAGTCTTCCACCACCATCCAGTCCGACAAAGCCGCGTCAGGAGAAGCTATAGCAAGTCTAAAAATATTGAAGTATTGATATTTATGATCCACTACTAGATTTTGTGTAATATCACTAAAGAATTACTGGCCTCCAAATCAGAATGACGCAGCTACTGTCGTTACGCAGGAGCGTGAGAATCCCGGTCTTGTATGGTCAGTTGGAAGACCGGCGGGTCATGACAACTCAACTGCATGGTCTCAATCTTGATCTTCGAAAGACAAAGGAACTATGATTCGGAAGGCATTCTAGGACCTTGGAGTTACTCTTCCGGTGGATGGAAGACGAGATCATGAGCTACCTACAGACCAAAAGGCTTTACAGCAAAGGGTTTCACAAAGTTGATACGAGTACTAGGAGCGATATTTATGACTCTCATGCGTAGCCGGCAGAAGACTTACTGTACTCTTCGTACTCGCTCTCAAATTGATATGTTTCATGTCAGCAATGGCTTATGATCTACGTGTCCCACGCATATGTATGGTGATAACGCTACCTATTGAACAGGTACGTATTTTCTGGTCCATTGCGGAGTCCAGTCTATTCCGGTATGATGCCGCAATTGGATTGGGAGCTGGTACCTATATATAAACTTTCCTTGGATTCGGTAAAAATTTTCTTCAATGCTCTGCTCACCTTGACATTACCATTGGCTACCCTAAGGATGATGTGCATGGTAGGATGCACGTATCCCTGTCTCACAGCCTCGCTATATGTATTAGTTGGATTACTAAGAATCAAAGCACTGGAGGTAGGTACCTATTGCTAGATTTGCTATGCTTTTTTTTTCTTTTTTTTTCTTGTAGTCTTTACGGTATCAAACATAGACTTTGCAGAGACTATCTCAAACTACTTACTTAACATAAGATTATGCTACAGACTAGGGAAAAACAATCAATAGTGAGAAAGCAATTATTAGAGTATGGCTAACTGTGGATTTCATACTTTTATAACAAATATTGTATAAAATATGATCAATAAGAGGCAAACTTTTATATTATATAATCCTATTACTGCTAACAAGATACTATCACGCGCCCGAGAGGGGTGAAGTTAGAGGGGTGAAGTGAGAGGGGTGAAGTTAGAGGGGTGAAGTTAGAGGGGTGAAGTGAGAGGGGTGAAGTGAGAGGGGTGAAGGGAGAAGTACGAAGTAAGAAGATAGGATGTAGTGTCACAAACTGCGTAACGATCGACAACCACGTGACGATCGGCATGGGTGTCCTCCTGCATGCATGAGATATCTCAATATATCCACCGACCTTTGCATAGTATACCTGTTATGAGAGTATTGAATATAGCCTAAAAACACTCGAAAAATCCAAATTTCATATCTATAACCTACCCTGATCTACCTTGAAGCCTCTAGAGCCCTCACACCTTCACCGTCCCCTACAAAACCTCACCGTACTATGATCACCCCTCCTACAATAACTACCCACTACTATGACCAATACTAGTAGAAGATCCTCATGATTGTACTCTATAAGCCCAATTAGTATAGATTAGAGCCATTCACTGTATGTAGAACTATATGCACCGTAGAATGCAAAAAAACAATATTGTAGTTTCCAGCCTGCGCTAATCAGGCGCTCGGCATTGAATTTCAAAGATTGTGTCTGCTTCAATTGAGCTCTATTTACAGGATCGCAAACTTAAAGTTTCAAGGTACCTACCTATGTGGTCTTTGTGCGTCAAGATGCTGCTTTACTTATTTGGCCTTCAGTTCTTTAGCTAACTTGTAAGTCCCTCGGCTTCCAGGCTTTTCGGCTTCAGGGACCTCAGCATGTATAATATAAACTATTGTATGCTCAATATAGACTCATTTGAAGGTTTAAAGGCCCTTAATGTCCTTTTGTGATTGACGCTTTACCTCTATACTATTGGTAAACACTTTGAAGGTTCATGGTGTTGATTGGATTTACCACCTCTAGTATTGAATTTTGACTAATTTAAGAGCTGTATTTGAGCCCTATCTAAGCATAAATTCAAGGCCTTTAAAGGCGCATATAGTTTAACTATTGCTGATGCTACTACGAGTGCTGGTGTTCGGCAGGTGCGGTACTGGTACTGTTACTATTGGTGTTGTTACTACTGGTGCCGGTACATGTTGGTGCAGCTACTGGCATACTGATGTCCGCAATTAGTAGACCTCTACAATGCCCTTCATACTCAACTTTACTGAAAAGAACTAAGAATGCCTCTATGAACCCGAGAAATTGTGCATAAGTTCTTCAAATATCTAAAACAGATCTGTGGAGGTTTAAAATCTATCCAATCCTTTGGACCCTCAAAGTGTTTAGTATGGGCATAGAGGTGAAGCCCTGATTCCAAAAGGATATTAAGGGCCTTTAAACCTTCAAATGAGTCTATATTGAGCATACAATAGTTTATATTATACATGCTGAGGTCCCTGAAGCCGAAAAGCCTGGAAGCCGAGGGACTTACAAGTTAGCTGAAGAACTGAAGGCCAAATAAGTAAAGCAGCATCTTGACGCACAAAGACCACATAGGTAGGTACCTTGAAACTTTAACTTTGCGATCCTGTAAATAGAGCTCAATTGAAGCAGACACAATCTTTGAATTTCAATGCCGACCGCCTGATTAGTGCAGGCTAGAAACTACAATATTGTTTTTTGGCATTCTACGGTGCATATAGTTCTACATACAGTGAACGGCTCTAATATATACTAATTGGGCTTATAGAGTACAAATCATGAGGAGCTTATAACTACTAGTATTGGTCATAGTAGTGGGTAGTTATTGTAGGAGGGGTGATCATAGTACGGTGAGGTTTTGTAGGGGACGGTGAAGGTGTGAGGGCTCTAGAGGCTTCAAGGTAGATCAGGGTAGGTTATAGATATGAAATTTGGATTTTTCGAGTGTTTTTAGGCTATATTCAATACTCTCATAACAGGCATACTGCAAAGGTCGGTGGATATATTGAGATATCTCATGCATGCGGGAGGACACATGCCGATCGTCACGTGGTTGTCGATCGTTACGCAGTTTGTGACTATTTGTGTCACTGTTCTTTCTGCTTAAGCTCGAAAATATTGCAATATGGGCGTACTGCCTTAGAAGAATGGTAAATATGTATGTCAAGCTAGACAGGTTCAAGGACAGCGGCCTGGAGAAATGGTATTGGAAGAAATTTGCAAGCTTTCCAAACCGCGAGGGAAATGCAATGCCTCTATCCACTATGTCTACAATATTAAAGCAGTCCGATCGGTTACTTATGAGTGGAAAGGCACCAGAGGGAGCCAGCACGGTGAAAATGAAGCAGAGACCAGAGCTATTTCCAATCTTTTGAGAAATTGTTAGCGGAGTGGATTAAAAGAACTACATACGCGAAGTCTTGATTAGTGATGAGGTTATTAAAGAGCAAGGAAGAAATCTGATAATGGAACGAGTAAATATTGCAGTTATACAGGATATTAAAGAAGATTATACGGGATTCGAGCCTTCCAATGGTTGGTTGGCACTCGGTTTTGCAGGAGATGCCGGTTCTACATATCCAGCAATAGTAGATTTTTTTCTTATAGATACTTGTTACTCATATGCGGTCCCAACGAGGGACCATGAGCCGCTGGGAAACCCGGGTGGAAGCATAGTAGAACATGGACGACAAAGGCTTCGCATTGCTCTTACAAACCATTCTCTACGAGATGTAGCGGTATAATTTTGCTGAGACTGCATTCCAGTAAGTTATCTTCAAGACCTGGATATATTGCTTGTTGGTTATATTTACGGCCCAGCAGCACTATTAGACGCAAAGGCAAAGCACCTCGAAGAGGAAAAAAGAACCAAAACTCGCATAACGCTGTTTTTGGTGGCTAATGCCGATAGCTCTGATGAATATAAGTTATCGATTATCAACAAATGGAAACAGCCATTATGTTTCAAGGCGGCTGGCATCAATCCAATAAATCTACCAATCTATTATTACTATAATAAGACTGCCTGGATGAAGTTACAATCTGGTTTAATTTCCTATGGCAGTTTAACGATCACCAGGTTTTCAATGGGGGACCGTACTAAAACCCGCAGCGGACCAGAACATATACATACATACTACATAATTGTACGGTATGGATCCAACTCACTAAGACCGAACCTCGTACTACGTTGGGCATCTTAGAAATACACCAGGCAATACTCAAACCTTGCTCTACCGGACCTCGTACACTAAGAGTATACGGACGGAATTGGGAGATTTCTGTGGTTTACTGCCGAAAATTATTAGATGTTAGGGACACCGTCGTGTAAACTCGACCTTTACCTAATTAAGGATAGTAACCTCTCACGAGCGTTGCCAAATCGCTTCAGGTTGAGTTGGAAGCGAGGTTTGCTGATCGCCCCACACTTCATCCTTTAAACCCTCAATCGTTAGCAATATTTATCGCTCAAGCACCTACTGCTGGCACAATGACGGGGCCAGTTCGCCAACCCATCGACATTCCCTCGCTTGAGAGGTACATCGAGTCCAATGTCCCTGAAATTAAGACTCCCGTTGAGGTTTTCCAGGTACGATATTAACCTGCCTTTATAGGCGGCTGTATTTGTGCATAGGAGCTATGAGCTGATGCAATCCGCAGTTTGGATATGGCCAATCCAACCCAACCTACTTCCTCACCTCCACTGTCAACAAGGACCGTTATGTGCTCAGGAAAAAGCCACCGGGACAACTTTTAAGCAAAACAGCGCATGCTGTTGAAAGGGAATACCAAGTATTAAAAGCGTTGGAGGGAGTGGATATTCCAACTCCAAGGGTTTACTGTTTGTGTACGGATACTAAGGTTATTGGGACAGCATTTTATGTAGGTTTTTCTTCGTGAAGTTTGTTGTCTGGTAATCAAAGGCTAAATTTGTCTGCTTAAAGATAATGGAGTACCTGGATGGGCGAATATTCTCCAACCCAAGCATTCCAGAGATATCTCCCGTGGACCGTCGCAAGATGTATGACCGGAAACTATTAGCCACTACCCCTTGAGTTACTTTTAACGAAGTTCACATAGGTGGCACTCTGCCGTAACCACTCTAGCCAAACTCCATAGCACTCCCATCACCTCTCCACCCTCGGTCACCCCAGAATACAACCTTTCCACCTTCGGGCGGCCAACGGACTTCTACCCTCGCCAACTGAAAACCTTGGGTAGTGTCTCGCATTCACAATCACTCGTCAAAGATATCGACACGAAAGCTCCAGTTGGCGATCTGCCACATTTCCAAGGCTTGTTGAATTACTTCCAGCAGAATTTTCCTCAGGATAGAGGTTGCATTATTCACGGAGACTACAAACTCGATAATTTAATCTTCCATCCGACAGAGCCAAAGGTCATAGGTATCCTGGACTGGGAATTATCTACAATAGGACATCCATTGAGCGATGTAAGCAACTTGACAATGCCCTGGACCGCCGCAAGAGAAAACTTGGAGCACGTCACGGATGGGGAGAGGGCCGGAGATGGCCAGAGGAGGAAACAAGAGAGAGATGAGTTCATACCCGGGAGAGTGGAGGGATTACCGAGTAGGGAAGAGGTATTAAATTGGTATAGTGAGGCGGCAGGGTGGGACCCAAAAGAATTTAGCGACTATGGAGATGCATTCACTATGTTTAGGGTAACTTCCTATGATTCTGCATATGGCATCTCCCCAAACTAGTTCCATACTACTTCACAAGATCTTGCTCCGAATACTAATACTTTTTCCAGACTGCAGTTATATCACAAGGCATTGCAGCAAGATATGCAACGCGACAAGCTAGTAGTGCAAAGGCTGCGGAGTATGGTAAACAATTCCCACAATATGCGAAGTGTGCTTGGCAGATCATATCGAAGAAGAATGAAGCGAAGGCGAAATTGTGATGCGAGTAGGAGCCAGCACTGGAGGGGTCGCACAACGGAGATTTTAAAATTTTGGGCTCTAAGAGCGGCTTGTGCCAACTAGACTAAGATTTTGGGTGCTAAGTACTCTCCGCAGTAGTTGTGATTTATATTCATACCAATGTCTTTACCAATATACATATCCGGCTAATGTATGCTGGGAATACCAGTAATATTCTCAATGCATTAGAGTGGTCCCTCTGGCGGTAAGTCACGATTGAATGTCTAGCTGGGCACCCTGGGGCTCGAGTGATGATGTGCAAAGGCTCCGTCGGATATCCCAAATGGCATATTTTGGGCCCTCTTACATAGTTCCCGATTTAGGCTCATCCTCATACATCTCATACATTTACACAAGCGCCACTCCGCCGCATGACATTAGGTCGAATCGGCGTACAGACAAAAAAAAAAAAAGAAAAAATAGGAAGAACACAACTGGGGAAATTGCTCTATTTCGATCTGCAAGCTTAAGGTGGTAACGGCACGGTACATTTACGGATACAGTTGTACCTATGTTTATTTGTGGCAAGACCCTGGCGCCAACAACAACCAATACCTAATTATGTGCCATGTCTAATCAACATGAGACATCACCTACTTATGCCTAGGTATGCGTTGCGACTTTTACACCATCAACGAATTGGGTAGGTCATACAATTAAATGAACCTAGTTAGCTCCAAACCTTCCGTGCTTGTATCTATTTCTGTAGGTATGGGTATTTATCAGATAATTTTATTAAACTGGGAAAATGTATATATCATTTTAAGGTGCCTATGTAGTAGTAACTCCATTCGAAAATCGGTCTTGAGAGCAATATCAGTACCGAAACGCTCTGAGCGAGCTCTGAGCTGGTATTACAACACTGAAACGGTTTATTCAAGTTTATTTTTGGTTGTCTATTCGTTGAAATTTAGTCTGTCATTCCCATTTGTGCATATTTTTGAGAAATATAGAGCTCGAATACCAATATCGCCGCTGGAAGTGCGACTCACCATAGCAGCGACCTGAGATAAGAGTCTTCTTAATTTGGTGAACTACAGGCCTCAGACACCCGGAATTTACGGATCAAATCCAACTTGATACGAAAAACCCAAACCAAACCCGCAAATATGATTCAGCTACTCAACTCCTGTCCCAATCTATTCCGCTCCACTTCCTTTCGAAAGTCAAGCTTCAGGTCCAAGTCATATCGCCTCCATCGATCCCGGGGATGCAAATACTCTTCCTGCAAGAAGCTCTCGAGATACACAGGCTCTAGTAGGCTTGAGGACTACACAAGCTCCATTGAACTCCTAAGCCCCGGAACCACCGATTCTTCGTTTACCCTCCTTGCGACGCTTCAGCTCTCCGTCAGTGCCTTTGGCCCCGAATTTTCTTACATAGATACTTCCACTGTAAAATCCAAATTACCTTCTTCGCAACTTGCTCCCCCCTCATTTGAAAATAACCCACCGAATCTTCGCAAACAGGGAAGATTAGCCCTCACGTTCGCATTACGCAAATACAACGATATATCAAATGAGGAGAGAATTGCACTGGCAAATGATATTGAGGAGGCAATTGATAGGATTTATGTGGGAAGTCAGTATCGGGAGGGTATTTACTTTGTGGGAGGGTTGTTGGCGGAGGAGGAGGAGATTGTGGTGAAGCTTGTCAATAAGGAAACGACGATTGAAGATGTGTTGATTTGGAGTGTGAAGAGCGGTAGCAGTGAATATGAAAGATAGCAGGGAAAGGTTGCTGGGAGTTGGGGTTGTGAGTTTTAATTTTGTTGAGTTGGATTTGATTCTTTTTGGGGTGGGTGACTTTGATATATAGGTCTGGGTTTTCAAGGGTTATATTCGTTTCTGGAGTTTTTCTGGTAGTTGTACAATTCATTTCCTGATACATGATACATACATATATAATACTACAGCTTGTGTCCTCTCGAATATATCTGGGATTTTTGAAAAGGATTTCCTTATGCGAGCAAATGTGAATACATTCAAATGGTATAACTAGTAGGGGTATTCAAATCTAAGTTTGTTAAGCAAATGGCTCCCCAAGAAGGTGATGTCCATACAAGTGAAAAATACAGTCGATAATCGAGGTTTTGTTTGTATGAAGGTAACCATAAAAACTATTTCCACTTATAATAGAATAATACAGCTCCTAGTACATGTACCATACTTCCGTGCTCTCGCTCTTTGTCGTTCTAAAATCTGTCAACGCTATGTATTAAGTTCACCCAAGGCTGTAAACTTTAGTTATAATCAAGGACTCAAAGCTTATGCTCAGAAGTTTGAAGAGTGGTTGCCAAGTATAATTCTACGCCATACGAATGAGCCTCGAGTCCACCCCGATATCTCAACAACTACCAATAAATATTAATAAAAATTCACGAGCATGCTCTCCAGACTATCTACATGTTCTAGACGAGATACAAAAATAAAATAAAATCAATATTTAGTATACCATCTCTTTGCCTCAATAACTACCTTCACCCGACGGGGCATATATCTAGCCAGATTCTCAAGGATAGCAAGGTGCAACAGCTCCCAGCAATGGATGATAGCATCAGCTAGTTTCGGCTTAATAATTTCTACATGTTGATGATTTCTGAGTAGTACTTGCGAGGGTTTGCTTTGAGGTGTACTCATGTACTCAGACGTGCTCAATCAGGTTAAAGTCAGGGAGTAGGATGGCCATTCCATGATAGCTAAACCATTGCTATAGGTATGTATTGGGGCATTGTCTTGCATGGATATCCGGTCATCCTGATGGAACTCTGATAAACAATTCTGCAAAACCTTAAGGTACACCTGTCCAGTGACCACCCCTATTTGCCTACAGATCTCAAACCCAGGGCCCTTTGATGAGTACAATAGTTCGTAGAGAGAGAGGTGGTCCCGACTCATATAGTCTTGCCCAGCCACTAGTCTACACATCCCCGTTTAGGTACCCCTTCTCCTTCCGTCCATTCTTCCCCCATACAAGCACTCCCTCCTCCCTTATCACGCGTCCCGCGGGATTCCAGCCTTCCTCCCACATCTCCTTCCCTATCCATCAGATCGCCCTTACTTTACCTAATTTACTTATGCTGCATTCTTTCCCCGCCATCGTTCCCGGCTGCCCCGATTCCCCCATCCACCCCAGACCCTTCCTCTACCCCCGTGTCGTCACGCCCCTTCCTCCCATACGCTCCCCAACCTTCTGGATCCCCCAACTTCCACTGCACTTTATCTCTCGTTCCCCTTCCCTTTTACCCTTCCACCTTCCATTTTTCTCGAAACACCCAAATAGGCTTTGCTCCAGAAAATTTTTCAACAGAACATTCATCTTTAATTGACCTTATCTCAGGCTCTAGGAGCGGTTTCTGAGCTGCTCGCCATTTTTGATGTCTGCTGGTCTCTGTAGGGTTCTCCGGGACACCCACCACCCCCCCCACCACCGATATTGATGGACCAATGTCTGACGCTTTTCTGACAAAGCAGCTCGTACAATTACTCTTCCTGTCCTTATAGAAGTCTCCCGTGGCCTCCTAGCTCGTGCGAACTTGAATTTAATTTGACGTGTGGCTGCAACGATGGGCTGGATCATTGGTTTTTAGGAAACGGTAGCACCGGCAATTTGACCATAGCTTTCTCCACGCCCAGTAAGATAAGTCCGCATCGTAAGATAATTCGCGAATAAGGTGCGGGACGGACCAGCGGACGGAAAATCCGTGCCAATATGGATAGTGTCCGCACCCTTGTGCCCCTTGGTTTGTACCCGGGCCTTGTGTCGGAGAAAAAGTTCATGTCACAGTTTCCACTTTCCTTTGCAGGGAGTAAAGGTTTATTCTGGTAATGTATCTGATGGAAACTGGAAAGCACCAAAAATCGTGTGAACTGAATTAATATTCTCGGAGCAAATTAGTTTTCATTTTACAAGTTGAGACCTATGTACACATGAGGCCTTTTCATGCGATTTTATATGGCAATGCTTTGTAATCATGCCTTTGTTCACTTTAGCACGTTGCCCAAAGGCAATACCAGGACTGGCGTTGTAGTTAATGAAAAAGTTTCAATAGGTTATGTTATTCTCTTGGGGCAGTTGATGATCTGGGGTTAGTGGTGAGTTCTAATAATTATATCAAATGGGATAGTTTTGGTGAACGGTGGGGCGTGGCACAATATTATTCCTCGCCGTTTAGATTCACTAGGATGTACAATACCCCGGCAAAAGTATTCGCGAGGCTCCCCATATATTTTTGCAGGGGGGTCGCGAATACTTTCGCTGGGGTACTGTATAGTTCCGTGCCATTGGCCTTCGCCCTTTAGCATTCGCGGCCGTCTTGCAAAATTTCTCACAATAAACAATTGATTCGTGCATTGGAATTAGAAAAAAGGATTTCTATACTATATCAATAAAAGACTGGCTGTTTTATGCTCTTATGCGGGTGATTCTACTCAGTTGAGTGCCTTGAATGGTTGGTATGTACCATCCCCATACAAATTTATATGGTAACCCTATGTACCTCTATATCAGTCAACATCTGAGTCTTGTACACATAGCTTTGCTTTGAGTTATGTTCTTACATTATGAATATTAAAAGCTTTAGATAGTCTTAGTTCAGCCTCTAAAGGCTTGAGGAATTGTGCTAGTGGCAATTTTGATGTAAAAATAACCAACAGCGAATACTAATGACCTAGAACAGAGATATATAGTATGGTGAGGAAGTCCTCACGCTTCGGGAATTCGGACCGACGTGTGGAATATCCAGTCTGCCAAGGAATTGTTTATTTTCATTGGCGAGCCAGGTATCCGTTGAGTACATGTATACTTAGTCTGATGTATACTAGTATTATACATGTACTGTACATACATAAGAAATATATACATTGTACAACAGGAACCAAGATTTAGATAGCTGAATGTTTTTGGATCTACCATCGTGTATGACTTTAGGCGAGCTGGCGTCGGGATACAAGCTAAGGAGTCAGCAAATGCTGAATAGTTTCATACATCGCTATTAACCAGGCCGATAGATAGCACAAATATCGCGATCCTCAAGAAATTCTCAACGACTTATCTCACTCTCATTAGTTCCATCCATCCTACTATCTTCCCTCTATCAAAAAGTAGTTATGTGGGTCAACCTAGGTTTATTGGTGGGCAGGTTCGACCTGTGCTTCGGGAACAAGAAGCGGGTGGGTCCTGCTCCCGAGCCTACAGAATAACAAAGGAGAACACATATATCACTGCTCCGTAGCCTCTACCGCCAACTTCCGATCCCTTAAGTGAGGTTGAAGCAGGTCACCACAGTCCACCGTCACCTCTTTGTACCCTTCCTTCACCTTCCGCATCCACTGGGACCTCCTACAGTAATACAGCAAATAACTTAATACCTACACCATCTTTTGCATGGTCTTTGTTCAGGTATGGAAATAAAAATTATATATTAAATAAAAATTTCGTTTTTAAAACGTGAACTCTTAGTAAACTCAATCATGGGTAACCAGTTCTGGGCGAACATTGGAAATCGTTTCCGGACACGCCGGTGTCACACGAAGTAGCTATATTTAGTATTATCAACTTGATACCTCAATTGATACCATCACACCAATCAGAGGTTGGCAAGGCAGGCCAATTCATAGTAGCTGCTGGCTTGCTACTCGTTATGGAAGTCGAATAAAATCGTCTAGATCCTGGCTAAAATTGGTAGCAAATGGAGCATGACGTGTTTGTTCGATGGTAGGGAACTGCTTGGGTAAAAGTGGTAGTATGAGCTACAGCCGTATATAATTCTACACATACTTGCTCCCTCCCTTTTTCCACTTTTCCTTATCCGCGGAAATTGGTACACCTGCCCCTATCTACCTCGGAACACCTGCTGAACCAAAGCCATTCGTCTGAAGCTTACGACATATCACCCAACTATAATGTTTAAGCAACTTATCCCACTTCTCCTCCTCCTTCTCCCTGCAGTTGCAGTTGCAGCTTCATCGCAATATGGTAACAAAACTTTCACCATGACCGTCATCGGGGGAAAGCAGGAAACCGACATCGTCAACCTTCCTGTCCTCGTCGAGCCTCCCACTGGTATTGCATCGGTGGTTGTGGGAAAAAACTTCACAGTTCCAACCGAAGTCATCGAAGCATTCATCTACAAGAATGAAATCTATCGCAAATGCAAAACTTCCCCTACCGGTGCCTGCGTGGGATTCTTGACCAAGGCTTACGGAGGGGCATTGACTGGATGGTACTTCCACTTCAGTGATACCGAGGAATTTCATAACCTCGGTCCTGGTGATGGGCCTATTCATGGAAGCTTCGATGTCAAACATGACCCTAATGCTCCAAGTGGGTGTAAACAGATGCTCTTGTTCCATGGAAGTGGCAGTTTCTGGACCATGTGCTCTAGGGGTCCAGGGATATACGACGTAAGTTATGATGGCGATGATGATGTGATCTTGGAAATAATAGGGCAAAACCATGGCTAAACATCTCTCTAGGTCAACTCAATGTCAATAATGGACGTTGCTCACAACGGCCCACAGTGTGCAAAACATACAGATTACCAGTTTAAGGTGAAATACACTTGAAAACCTTGAAGCTGGGTTGCTGGGATGCCTTCATGATGAATGCGAGGTTTTCTTTTTGCTTGTCGGGTTGGAGGCTTGCAGATACACTAGCACTTCTTAACGCGATCGATGTGCTAAACTGCAAGTTTTGAAATCTAATATACTAATACTGAGCGAAACATT
The DNA here is from genome assembly GCA_003788615.2 of Terfezia boudieri ATCC MYA-4762. NCBI lineage: Eukaryota > Fungi > Ascomycota > Pezizomycetes > Pezizales > Pezizaceae > Terfezia > Terfezia boudieri. The sequence continues at coordinate 779,551 of ML121539.1, forward strand.
TTTGTGTCAGAGATTCTTAGCTAGTGTTTAAACCTGTATTTGAATATTATTTGTATTAGTTCTACTACTTGATGTCCATTCACACATGTTACTTTTGACCCACTTTGATAAAATTACCTAAAACAAATCTTGGCGGGATTGACTTCCCCTTTTGTCATTCTCCCTCCTACTTACAGCTTAGTCTAGTTGGCACATCCCCTTACTAAGGGCATCTGCGCCCATAGTTTCCCAGCAGAAAACAAAGTGATATCATATAATAATTTGGTGGTATCATATCATGCATTCTCGCTATCATCACACTAGACTAGGTGTAGAAAATACAACAACCAGAGCAATATATAAAAACACTGCTCCAACCCGATGATAACTTGGGAATTTCGTCAGACCTCTGTGCCCCAACCCACCTTTCTCCCACGTTCTCCAACCCTTTTTCCTATACCTTCGCCTAGACCTATTGTCAACTTTCCTTTCACCCCTCTCCCGGCATTCTTAACGTTTTGCCCTACCCAAGCAAGCGTTCTGGCCCCTTTCCATTGCATTATACCCCTCTCGTGGCGGTTCAAATCCCTCCGGAACCCCTTACCGTTCACAAGTTTTGCTGCTTTGGTGGACCCAACGGGCTCTGAGTGCGCTCGGACATGCCTCGACCTCCTCGAAGCGCTGCTACCCACCGCACCCCCTGCACCAGACCTAACCCCATCCCCTGAGCTTGAGGAATGTGCATCATCGACATCTGGTTTTACCTCTTTCGGCTCCGGCATAGAAGCGGACATCGCACCCGCTGTGCGGATTGACATCGTGCTTACCCTTCGACTAGTCTTGCTACCTGAAAAAGAGAATGCATCCTTTATACTTCCTGGAGCCTCTTCGATATCGCCATCACTGATAGAAGCCTCGGCGTCAGCGTCGTTACAATTTTCGGCTTGTTCTTCCCTACGCAAATCCACACCTACAGCCCGCACAGCCCTGATAACATCCCCAAAGTCCCTATCTTGTCTTGCAGCAATTATGTGGCTCTTGCCCAGTCCCCGGTGGAATCGAACCTGAACTTCAATGAATCCCACGTGCTTGATATCATCGGTATATGCATTTTGCATGAATCGGTCCATGTCCTCTGGTTTGAAGACGTCAAGGCGGAGTGTGACCACATCATCATCGGGGATGTCCTTCAGCCAAAATTTTGCCGCAGCGACGACTTTGTCCCGGCGAAGCTTAAAGCTTCCGGGATCCCGCTTGAAGAAGAGCATACAGGGAGCGGAATGGCGGTGACGAACACCAAGACGGAAGCCAGTTGAGCCATATGTGTCGTGCACAGGGGACCATCCAACGCCACCAGCAGATATGTCCCGAACGGCATTTTTGCTAATTAAAGGTGTCTCGAAAGTGATGCTGCCCGCTTTCCTGACCTCATCATCTGTAATATGAGAGCCGTCTATCCAAGTACTAACCACCTCGACGCTGCCAATGTCGGAACCCAGAAGCATCGGTGGTAGGACAGTGTCAATGCTCCTGAAAAGAAGTGAAATCCGAACTTTACCATATCCAATCCCACCCTGGATAGGGTAATATCGTGAAACGACACTTTCATTACGGAAAACTTTATTGAGCTTCAACTCCACCACTCCCAAGATTGGATCCAACTCCCGCATTCGACTATCTCGTACCACAACAAGAACAGATGAATGTCTCCAATCTCGCACAAAACGTTCAGTCCCAGCGTTAAAGAAAGGTTTACTTGTCATTGGCTTGATGCGAGTTTTATATATTTTTTGATGATCCAGTATAATTGAGCAGTAGGAGCTTGGTAGTGTTTCGCTTTCTTCCTCTTCTTCCGTGTTCGTATCAACTCCAATGCGCTGGTTCAAAGCCCGAGTGTTGGAAGGTGACTGAACAGAAAGACTAACTATGTTGTGTACCTGGATCGACAGTATACCAGACGGGTATGCTTCAGATGGAGGGACTTTGGTGACCAGTGTACTTGTTGTATCAGCAGAGGCAAGGGCTGGAGTAGTAGCAGTAAATGCAGTCTAAGAAAAGGTACCGTTAGCTAATAATCTATTCCCCAAAACAAGTGTTAGAAACGTACGCAGTCAATTTCTGCAGTCGACTGTACCCCAGTGGCGACTGCGGCAACCTCCTTCACTAGTCCTCCGTAAAGCCCCAGCTTTCCGTAGAAACCCACACTCCAGGTAAGCGTTCCCGGCATGATTTGCTCTTTACTGAAGCCCATGAGTGAATCTGTTCTGGTCTTCATCTTCCCCTTCCTCTGCACTAAATCTATAATATCAACTTCAACTCTCCCTAGTAAATCATCGACAGTAAACCTGTCACTGTCCCAAACCTCCACAACCAATCTTTCACCTGCCCTCAATTCTTCTGCATTAACCAGCAATATGGCTGTTTCGTCCCACACAGGATTCAACTCACAGAAGATTATCCTGCTGGACCACAGAGCCTTGGCGAATTTTGCATATGAAAGTGTTACATAACAATCGCTTTTCCCAGTCAGCTTGTCCGCTGCACGAACTCCCACCGCACGGTCAATGTGAACAACAAACACGCCAATGGCATTCAACTCCTTCTTTGTATCGTCGCCCACAAGCATCTTCGAGACGTCCATGGTAAAAGATTTGGGGGCGCAAAACTCCCGCGCTGTCGTTTTTATTGATGAATAAACGAAATCTGATATCACCGGAAGGCTCATGACATTCAAAAAGCGTTGGTTCAATGGAACAGCTGCAATTTCAATCTTAGGCATTCCCATCAGAGAAAACGTGGTGAGTTTGATAAACGGGGGATCGGGAATGAGTTGGACTTTCAGTCGACATGTTCCTTGAAGCCCTCGCAGCTCCACCCATATTGCTAATACAGTACATTAGCATTTGTACCCCTTATCTTGCAGAAGTTTGGTAACTCACGGACTTCTGGCGCTCCTAAGACGCCCTTCAACCCAAGACTCATATTCACCATCAAAAACGGATTTGATGCCTTACTCACGCTATCTCCACCAGCAAGCCCCCTACCGACCCCTCTGAAAGCAAATGTTATCTCTATGCATGCCCATTCTCCGATGCTCTCTTGATCATCCCCATTAATGGCCCCCCTTGTGAGTTTCTCTTCACTGCTTGCCGAAGAGGAAACCACATCATCTTCAACTTCTCCATCATCATGCTCCAGCCACCGCATACTTATTATTTTGATTGGCTCTGTGCCCTGTCCTATATCCCGTATACGAATCTGCTGTATTATAGACGGGATACTGGCTTGCATCACGTCTTCCAACATGTCCGTCACGGGTTTGAAGAGATCTCCATTGATTTGGGACCACAGTTTGGAAACGGTATTATTTAGCCATGTCACAGATTCAGGGCCGCAGACCCCACTTGGCTCAGAGTCAGCGTCACGGGAGCGAACAGCTCCTGATCGTGTACTCTTGTCCCGAGGATGACGATGATATAAAACAGGATTGTGGTGGACAACGTCGAGCCATAGACTATCCACTTGTCTGTACCAAACGAGTATCGCAGCGAATGAGGAAAAGAGTGGGATAGACATATGGAACCGGAATAGTCCAGATAATAAAAGAAAGGATAGTAAGACGCCAACTATGTATTTCAACGTAAGGGTTCGTAATTCCGTCGAGTAGAGCGTCCATGACGCCGGTGGGGACAGTGATGGTGGGGACGCGGGGATCGACAGAGGGGGGAGATACTTCGCATCAATAACAGAGACCCTTTAAATGCAATTCACTGTCAGTCATGCAACGTATAGCTATGCAATGCAGCGTTCTTACTCTTTGCGTGTAATAGGGTCGGTTACTATCTTTGCATGTTTCTCCCTTACAGCTTCTCTCTTGCTCTGGCTCTTCCTTGATGAGGTTTTGTCCGACACCTGGTCAAGGCCCTCCCCGTGACTTATTCTTGCTCCGCTCCCTTCCCCGTGACACTGTGGACCCGTTGTGGAACTCACTGGAGCGCTGTCGACTATGGCTGCACCTCTCCCGATACTCGGATGGCTCGTAGAGCTGCTTGCACTCCCGCGTTGCTGTATCGGTGAATGATAAATACCTACTGGGCCGCGGTAAAAACTTTCCCACGGAAAATGCTCCACCTTGGGAACAGGGTTCCTTTCTGAGTAAAATCGATGCCCACTCTGCAAATTTGGCGCTGAAGAACGTGCTGGAGATCCATCTTCGGTGGGTCGAGAAGAGGTGGAGAGTGCAGGGGGAAGATCAGAATATGTTGACGGCTCATCGGTGGGAATGCCGGAGTGAGTCTTGTCTCCAGTAGGGGATGATGGAGGGGTCGGGTTGCCGTTGAACGTTTGAATGGATCTGGAAGGTGTAGTTACTGGTTCCATAACGGCAAGCTTGGGAAGATCACTCGATAGTTTCCGCTAGGGTAGTCTGGTTGATGGAACTTCAGATTCGAATTCTTTGATGACGTATTGCGGAGAGTGGAGACCTTACTTGACAATTAGTAAATCTTCACCTCTTTGAAGCTTCAAGAGCAAAGTCGACGGAGTACCGATATAGAATGCAGGACTGTTTTCGAATTTCCAAATGTCCTGTCACCATGGAAAGCCATTTCAATCAAAGCTTTTGATTGACGAGCTGGATGTTCCCAACTCGCCTATGGATTTTTGATACGTAGGCTACTATACGTGATTCTGCGCTCCCGTGCTCCAAGCATTGGCTCAAGACCTGCTATGTCATCATTGTACGAGTTGCTGTCGGGAAACCGGCTGCAGTACAATTTAATTTGTACCTGGAGGTAGGAAAGGAAATGCAGATGCAGATGCAAGCTGAATACACTGGGGCAAAATCTGAATTTGACCATACAAATCGTGCATGCGATACGAGAGCTGTTGAGCCAGCCCGTGTTGTTGTTGCTCTGGTAGTGGCTACTATCCCTACTACGTAATGATCGGTTACCGTACCGTCTAATGATCGCTGATTCAGAGCAACGCCCGGAGATCTCCACCACAACCTTTGCAGCCTCAATATGCATCACCAAGCCGAGGTTGACAGCTCATTAGAAGGAAGAACTACGCACTAGGTACGTGAGGAGGATGCGGTAGCTGATTGGTGTGGGAGAATGAGTGATCTCTACATTTCCCTGTCACTATATTAATGCTCATATCGAGGGCTGTCAAAATCCTGCAAGCACGAATGTCAACCAAGCACTGGGGACGCCGCTTCCTCGCTCGACACCCTAAATGAAACTCAGATATTGTCAATAATTGAAGAAGATAAATGCGAACGTTACTGCCACAGTTGGTCAATAACGTCAGACTCTAAGAAGTCTTATGCGCCAGCACAAGATTATTCCCAATAACCTGTAGAACTGTGATGAAAAGGGTATTATTATGGGTTTGGCAGCGGGTATGAAATCGAAGGTTGCCTTAAACGATGGCAATATCGAGAGTTTTGTTCAATACTGGAGTCGGTTAGTGCTACCGGTCAACTTATACCGCCTTTCATTGTACGGGTAAATAAGGTTGGGTTTTACAATAATGATACGAGGCCTATGACATTCAGAAATCTACAGTATGTCACCAAGTGGCTATATGGATAACGATGCCACGCCAAGGGCCCCTCTTGGAACACCTCCCCCCTGGCAAATGGTAATTGTTGACTCTCATGTTGCTTGGCCGGTAGTTGAATATGCTCTAGATCGTCGAATTGTTCTATATTGCCTTCCTCCACATTTAACGCAGTCATTAGATGTGGCCTGCTTTGGACCTTTACGACGAGCATATCGAACAGCACTTCAGGCTTTATATACAAACATACTGGTCAATTATTTGGCAACAGGAGTTCTGGGAATGTCTTTGCATTTGCTCATTGCTCGAGATCAGGCTATGGCAAATGATAATATTTTAAGTGGATTTGAGGCTTCAGACATTTGGCCATTTTGTCCAGAGAAGGTACTTGACCGTAACTTGTATAATACCAAGTCCGAGTCAATAAGCCAACAACTCCCTCCTCCCTCTTTTTTTTTTTTTTTTTTAAATACTCATTACTCCTATTCAATCCCTCCTCCCTCAACTCCATTCAAGTTAGCTAATATTCGAACACCAATAACCCCTCATTCCAACGATGTTCTTCAGGATACGCTTGAATATTTGGAGAGCAAGGTTATTCAATATCGAATAGTTGAACCAAACTCTTTAAGAGTCAGAGAGCTTCGTTCTGGCATGCGGATAAAACCTCGTTCACAGAAACAGATACAAGGTCGTCGAACTCTAGATCGTGCGTATATTGAACAAGAGAAAGCTCGTTTTGCAGCAGCCAAGGCAAAGGAGGAGGAGAAGGCTGCAGATCGAGAAGCTCAAAAGTTAGCGAAAAGAACAGAGGGCGCTGAAGAAGCTCAGGAGCAAGTTGGGTTGTTAAAAAACAACAAGAGGGGGTGCTCAGGTTACTCGTACACGTGGTCCTGCAAATATAGCTTGATCAAAGGGCTTCAAGGCATTCAAAATATGATGCCGAGGGGGCAGATCTACAGCGACTAGAGCGAGCAATGTCATTTTGAATCTTTGTGGTATGTTCTCCATATTTATATATTTAGCTAGTACAGGAACCATGGGGATACAGTCGAGAGCTTCTTCACCCACAATTTTAAAAAGCTCTGTTAAACGTCTTAACGATAAGAGGGACCAATATATGTAGCATATTTGACAAGCTCAAACAAGCACAATATCAGTCTTCTAAATCAACGACACCAAATAGCCACAATCCGTGTTGCTCACCCAGCTTTTACCCTCCTCCGCAGTCACTGAAACACCGCATTCACCAATCCTGCCTCTGAAGTTGTTGATGGTGGAGATTAAGATATTGAGGACCGCATGATTCCAAGGCTCTGGGGCCTCGCCGGATGACCAATGCCGCCAACGATACATTTTGGTATGTAGGTCAGAGGCACCGGTCCACATTCGACTAACCAATGCTACATCGACAATATCTTGCCTCGGCCCCGAGGGCATTTGCGCACGAGAGGTTACCTGCCGTCTCAGCTAGCACTTGCACAAATGGGTCAGTACGTAACCACTGGTACCTAGTTGGGACATCGGTTGGTTTGGCAACATCTGACACCCTATATCCGAATCCGGCGTGTTTAGCAGCAGCCCAAATGTAGATGTTTCGATACCTACGGAATGTAATCAGAGATATTGGAGCATATTTTCAGCTTACGATTCATTGAATTATATCCTCTTTCTTGTTTGAACCACATTAGATTCCACAAATGCACATTGTACAATGGGATATTAACAAGGGTTATATATAGATTACATTCCCTGCCTGTAAAGCTTCAACAATCCCTCCCTTAGTCGATTCACCACCCCGTCATCATACACAAAAATATTATTATCTTCTTCCTCTAAACCCTCCTGTCTAGAGGCCTCAATACACTTCCGACATAGGAAGTCAACAATGCCAGCAAATGCATACATGTTCCCCGCCGCAATTTCTAATGATTCATATGTGCGAAGACCAAGTGAATGCCTCTCGCTCGCAACCCACAATCCTCTGCATATACGTAGCATATATCTCCCGGTACCGCTGGAGATCTTCAGGCGAGTTCTCCAGCTTATTGTTCTCGGGATTCTCGAGGTCGTATTGGTACATTAATGGGTCCCACTCACGGGTGAGCCAATGTGGATATCTCTCATTCCCGAGGCACGGAGAGGGGAGATTGCAACACCATCCCAGTCTATAATGCTCAAAATACGACAATCATCGTCGTTTGAAATCATGATATTCTGTAAGCTGAAGTCAGGACAGAACAAACCGATTTCCATTTGGTCCCAGTTGTGTGGTGGCGATAGACTCAGGGATCCAGTTGATGAGCTGTTGGATATTGGCCTTATGAGCTCTTCAACTGCGCAATCGTCTAACACAACATATCTTCATACACGCACTGGCATTCTGCACTAGACCATGCAGCTAATATTAATCCAACTGCATAATCAGACGGCGAACTCTTACCCAAGACACTCGCGAATTTTATATGCAATGTATGCATTATGTCAAAATCAACGCATAACACTCCATTCGCCCTTCTCAATGCTCGCTCTACAAGAGCATTTGAACTCAATAGTGATTAAGTGGAAAGCAGCCTATACAATCATATGGTGTTTCCTTCTACTACATCACGTTTATAGACGACCTCACCCGTATGGGATGGATGCATTTTTTGAAGGCCAAATCGGATGCACACCAAGTGATTATTGACCTTCTCACGTTCAACCAAAGACAGTTCAATACCACTGTCTTATCTGTCTTAACTGACAATGGCGGAGAATACACCAAGGTCGATATACTTCAAGCAACAAGGAATTAGGCATATAAGGACACACCCTAACTTCCATGAATCCAATGGCGTTGCAGAAAGGTTTAACCATAGCAAGACTATAGCGATATCTAGATAGCTCCGTTTACTTTGAATACATCGAACTCTTCTCTCCTCAAGATTCCTCCGCTTAATAACCTCGTTATCTTACAAAGGGCACGCGTAATCTCAAGCTTCCATTTTCACCAAATGCTATTCATTTAGCTGGTTATTCGGGTGCAGACTATGCAGGTGACCGATCTGACCGAAAATCTACTACGGGCTACATAGGTATACCAAATAGCAACTAACACACTATTTGCTGGCGAGCTATAAAACCACGATGTGAAGTAACTTCCACAGTTGAAGCCGAATACGTCGCTCTGTCAACAACCGCCAAGCACGAGCTTATAATAACTGCACCAGCTGAGCTGCTCTATCGACTTGACCTCTAATCCTCGAATCAGCGATAAAAGCAAGCACATCGATGTGGCATATAGATCTAGTATAGACTGGGAAATCCACTGTTCTATACAATTCGAGTCACGACAACTTAGCAGATTTATGTACTAAACCACTGCCACATACAGTACACGACTCTCTTTCTTAAGAGATATCGCCCTAGGCAAAACCTAGCTGATCTCAGTACTCTGTTACCTATATATATATTTTTTTTCCACTCTACATTGGTTTTTTTATAGGTTTTTTAATGACGCTGACTTGGTTACGTTACTACACGTCTGTGTTGAGGAGGGGTTTTATTGGTATGTGCTGAGGAGGGGTATTATAATGTCAATTCAGCCCATACCTAGCTATACCGTACCCACATGCTCACCACATGTGTTTAGGTTTCGCACATATGCTCCTTATATGATCTCATGCGTAAGCTTGCAGATGTTCGTTCATATATGTATATATATATTTCGTACTTTATAGGATATCGATCCAGATTGCAGCAGTTCAATATACAGCTACTACACTCTTCTCTTCTTCCCGTCACTATTCACTCGGCTACTTAATCATTCGTTGCCTTCCTTCACCGGACGCATGGCTCTCTCTGCACACCTATTCCTATATGGAGGAGAGCAGTCTGATCTAGCAGGTCGTGCAACCAGACTGCAGTTGTGCAGCGCCTTGACACCTTGGCCAGTGTAACAAAGGTTAGAGATCTCAGCTATAGAAAAAGCAAAATTGGCAAAACAGGTTTGTTATTTGTTGTTTTGTGTAATGTATTTAGTTTTCAATTCTCGATTCCCTTTGGCCGTCGTGATTTTGAGGTTGCTTATCAATACAATTTTTTTCTTACCCAGATATTCGTACCAACGTATTTAATCTCCAGTATTCTATTGATATTCTGTGAGTTAAGGTATTCGTTGTTCTTCGTTCTCCGCATTTAGCGAGGGGTTATGCAACAAGACTGGCATTATTGAAGTGCATACTTCCTGATGTCCTTACTCTGGCCGTAGTCTAGTTGTTTCGCAGGTAGTACACAGCCGACTCTTATAGCTAAGTTTCTGAAGGCAGCAGTATGAAACTATCAGTTGGATTACAATTACATAGCTACCATTTCTCGAAAATCCTCAAGCGAAATATCTAAGAGTGTATTAGGTGTATTAGGTATATCTGTTCGCTAGGTATGAACACCCCACCAAAATGGAGTTCGGGACTGTAGATAAGGAGAAGGTAAGAGATGCCACCAAAAATCGACCACGAGATCAAATAAAGACAACACCAATCATGGAAGCTATTCAATCCCGTGCATACAAGCATTCTATCTGGTTCTGCATAAATCCAGCAATCCTTACGAAACAATCACCTCATTACCGTTAACCCTCTCTTCCTCTTTCTTCACTGTGTGCAGTTTGTCTAGTTCCGGTTTCGTATCCTTCTCCCAATCCGGCCTCGGCAGCTCAAACCCATCAGTTGTCCTCCCATAAGCGATACCACCCAACCTACTGACCGGCTTCAATTTTGCCGGGTCAATCATGTTGCCTTCTTCATTGACTACGTCCTCTCTGACCCAAAAGTTGACTCCCTGAAAGAGGCATGTAACACCGGTCGTCATCCCACTCCCAGGGCTCGACCATTCATGGTGTGCAACCAGTTTAGCTTCAATAGCAAAAGCACTCTCTTTCACTCGTGCAGGTTTTACTAGCCTGCTCGGAGCAGGTGTGAGTCCCGAAAGTTCCCATTCAGATACACCTGCAGGAGCATTAACCGAAGTATAATTTGCTGCTTCCACAAACCACTCCGATATTATATTTATCACGCATTCACCCGTCTCGAGCACATTCCGGCACGTATCTTTTGGGTTTCCCCGACCACCAGAGAAGCCAACGCAGAAAATGGGAGGGTCATGATTGACCATATTGGTGTAGCTGAATGGAGCAAGGTTTGCTGTTGGAGGGGATGTAGCTGTATTGATGGTGGAGATGAAGCCGATGGGGCGGGGGATAACACCGGAAATAAGGAGTTTGTAGTTATCCCCGGGAGCACGACCTTCACCATAGGGATCTATCTCCCGGTGTGGGATGTCGCTAGCAGCAGCAGCAACCTTATTCGCTCCTAAACCAAGCTTCCATGGAGGAGACGGGTTCTTGGTATAATGGAAATCCCTGTTCACATCAAATGGTGGTCGAGAGCTTTCTACGGATTTGAAATCAGGCTTCACGAGCGTTAGCAACAGAACCCGGTGGACTAAGTACAAAGGTCCATACATGAAGGTTACGTTTGATCTGCTGCTCGAAAGTTGGTTTCTTGTCTGCCCTATTGGCCTCCGCTGTTATCAAAGTTGTTTCGGCCATTGTTGCTACTGTGAGGAATCGAGGTCGAGAGACTCGGGAAACGATAAGACAGCGAAGGAGCGGGGAAGCGGGGCACAAGAAGTTTATTACTTTTGATAGCTTCATACTAGCTGGTTCCCCATGCACACTAGCCTCGTATCATGCCAGGCTATGTTTCATTAGTCTGCTTGTCGTATATTTAAATTGTATACGACAACCAGACTACATACGAGTACGCTGAATAATAATAATACTTATGCAGAAAACCTCGCTATAACGGACAGCCTCAGATGAAACCAGACTAGTTATACCCGGACTGTAGAAGAACCAGAGTGGAGATTTATTGATCCTAAAAACTAACTATATACAAATATACCTCGATAAGCCGGAATCTACCTAGAAGGCAAAAAATCCCGAAGTTGTGTCTGGACCTTAGTAGTAGCTTGATAGTGTTTTAAAACTTCCCGGGCCTGAAGAACTGTCTCAACCATTTTGGAGACTTGTCGAGAGGGAGAGACTTTGAAACAATATGTAGAAGCTGCGGAATAGCTTCTGAAACTGTTGGTACCTTTTGATGTACAGGTTCATCAAGTAGCAGAATATGTGATGTTGCTTCCGAATCGGTACCTAATAAGTTGCTGTATGTTTTGCAGCTTGAATGATAGTGTGTAGACTGGAAAGATACTAGGATTGCCGAATATAGATGACCATCCTTCTGCACTTTCCACTACCCCAATGAATAAGAGAATACTAGCCAGCCTGAAATCACTACTCTCTCCAGGAATGCTGTTCTCTTTCGGAGATGTTGTGGTTGAGGAGGGAAAAGGATACCTAGGTACCCCGCAGCAGCTGCAAATTTGTTTTCAAATTTCTCGCAACTGGTATACGGAGGCTTGGCTCTGCAAGCGGCTTGTGGCAACCAGACTAGGGGCTTGTGCCAAAGATATGGAAAACGGCTAACGTCCAAGTCGTTATGTAAGCGAACGCCAAATCGTTCAATACATAACGCTCGGGTCTTGGCATGAGACTAAGATATAGGCTCTACAGTGCTTACCAGACTACAATTGTTAAGCTGATATTAAAATTTAAGTAAAGTATAGGATTAGCAAATGTATCAATGAAAATAAATAGCTCAGACTAGCTAATTCTATACAACAACTTGTTTACTCGCCTGTACTCCGTAACTAGATCTCTTGAGTATAGCTCAAACTACCTCGTCCTTATCTATCTTAACTGACTCTAGCCCTACCTCTTGCCTCAAACTATATACACTTACTTGACCTTGTGAACCTTACCCTTATTTAACAACTGAATATCCACTATACTACTTGTAACCCCAACTACTTCCTAGCATCCCATAAAACACATCTTACCTATTACTAGTAGTCAAAAACCTATTTATAGTACATATTCTTGGCACTAGAAGCTTATTTTCGGTCATCGATGTCTTCTAGAGGTATATAATCGCTGCCTATAAGCGTGAGAATTTCACTAGAATTACTTACTTCAACTCCCTATATCACTACTGTGAAGCATCTCTTACCTCCATCTAGACTTCTGCTGAATGGCAGCTATTGGAAGCTACATTCACCCCTAGTTGCTATTGATATTCTGGATAGGTTCACTGATCATCTCCAGATTTGATTTATGAGATAGACATGGGAAGTGCTCATAGCAATGAATAGCAAACAATAAACTTGTACTCCATTCAAATCTCAAACTATTTTGGGATTCGAAGATGCAAGGTAATGGGGGAGTAGCCTGAAACAGTGGCCGGGAGATACGCTTAACTTATGCAGGTCAGCACTACCGCCAAAAAAGTATTTCATCTTCAACTTAGGCCCCTGATCAAGTGCTTACCTACTGTATGTAGATTATGAGACTTCTCCACAAGAATATAAAGAGTAATTCAGAAAACTAGCTTGGTGCGTTGAAAACTCAACAACATTCTTTCTGTTCTGGTTTTCTGCACGAAGTCTGGTACTTCATTACATATACTTTTATATTTTCTGCACATAATTTGATATCATCAGCACAAATCTTCCCTTAATTGCAACGTTAAGTTTTGGGAAATGAGAATTTCTATCTTGCTCGTCACCTTCACGTCTGCAATTCTTGTCTCGGCACATGGGTCTATCATAAAAATTACCATTGCGGGGAAGGAATTCCCGGGAAATAATCCGTAAGTCTCTCTTCTTGTATATAATATGCTGCTAGAAACTTAGAAGTTACTTGATAATAGTTGGAATACTTGGTGCACTTACTAACCCTCATACAGGGCTAAGGGGAAAAAGAATCCAGACCGCATCGTCTGGGACTATAAAGACAACGGCCCAGTGAGCGCTAAAGATCTGCAAAGCAACCAGATTGCCTGCTCTCGGAATGCAAAGCCAGCAAAGTCCTTCGGGAAAGCCAAAGCAGGTGATGATGTAGTGGTCCATTGGACAAAATGGTCGGAATGTGTGGATATTGCTAGCTACATATATATTCTACCAGGCCGCGAAGTAACGTGCTGGTAGTACCGTATCTGAAGTGCTAACTTTTATTGCTTACTAGCTCACCGCGGACCTACCATGACTTACCTCGCCCCGATTCCCAATAGCGACGTATCCAGCGTCGATCCTACAACCTTAACATTCTATAAGATCCACCAGCTTGGTCTTATTTCTTCTGATGGGAAAAAAGGTCGATGGGCTTCAGATATAATGCGCGAAAGTGGCATGACAGTGAAGCTACGCATTCCACCAGGAATCCCTACTGGTAAGTACGTGCTTCGTCATGAATTACTCGCCTTGCATGGCGCACAGAAAGAAGGCAGTGCACAGTTTTATCCTGTTTGTGCCAATTTAGAGGTTGAGGGTAGTGAGGGAGCGAAGTTAGGAGGGAAAGGGGTGAAGTTTCCGGGTGCTTATCGTTCGTCTGATCCGGGAGTCGACATCAATATTCACAAAGGAGTAAAGGCATACGTAAGTAGCGGAAACCCCTAGGGATGGAGAAAGGGCGATTGCTAACAACGCAGTGAAGGTAATTCCGGGACCCCAGCCTATAGATGGTGGAGAGGCAAAGAAGATGATCAGAGGGTTAAACTGGATAGGCAAAGCATAGTCATAGTAATGTAGTTGTAATGGTTCTCAGGGCGGAATAAAAATTCAAAGTCTCAGATAAGCGTGCAATTCGTAAATAAAAGGTTCTTGCTTCCATAAAATGTATACCTTGATTTTGAGTTAGCACGGGCAGATGGGGGCAAAGATATATCAGACTTGCATATCAGATTACCCTATGAGGTTGTCAATCCCTTATGCCTCGTAGAACCCTCCTTATCACCCTCTCCTTTCACTGTCCTCATGAGCTCGTACAGCTGCACAATTTGGTCGTCTACCATTACATTCAAGAGGCCTTAGCATATTGGATCCTCAAAATCCGAGCATTTCTTCACATACTACTCATTTTATCCAACTTTGCAGTATCCAGTTTTCCCTCTCGCCAGGAATCTCCTTCCAGCTGTTGTGCATACTTTTGCCATTCCGTCAAGAAACCGACAATGTACAGGGGATTGCTGACATCACGGTGGCGCCGGAACTCGCTCTTGACGTACTTGTCCCCTAATAATCGGACATCTGATGGTAGTTTATGACGATGCGCTCGCAAAAGTCGGCGATAGAGATGAAGGGGAGGAAGAAGGGAGATATCCTTTGCGGAGTGCGCTGTAAGTCGACGGAGCGTAGGAAACATCGTAAAACTCTGACCGAGTCATTTTGGCGCTAATCGCAGTCAAATACCAAGCTGAGTAACAAAAGTCTAGTAAAACATCCAGGTCGCCAAAAGCTATAAACTTGAGTTTACACTGTATAATCCAATAAAAAATTTTTAGAATTAAGGGAAAAGTTATTCTGGCGGGCACCGGCCTCCCGTAGAGAGGAAAAAGTACACAGTCTCTTCATATTTCCGTAGCTATATAAAGGTCCTGGACATGCACAGTGGTCTCTAGAATTAGTCATTTTGGAGACCGCAAAAAAGGCACTGAATTGTATAGGGAAGTTTCTGGCGACTTCAAAATATATCAGGGGACCCTTTTTTTCTATAAACTTGAACATAAAAAGTCATAATAATAAGCTCAAACTTTATCAAAAAAGCAGCTCGAATTAATAATTCACAAGTTGAGTGTGTTAAATTATGCAGGTGTCTACGAGGGACGCATTTGGCCATTTTGGCTGTTTTACCAAGATTTTTGCCCAACATAACAGTTTCCGCCGCTCTACCGGACCCCGCTATACTGGATACAAAGACCTTAGTAGTCGTTGATGGACTTGGTGCTTCAACTTGGTCTGCCTCCTGATCAATCTCAGGTTCTAGAATTACTGTGTTTTGCACTCCCTCCTGAAGGTCACTTGGAGAGTGATTGTGCTTGATGAGATTGAGATCCATAGCATCTTCGTCATGGGGCAAAACTCTGTAACAATATCCTCTATTTGTCCAGAATTGTATGATGCTGCACTTGTATCCAGGACGGATGCAAAACCTCGAGCGCTGAACTAGGAAATGTATGCCATTACTTTTCCGGTGTATCAGGACCATCATCATACACACGGTCAGTCTGACTCTGTTGCTTACTGGCACTAAAAAGTAGGTGACGTCAATAGTTGTAGTACATACATATTTTGTACCTAGCCGCTATAACGGCGGTACAGAGATTACCACTGGAGTAACTCAGTTAGTGGCGAAAGTATGGCGTCGATTTGGGGAAATAGTGATATGTCTTAAGAGGGATCATAGGATTGACAGCATGCTTGATACAGAACCAATATTGGTATACCTAAATTTGTGGCTTCAAAAAGTTATATCCTTGATTATCGGCATACATATCTATAAATACTGTATATCTACCATTCGGGCCAACCATATTGACATCAAACTTCATAGGTGGACAGAATCCACGATATTTTCTTCTGAATCACCCCTTTTATTTTATCATCACCATCATGTCTAGAGAGGGTACTCTCTCTGGCAAGGTCATTATTATCACAGGCTCCTCCAAAGGCATTGGCCGTGCTGTGGCTCTTCGTCTTGCAAAGTCCGGTGCTTCAGTCGTTATCAACTTCTCCTCAGACCAGGCTCCAGCAGATGAGGTCGTTAAGGAGATTGGCTCAGACCGTGCCATTGCCGTCAAAGCTGATGTTTCGAAAGTCGAGTCAATTCGGAGTCTGGTCCAACAAACAATCCAGCGATTTGAGCGTTTAGATTCAGTCATCTTCAATGCTGGTGTTGGTATTTATAAGGGACTGGCCGAGACAACCGAAGAGGATTTCGATCGTTGTTATGCAATCAATGTTAAGGGGCCCTATTTCCTAGCTCAGGTATGTTTAAATCTTGATTTATGTATTTTTTTATATCATCTGCTTTGCTTAGATATTGAATGGGGACTATCCGCAACAGGAGGCAGCAAAACATCTCCCATCAGATGGCAGGCTCATTTTCTTCAGCTCCTCTACCACTGCACTATCTGGTATCATGCCCAATTACCTTCTCTACACATCAGCCAAGGGTGCAGTTGAGCAGATGACTCGAATTTTAGCTAAGGATCTGGGGCGACGTGGCATCACCGTAAATTGTATATCACCTGGGCCAACAGCAACCGATCTTTTTTTCGTAGGAAAAACCGAAGATAGTGTCAAGTTCTTTACCAATTTACATCCACCCGGGAGAATAGGCCAGCCAGACGATATTGCAGGGGCGGTAAACTTTTTGCTGGGGCCTGAAGCTACGTGGGTGAACGGACAGAATATTAAAGTCAATGGAGGATTGGTTGTTTAGTGCTATTATGGTTAATATAAAGGTGTTGAGGCATGATAGGGCATTAGTTAACGGATTTCACTAGTATTATCTCTTGCCTGTATGTACGGTATATAACGGTCCTTAGTTTAAAGACATAGATCGACCTCATGCAGTAAAGGTGATATCCGAGCACAATGATACCACGCAAACTGAGCTACAACAGTCCAGTTTATTGAAAAAGTGCACTAGGTATCCGAGCGCAAAAATAGGTGGATGATACCACGCAAATTACTAGCATTGGACATCGCCGAATTGCAATAACACATGCAGTGGCAACTGCCTGGTTATGCTTCATGAACATAAACGAGATACAATTATCAAGGCGTTTAAGCAGACTGGTATTTCACTTTGTCCGACTGGTAATAATGACCATCAGCTGCATGTACGAGGGCTACCTAAATTGTGGTGGGGCCATGGGAAAAAGAGTTGGATTCCGATGAAGAGGTTGAATATATTGTTGGGGCTGAAGATGTGGTGGTTGAGACCGATGTAAATCCTTAGCGTTACCTAGTGCTTTTTCAATAAACTAGACCGTTGTAGCTCAGTTTGCGTGGTATCATTGTGCTCGGATATCACCTTTACCGCATAAGCTCGACCTATGTCTTTAGGACCATTATACACCAGTGGATGCGGTATATCATGTATCAATGTTTCCAAGATTTGTATCTATCCAATTTTACTTTCCTACTTGACGAGTTTTAATTTGAATTGAGTCACGTGAGGTGGTAAGTCGAATAAATTGTCGAATCGTTGGGTCAACTCTCAATTAGCAGCTCTTGCAACATTCCTTGATCAGGACTTTTTGGAAGACTTTATTATTCTGTATCCAGAACGTTTCAAGTACGTATGGCACGGGAACAAGCACATATTGTGGGGCTCCATAGAAAGGCCTACTGTAACATTCCATCACTACTATTGGCGTATATAACATCGAACTTCCTAAAATGCTGTACTATATTGGTAAATACTTACTTACTGCATGGCAATTTTCAAGGCGATTTCGTGTCTACATGTTCATAGGCCGGTCCTAAGATCATTGTTAGATCTTTTTTTTTAAAGAAACATAAAGGTTAATTGTAAGTTCTTGGCGTTGTTGGTAGTACATAGTGAGTATTCATTCATCGGGCCCATGTATAAATAGAATACAAGATAACGGCTGTGTATATGATTACTACATATTTGTTCCTGCGGCGGTTACGTGCGTACAATCACCCTGCCAGCTCTGGGTTAAGGTTGACAAAGTAAGCACTAATGTTCCGAAGCTCCTGGGGCATCCGGAGCTTCCTTGGTTATAAGCACCAGGATTTTACATTTAGCACCGCAATTTCTTGAGATTGGCGTGCCGTGCACATACTTATATCTCCTTCTTGCGATTATTGTTTTTTAATTTTACCCTTTCCTCCGCAGTTTAGAGCCTTGTTTCAACGCTTTTGACATGGCGGGAACAATTTCATACGGAGCATTCAGGTCCATCATAGACATATATAATTTTGATTCAACGACCGGAGAAACACTTGGAATTGGTAGTCCTATCCGGGGACACGCAAATAAAACTCAAATATTACATCGAACTCAACGAAAGCTCTCATCAATACTCCAGACTTATTTCTACAACCTCACACCCAGTCCATGGTCTCCCCCAACTGCCTATCTGGCATTGCATCATTCATTGGAGACTTTAGAAGATGTGCTACATCAACTTATACGATGTGAAATTGATGATAGGTTAGGGACTTTAGGATTGATTACACATGGGTTATTGGACCTTATGCAAGAGCTAGAGTTGCTACTCATGAGTTCCAAGGTTGACGGGCCCCGAGATGAAAAATGGTGGGAGCGTTTTGCGAAGGCTCTCTTGGATGATGGCTCTTCAAGCGGTAAGCAATATCGAGAAGCGCAGGAGAATGTCGAATACTTCACTTGGGTGGGAAAGATGATTTTGAGGGTCAGTGCACATGGGGACTATACTAGACGTATCTCAGCAACTGAAGATAAATTGGATGTAATTCTTTCAAAAGTATGCGAGGAGCTGCTTGGCTTATATGCTCGGGATAGGGGAGCAGGAGAAGGTCTGTATTCAGAGTTCATTCCCTCAAGGATATTGCGTTAATTTTGGGCTTCTTTATGAATAGAGAGCTTTGATCTCAAAGCAAAGTTTTCAGACCTCGCTATGTACGATAGGCAGTGCTTTATTGGGAAGGTCACTTTTGAAGCAGCATTAAGAGTATGGATGTTTTGGGACCGCAAAGTAAGCGCTCGAAAGGCCTTTACAACTTATT
The DNA here is from genome assembly GCA_003788615.2 of Terfezia boudieri ATCC MYA-4762. Classification (NCBI taxonomy): domain Eukaryota; kingdom Fungi; phylum Ascomycota; class Pezizomycetes; order Pezizales; family Pezizaceae; genus Terfezia; species Terfezia boudieri. Next base: position 798,775 of record ML121539.1, read on the forward strand.
TTGGTGCCCCGTTGATTGAAAAAGAACGTACTGACGCAATATTGGTATCGATCGCACCCAAAGGCTATAAGTAGACTGAATCGTATGGATGTGGACCAGTGTGTTCCTCCAGATGCCTACCTCGACCTCCTTAAATCGTGCTGGCTCTTCACCCTTATGCGAAAAGACTTACGGTCTCGACAATTATCAGATGAGCTGAAAGCTTTGATATCTTTGATTTCCAGTGTAAGCTACAGCTCTTCCGGATTGTGTTTGCAGCTTTTGTTGTAAGCTAACTCTCATTTGTGTTGGGGCTTACAGGAACTCTTATTCACTCTAAAGCTACTCCAGGAGAAGTGTATGCATGTTCCTGATCTGGATGCCTTGGTTGCAGAAGGAAAGTGGGCCATACTATTGCAATCTGGTTTTGAAGACTGGGAGCTTGAGGGGCACGATAATTCATTCGCTCCAAGTCGCAAAATTGAGGCAACGTATGTGCTTCCTAATTTAGCGTGGGAGCACAGCACTGAGGATTTGAATGACGCACATGCTACTCATGTTGAGCCGAGCTTCAAATTCTCCCCAATAATCTTCCGAGATGATCTTGATGAAGACCACTTTGAAGGAGAAGACCTAGACCTCAAAACCCCGCTGCCGGTTCATAGGAAGCAAGGTAAAGAAGGACAGAAGAGATTCTCTCGCACCTTATACGAATCCTCTCATAGTTCCACCAGCTCCCTTTACAGTGTATATAGCAATGACACCTGTTATTCTGAATCCGTTACAGAAGAAGAGGAAGAAGAAGTTGATATGGCCCTTGAGCCAGAGCCAGAGAGCCCCGACATTCGGTCGATGATGAGCCCTGCAGCGGTTCCTCAATCTGAATATGAGATGTACCAACCACTTGACTCGTCCTACTGGGAAGAGATCAGTCCAACAAAGGAAGATTCCCTACCACACAATAAAGGCAGACAGAAAGCCAACTACGTACCTGGCGGTTCCCGTTTCCATGAGCACCTTTCTATAGATCTTACCACGAAGCCTTTGCACCGAATACCCGATATTAGTATCGGCATTGATCACGGTGATACTTACATTGCGAGCACCAAACTTTCATGCCCCGACCTCCATCCACCACCGAGTCCACTTGCCCCACCTCCACTCATCAAAGACCCCAATGCCATGCTGAGCCCCACGGAAACGTCCCCCTTTACGTCAATAGCTGGGGGTGGGAGTGCTAAGCATTCCACCCGACCGCGGATACCGGTTGGAGGTACTATGAGTTCGGCTGGAGGCCGCTCCTCAGCGGCAGCTATGAAACCTTCCGAGTCATGTGCGCAACTTATCATAGGCGCGGGCCCGAAGGAAGAGATTACATCAACAACAACGGGGGCTATCTATAAATGTAGGACCAAGGTCTCAACTGTTGTACCAGTGGGCGCAAGCTTAGCAGTGCCATGCGTTGGTATGTCGGGCAAGGAGAATCCACGGACTATTCCCACACCTCTCCAACTGCCAAAGAAACCTTCCAACTCTCTGGCACGTGCATTGAAAACTGCCCGCGCTGATATCCATGAGAAGGGGGGATGGGGTAGCTTACTAAACCCGAGTTCAGGGACTCGTGAGAAGAACGAATTTTCACCAGCAATCTCATCTGGTAGTATACTGACAAGCAGAAGAGTTCCAGACAATTTGAAGATCCCATTAACGCCCGTGGAACCACTCTCAGTGGCATCTGGCGAGGTAGTGGCGGTTAACAAAGAAATCAGAGAGCCAATCAACAAGAACGATATCTCGTCCCCTACGCCGGCTCGGAAGCTAGTTCCCCCGAAGAAGTCAGAGCCTATAGAACCCCAGGGAGCTGCGGCGGCGGTGGTGACTCAACGCAAAAAATCTCAAAAAGAGACAAAAGCGAATTCCAAGGCCCGGGTTCTGAAAAATACTGCTCGTGCGACTCTAAGAGAAAAAGGGAATGATTATTATGCACAACCTGGAGAGGTAGAGATTTTACCCAAAGAGCTATTGGAAGTGAATGCTCTTGTGTCAGACACTGGATTGCCCACAGGAAAGTGGGGCGAATGTGTTTTGAGAATGTTTAAACGGGACAACGGGATATTTAGATTGGTTACGTTTCGCGATGGTCTTGTGGATGAAGACTTCATAGACCCTTCTGACACCGAACTGGTCCCAGAGTATGCACACCATATGCATGAGACAGTGCCGATTATATTTCTCAGGAAAGTAACAGAAAAGGCTGCCGTTGACAAAGAGCTTTTGGAGGAAAATGGAAAAGGCCGCAGGCAAAGTGTCAGGAGTTCTTTTGGTTGCGTGGGAGACGGTACACTTCGGATGACTACCAAGCACATTGGAGCTGAAACCTTCTACTACCGCTTTAGGAGACTAGATGACATGTTCAATTTCCAATTGGCCTGGCTTGGTGAACTCGTAGTGACTGATATGTAAGTTCTCATGCTAATCTTAACCACGTTAGACTGACGCATGGCTAGACCCTCTGTAAAATGCATTCGGTTTAAGAAGGGCCTTGTAGGGGGAGAATCTGTCACAGCTCGTGCGAGGTTGCAGATTTGGAGGGAAGTACCTGCATTTCATGAGCATGGGCGATATCAAGGAAAAAAGAATCATGGGAAGGTGACAAACACTCGAATTGTCATGTATTGGGATGAGATGATTTGTACTACCTTTAGTAAGTTTTCCGATCTCTGTGAGCTATGTGTTTCCCATGTTCAGTGTTATACCTAATACTGATATGCTACAGTTACCGAGAATGTCGATATAGAAGCGAAGCAAAAGGCACTTATGCTCAGGCTTAAATCTTCTGCCCGCCGTCCTGCCTTTAACAACTCTATCCGGGCGAGGATCTTTGGTCAGTCGCTTATTACTACTCCCGCAACCCTCGTGCCGGGGCACCTTAGTGCATCAACGTGTGGCGCAATAAATCTCGATCAAGGTGCAAAGGGGGGCTTCTCTGACGAAGAACAGTTCGACGATTTCAAGTGGTTTGATATTGAGTTCTACGAGGAGAATGAAATGAAGTGGTTTTACCAAGATTTTATGAGATGTCAAAAAGATCGAATACGCGAATCGAGGGCCCTCACAAGTGCGGAAAAATTGTATTAACAACGGAAATGATGTTAAGTAGACTCTCTGATAAGAGGTATGGTGTCTATGCTTCGGAATTATTTTACCAACTCGGAGGTAATGATAGCATAGGGTTTATACTGCATGTGGGAAGGAGTCGGGGAAACTCTAGGTGCGTCAGGTATTAGCTTAAATTCATGAGATATACTAAATCCCTGGAGTTGGGCAGGTGTTCACATAGAGCATGCACTTATACCGCATAGAAATAAGTAATCATCAATATATTTTTGCATTTGAGATAGTCTTTAGGAATTAGGTGGAAAATGCTTACTTTCTATGGCTCCATTGGGGATTCAGGAAAGACGGTCCGAGATTTAGCTTTAACAATACCTATCAGACAGATTATAGGACTGTCTTTGTAGTTGTAGAAGTTGATTGACCGGTGCTGTTGGCGGGCAAATATATTACCCACACAAGGCTCAGAGTAACGCAAAGATACGGCCTACCTAAGTAGGATGGATTAGATAGACAATGGACTCGGAAACATCTCATATATTACCTACATCCGCTCGAGCGTGGCCTACTTTGTCATTCAAATCAATGAACAAAAAGACATTGATGTATATACTAAGAAAAATATAATACAGCTGGCTTTATCGTTGAGTACGAAAGAGGTAACTCGGTACTTTCAGGATCGCTCAAAGTGCACCTTTGATAGAGTAGGCTGATGGATATTGCGCATGTACTGTTGATCATGGTCATCATATTGTATATGAATGTTGAATGGTATGCATGAGGTCGCGGATTCTCTGAGTAAATATAGAGGTACATAGCCTAGTCACATTAGCAGCACAGGATAAGCTATTTTCTACTAAAAACGGTATGGGATGGTGCAACTGAAAAGAACTGGAAATTAAATCCACTTGCCGTGGGAGTCAGCCCAAACCTTATTGCGATGTAGCAATATGTGAACAACATGTCAACAGTAGCTGAAAAACAGGTTCGAAGGTCGGCTTCAGGGCCTCTATTCAAGCCTGAGTGGTGAGTGTTCATAAGCTTATCGACCAGTTAAACTATTCTAAGTTGCTGAAGAAGCACTTCGCGCTCTGAACTCCTAAATGTAGCATACGGATGGCATAGAAGATCAAGTATTTTTAAACTTCGGTGGCAGACGCTACCATAAAGTGGTTGCAGTGGTACCGACCAGACTATTCTCCTCACTACGCTACGCACTTGAGTAATATAATGTTGATTAGAATAGTAAATCAAGTCAAATTAATTGAACAATAGAGCTTGGGTGGTGGCGCAAATGCATTTAGGTCGATGGAAATTTTTTAAAATGCGGGAACAGTAACTAACTGGCAATATTGAAATTATATAGGTACTGACCATGGCTTATAAATATGCCTGCATGGCAGAAGTTGTAATTTCCATCAGTTACACGTTAACTAACTATATATTTTACAAAACATGGTCGAAAAGCAAAAGTGGGGGATTCGGAAGACCACATCAGGCTAAATCCGGTATTTAGGTTGTGAAATTACCGGTTATCTACACTTCTATATGTGAGCTCCTCTTGCGCAACTAAAGGTGACTGACCGATTCCAGAAGCACTTTATATGTGTGTTCTGCCCCATACGCATCGACCCATTGACAAATTGATTGGCGTATGAAAACGGAACATATACGGGTTGATCATCCAATAAATGAGCCTGGTTGGTGTTGTTTGTGGGTTGACCTGCACTATCATAAATGTAAATACCTACAGACTCATGACAATATATAGTTGCGTATACATCCAGAATTCTGGCTACGGGATGGAGTGGAATGGATCGAACAATTACCTAATCCACAACTCGGCCATAATTGTGCAGTGGCATTTTGTACATGTATACAAAAATTTTCCTTGAATATGCGTTCCGAAATCCCGTTGGTGCGATGAGCTGTCTCAATTTCGTAAAGCCAATTCGACTGGAAATCTGTCTATCTATCTTTGAAAACAATGTCCGGTGCTTCATTTATAAATACTCTATATCTCTCGAGTGGTTATAATCAGGAGAATGTCTATCTGCCAATGCATATGTCTGTATTCGATTCCTTCTATTTTGTATTAATAACCTTCTGAAGCCTGGTGTTGTGTTTACGTTAAGTGGATATACATATGCCTTAATATATATGTTCCGGGCCCCCCGCGAGAAAATTAAACTCGCGGAAGGCCCGGGCCCTACAGGAGACCACCCATCTCCTGGAATGGCCGGGCCACCGGCGAGTATGAGAAAAATGAGGTTTACGGGTATCTTGATAATTTCGATGATGTGGCTGTCGGGTGAGCTCGGGGGAGTGGATGGTGTAGTTGGGAACCATCCTGGTGAATGCAATTGCATTCGTAGGTTCGAATCCTGCCTCCCTCAAAGATTTTCTAACAGCCAAGGAGCACGGGTTTGTCCTCACGGAGGTTTCCCGTACTTAGTCAGTGAAGTTCATACTGAGACAGTCCCAAATGGACCTTGGTAGTGGTGGATAGGGGGTTAGGGTGGCCTGTTGTTCCGTGGGCAAGTATGGAGGCATACCAAGTCTTCTAAAGATGCGGTAAACGGGGCCGTCTCATAGCCTAAGGCTCCATAGACGTACAGACTTCAAAAAAAAAAAAATGTCGGGTGAGCACATTACCCTGAACTAGATACATGACCTGTTCACTTGATGCTTAACTTGACAATACCGTAGAAACTCGCCGACAAGGAAGTAATAATGTTTAAGAAAGTAACCTCGAATAAGACAGGCAAAATGCTCCGACCCGATTTGCTTGGGTTATTGATCGCGAATAAGAAAGGAGTTGCTATAGGTAGTAGAGCCAGAAAGTTCTAGCGCTAGTAGAGTTTAACACCACCGCCATCACGACCACCACCACTACCACAAGTTCTACTTATATTAGGTTCTTACTAACAAATTTCATAGGACGTTTTACTGCTTCTGAGCGCAGAATACTGCTTACACAGTGGGTTGCGGAGGCTTGGGAGAGTATCTGCAAGGATCATAAGGATCTTATAATTCGCTCCTTCCAGAAATGTGGTATTACTGTACCACTCGATGGTAGTGAGGATCAAAACATTAATATTCATGGGCTGGTTGGATATACTGTTGGGGCAATTGAGCTGGAAGAAGACTCTGAATCCTCCGAGTCTGACTCCAGTGAAAGCGAGCCTGATGGGGCAGGGCTCCCATCTCATATTCACTTAGGGGAAGAAATTATTTGACAGGCGGTGGCCGGGGACCGGGGGACCGGGGTGGAATAGTAGCAAGAATCTGGGTTTTTTATTGAAATGTATGTTAAGAAAGTAAGGAAGTAACTATGATTAAGAAAGTACCTATGATTAAGAAAGTAACCGAGAATAAGACGCTGAGACAGCTTTTGCCAAAAACCGCCGTCCTATAAATAAGACTGCAGTCTTGTCGGCGAGTTTCTACGGTATGTAATTGTGAGTACCTCGCACAAGAGGTGCACGGCATGCCTCAGACCCGCTTACCACTGGCAGTACCTATGCTTACCACTCAAGATGCTTCCGACATATGGTGAGCTCGCCATGAACGGCATTCTTGCCACACAGCGTAGGCTCAGCACTCAAGGTATGCCTGCTGCACAAGGTGAGCTCGCCTTTCAGGGGTATTGCCTTTAAAAAAAAAAAAAAAAAAAAAAATCAGGGGTATTGCCACATAAGATAAGCTCAGGCAAGAACGTTAGCTCAGCACACAAGGCATTCTTACCAAGATATTGCACAATTTGTTGCTGGTGACTTAGTGTCACTTTACATTCCCGGAATGAACCGACATGCAACTTCAGTCGAACCTCTCTATTTGCATAAGGTCGGGCCAGGAGGATCCCTGCTAATAGAGAGTTTATGCATATATAGAGGTTGTTTTATAGAGGTTCGACTGTAATGCACATAGGCTGTTCTCCAAGATTATCCTTAAGCCTCACCGTGATTGATATCCGCTGCTAACTATCCATGGCATACTGAACTGCTATCACCAAAGGCTCCGTTTTATTTTTTGCCTTTCGGTTCTTGAGATTTTTCATATTTCGGTATATAGGCGCTGGACCTGGCAGATTAACTTGTCTTGTCCTGAATCCATTCGGGTTTCCAGGTGGCTCCTCATGGTCCTCTTACTGGGACCGAATAGGAGTAATGAGTATAAAAAAAACCGAACTACAGCAGCTCCGCAAAACTTTATATTTCCTGATTTGGATGAATTGCATACATTATCCGCATGTGATGCAAGCCTACCATTAAGAGAGGCTGCTTCCTTAACTACATTGACCCAGCCTGCAAAAAAAACATTTAAATGTAGATTTTTTTTTTCTTTTTTATTTACTTATTTTTCTTACATATATTTTATATATACTATTTATTTAGTAAAATCATTTATTCATATGTGGTCTTAGTAAGGAAACCATGATGAGCCACGGTTGGATTCAGGATAAGGCAAGTTAATCTGCCACATCCGGCGGCTATATACCACAAACAAAATAAACCCGAGTCCCAATTGGGAAAGCAGATATTGCTAAAAGCAAAGCAAATAAACTCAAGTAAAACAAACCACCCTGCTGCCATTAACCAGCTAATTTCTGATGACCCCGAGAGGCCTGACTGAAGCCCGCCCCAACCAAACCCGTATGAAATATTAAATTAAAAAATGAAAATAAACTCAAGTGAAGCGGACTCCCATGTGCCGAATGACTCCAAGGAAGCCCGTTCCAAACTTTTCGCATGAGGGCCCCACTCTTCCTGTAAAGAAAGCCTCTAATCCTACAAATCTCGTTCCAGTCCATCCTCGTCAGAATCCTCCAAGGAGGGCACAATACATGCTGCCGGCCCTTCTTCTTAATGTCCAATCTCATTTCGTACTTTACTCCCACTTTGTATTCCCTTGCGTTTTTTATTCCACGTTGTTTCTACTATATATCAAATTTCGCGGCTGGCCCGGAACACCCTGGTGTGAATCACGGATGTCGTTCCCACAGCCCAAGAACCCAGTCTATCGAGCTGTGCCTCAGGCCCTAAACAGTCCAATGGCACGAGTGAATGCTAGCCGGATACCGAAATCTTGCTCAAGGGTATTCATATCAGACTGTTGGTACCATACATGTAGTTGGGCGTCTAAATATCCTATACATGGGGGACAGTTTTACGCAACATCGATCTCTTTATCTGAGATATAGCAAGCTTCGATATGGGAAAGAATGCATAGGCGCCGAACCGTTCAGTAGGCACAAACATTTAGTGTTTCAATGCTGAGGCCTCAATTGGGTGGGCGGGCGGAAAGATGGCGTTTCAACATTTGATGTGTGCCACAGCACTCTGTACATAATTATGTACGTGCATATATCCATGGTTGTACGGAAGATCCATGCCGCTGCGTAGTACCTAGCTTAAGCATGCTGCACACCCTCATCAAAAAACTTATTTCCCCTGTGTAGGGGCCGTTGAAGTGGTTCAAGAGTTCCGGCAACGGCTTTGCATTGCTTTTGTGCCTGTACCTATAGATGACAGTTGCAGGGATGCTTTGCCAGAAATACACCTACGGCAAAGGCATTCCAGGAACTCGCTTTGCGATCGCTTAATGCGCCGTTGATCAGCAACGTTCGGACCGGCTCCATATTTGCCACTTCGGTAATATATAGAAAGTGATTGGTCACCGTTATTTCAATTTTAAAAAAATACTCATTACTCATATGCGGTCCCAGTAAGGGGACCATGATGAGAAGAGCGGATTTAGAGCGGACTGATAACGTCAGCTATTCCCGTGATTCCTTTTCGCTAGATCCGGCCTTGGATTGCTCAACGGATAGATTTATGAGTTGATAAGGAAACAAATCTGACCGAACAAATTCAAGTACATCACATTGGATTATCACCTAGAATGATGATCGATCCACATTCCGTTTCTACACACACATTTTTTTTTTTTTAAATACTCGTTACTAGATATGTAGACCGGTAACCTAGGTACCTTTTTTATTTTAAGAAAAAATAAATACTTGTTACTCCTACGCGGCCGTGTTAGGAGGACCATGAGGAATTTATAGGTACTAGAACACGCATACACTTAGGAAGGTAGAAATCTGGTTAGTCTGGTTGTATTTCAAGCCAGGTAGTGTCTCAGCCATCTACCACCTTGAAGGGTTTGTGAACTGAGGTTCATACCATCTACTCAACCCACTTGATGATTAGTGATATATAGGTAGTAGTATGTAGAACATAAGGTACTGGGTGGGAGTTAAGTATATATGTATGTACAGTATATATGCCCGCTATGTAGCTTAGCTAGTAAGAGACAAGTGCGAGGCCCAAAATCCAATCCCAAGAACCATGGAAAGAAAAATTACGGCCTGTGGGAACTAGAATACAGATATAAGAGTTTGAGTGAAAACCATATGGGTAGGGCGTTGATCCGTTAAGATCGTACTCCCGTCTTCTTACAAGCCTCCTGTGAAGTCTTCTTGTCACATATCAAGCACTTCATCTTTCCATGCATTTTTGCGGGGAAAATGTGCCTTGTGGGAGCTACTTCAAGGCTCGTTCGCTGAAATTTCTTCCCTACCACACAAAAACTGGGCTTTTCACTGCTTCGTGAGCAGTCTTCATTCTGGAAAACCTCGCAGTAGATGTCCTCTCCTGTTACCGATGCCGCGAAACAAGAACGAGCAAGAGCTATAATCTCTGGGTTGACGTTTGGAGGAGGGTTGTCGCCTAAAGAATGAAGAAGTTTAAACATTAGCCTGGGATACGTCTAGCCAAATCGTGATCCTACTTACCAAAAGGTTGGCGGACTGGAACTGTGGAGAGATCCAAGTTAAGGGTGCCAACATCTCCCGTCCCGGGATGTTCAAAATCGAAATTAAACGACATTGTATCTTTTCGACGAGATAGTGGGGAAGAGGTTACGATCTATTGCATAGGGTTAGAGTTTCTCTGCAGTCTCAACGCAAATAAGCCAGGAGATAACTTACCACAAAGAAAGCCAATAGACATAAGAAAGTAGAGCTTGTAAGATAATGCATGTTGTTGATTCTGGAATATGAAGGCCGTTGTTTTTTTAAGTGGGCTTTCACTTGTAAACTCGGTGTATGTAGGTGGTGATAGTCGAAGCAGAATTGTACAAAAGTAGCAAGTTTATTCAGGTTTTAATGAGAAGTGGTACAGTGTGCGGACCTGCGCAAATCGAGATGAAGTCCGGTAAAGAGTGGAAGGAAGGAGCGTATATACTAGTATCGTCAAGATACCAGTACGTGATGAAGTAAAGTTGTTGAAAGGGGCGTTATATAGGAATATATATAGAGCAGGCTTTTCGGATTCCCAACCGCATCTTCTAGAGTCACAAGTTCGCCTATCTTGTCCAACTCTCGGAATGGTTGGTATGTTTTATTGTGCTCTCTCGGCTTACCTCTTACAGGATACAGCGACTCGGCATTATGGAACAGCAACACCGAGCCCCTAGCTACAAGCTGAGTTATGCGGTCGCCGACCCTGGTCAAATTCATAAGGCAAGCCCATGGTTTTAGTTTGTGTCACATATGCTTTCCGGAGCTGTGATTGCGATTCTACGGTTGATGAGACGTTTGTCGTTTGGGATGTTATGTAACGTGTTACATAGAGGTTATTGTCTCAAGCTCGAAGCCAATTAGTGTTGTGGTTAGCCTGCACATGCGCCTTGGCTTACACATGATTGATTATCTGACAGCTGGGTCCGGTAATGTGGTTGTAATACGGGGGAAGGTAATATGATAGATGCACATCTTGGTGTAACTGTGCACCCTAGCAAGAATGATGTATGATCTTCTTAAGAGGTGGCTCCGAATGTTTTAACCTTATGGAACCTCAAAACTATCTAATACTGGAATAGGTAACTGGGTAGCGTTGTTACATATCCTTTCACACCCGCCATGTTTAAGAAAAAAAACGAGCCAATGCAAATAGGGTCTCTTTCACACTGGGTCAAGTGACTTTTTCTAATAGTGAGAAATAGTCACCTGACCTGCAGACCTTCTAGAGACATAGTATTGCCAACATCAGTCTGGTTGGCTATGACGCCCAACTTAGCTAGCTGATTCTCTGAACATAGTACCATCATAAAACGTCTGGTGGTTATGAGTAGTATTACCTGTTTATAAAAGCTGAAAGCTTTTGAATCATCCTGCAGTATTGTGGAATAGGACATAACGATACCATGTGGGCCTGAGAATTTACAATGGAGGGACCCAGTACAAACAGGAGATAGTAGAATATTCTTTTCATTGATAATTAAATTAAATATATATGAAAGATTTCGTTTGTTTTACAGCAATAAATAATACGATCTACCACTACTCAAGGTAAGGCCTAATCTCGATCTTCCATGACTCTTTTTATTTTCTCGAAGAAAATGCCGGGATTGCGTGTGCAAATGCGAGTACTCATCTGCATTCTGTTAAGAAGTTTCTAGTCCAAGTCTTATTCTACTTCATATGGAAGAAAAAAAGTGCGCATGTACCCACCGCCTCTGGCTTACCTTTGATCTGGACCAGCTCCCACCATCCAGTCTTTGGCAAATGCTGTACTGATGACAACATCAATGATTTAGTGACCAACATGTATACGCTGTGGGCCAAACTCGAGGATTTTGCAGATGCTGTAGTTGATGCCGTGGCACCATTAAAGGTGAGAGCTGCGCTAGTGGGTATCGTACCTCAGACGAAGGAATCCCGTTTATGCTCTTGGTCGAGGCAAGGAGTAGTGGAATTATCCTCTGAGAGAAGTTAACGCACCTCGACTGGGATAAGTGTATCAAAAATCATTCCGTATGTTCTTGTGAATATCTAATGAATTGGAAAGGACTTTTTTCAATTGCCCATTCATCCGCAGTCATATCAAGAAATGACTGCATCTTCAGTCTTCCAGCAACATTGTAGACTCCCACTCTAGCCTCTTGGCCTCGGTAGAACTCCCAGAACGCTCTTTGATCGTTCACATCGGTGGGGATTTCCCGAGCCTCGCTACTTGACTGGGTAATTTTCTGTATCAGGCTTGAAAGAGTTGATGTTGAATGCGCACGGTGTAGATACAACTTAGCGAATCGAGCTGCAACAGCAGCACCCGTTCTGGCCCCTTTTTTAAAAAAAATTAAAAAAAAAATACTCATTACTCCTACGCGGTCCCGTTAGGGGGACCATGAGGAGCTCGTGGGAGTAAACTTATATCATAGTTGAGGTATTCCTTCCTAGTGCTATAACAGAGGATTATCCACATGGACCGAAGGCTAGAAACCCAATGAAAGATCAAGTAGTCAAAGCCCACGGATTCCTTTCCAAATTAAATATTAAAGCACTAGTGGTTTTAAATCTCTTCACAGTACCTAGGAAAGGTACTCCAACCAACTTCAACTCCTAGGCCAGTTTGCGTTCCTACGCTCGGCCTTCAGTATAAATATGATACTACTAAGGTTATGCCTCTAGATCAAGTCGCAGAGTACTTATGTACTCATGTCCTTATTAGGGCAATACACTCCCCAGAATTCCAGAAGGGCCATATCCAGCTTTACCACCACTGTGCAATATTCTATTATTTGTATTTACATTCCGGAATTACATTTTGCGACGGTAGTTGTGGCCATGACTAAGATGAGAAAGCTGCTTCTGCTGAGTAAGAGGCGATATGTGCCCATTTATAGATCTGCTTGCCATATACAATTAGACAAATTAGTTGAGTGCACGGAAATTAAAGAGTGCTTGGGTTTAACTCCTTCGATTTTCTAGATACAACTACGATAAAAATGGTCCAAGCGTTGGGAATTTGTTCAAGTATCATTACCTTCCTTGAGCTGACGATAAAAAGCTGTGGAATTTCACGGAGACTCAAAAGATGCCACTGATGAACGCTGGAAGCTCCTTTCGGAGGTCCTAAGTGTCAAGACTCTTTTGGTTCTTCTCAAGACTGAACTTGAGGATCAGCATCCCGATGCTTGGTGAGAGTCAGCTCAGTTGCTCCTCGGTCCTGAAGGGCCCTTGACACGCATGCAGAAGCTGCTACAAAAGATGGTGGTTAGGCTGGAGAAGGCTTTCAGAAGGAGACACCTGATGCAAGATCTTGATTTCATTGGGCATTGAATAGCGATCACATGTATGGACAGCTATCTAGATTCATAGCATAAGTGCACATAGAGAAAGATTACTGATGATTCAGAAATTTATCCAAGCAGATACGTACCGATGTTAGGGGCTCATGTGAAGGTACTCGAGAAGCACAAAGGTATGAAACATTTGTGAAGCTAACTAAATTTAAGTAAAAAAACGCCCGGATTCAACATCCTCAAAAAGATGAGTTACAGAGTAAGATCAAGGAGACATAGAAATCCTTAAATTGCTCTCCCCTGTAGCTGTAACATTCTGGGCTAAACAGAAAGACACATGAGAAGTGGCAACAATGGTTTTTAGAAGCAATCCTCCACAAAATGGCGTGTGGGCGAAGGACAATCGGCCAAGGACACTTTTTGGTTATGGTATGGGTAAGTAGACGCATGATGATCGAAGAACAATCTACATCATATTGCTGATATCCTTTATATAGCCGGTGTCGGGAAAGGTGCGCGAGAAAAATCGCAAGATGATTACATCTCATCACAGTATCTAGCGATCAAATACTTATCTAGACCCCTCGCTTGAAGAGGCAATTCTGGAGACCGTGTCACAACCCCACAGTATTCCAAATGAAATTTTGGCCTCGCATTCTCGCTAAGGGAGCTCAACTTTCATTCAAGGACAACTCCAAATCACTGAATGAGGTCATAACCTCTATTCAAGAACGTCTTTTTGGTGATAGAGGCTGAGGACGAGCGACAAGTAAGTAGTTTAGGCCCGCTGGTAACCCCAAGAGAAGTCCCAAGTATCGAAGGGCTGTTCAGAGAAGGAGGAGCATCAAGAGATATGAGCCACCGATAACAACGTCAGGACCTATGGCAAAGCTCACATATATTCGCTCCTTGATGACATCATTAGTAGAATTACAATAGTATAGAAATTGTTACCAAAATTCTAATTCCAATTGCCCAAACTAATTGCCTGCTTATTAGAATTGTGAGAAATTAAACTTTGCTATTTTGATGCGAAAGTGCTAAAGGGCGAAAACTATACATCAATTCCTCGAGAACTAGACTTTTAGCATGACTACTCCTCCTCAGTTGCATATAAATTACTGTGTCGGGCAACGTTGCCCCGACGAATTGGACCATTGAAACTTGCCGACACACAACATTACCCTCAGTTTGTACACTCACTGCATGTGATCAGGCCATAATGACATCTCCTAGTCATATATTTGAAGCTTGGACAATATTGCAGGTCATTAGGATCAAGAACCATGTATCTTAGGTTTCTAGGTCATTTTTGCCAATTTTTGCTATCATTTTGCAACTATCCGGAGAGTTCTAGAGCTCCGTTATAGTTAATATAGCGACTGTATACGTTTCCTCCTCTCAAAATTGATGCATAGCGTAAGATTAATTTAGGAGATTATAAAAGATATGTATATACATGAACCGATAAGCTCATGAACATTATGTAAAGCAGTATTTCTAGCCGTCGATACTCGATGTGTTAGTACCTCCTCTCGATAAACTCCATCCGCCGCATTTCCAGCTCTTCCGTCGTATACCACGCAGCTATTATAAATGCCAGCACGATTCCAATAATTCCCCAAGCGAGGATTATGAAGCACTGTTTGAATAATCCACGTTCCTTTTGAGTTGGGACACCTACTTCCGCAGATACCTGAATTGTATATCCAGTCAACTGGGGTGTGTGTAAGAGGCTCACGGATTGGGAAGCCTCAGAATATGACCATGTAACCGCCCCACCAGCGACAAAGTTAACATCCACTATCCCATCTGTTTCTTCAGAGGTGATAAGAATTGTCACCAATGGTAGGCCACACCGAGACTTATAGGCACTGATTTGCAGTACCCAAGTTTCACCGCCAAAGTGGTATGCAGGCATGAAAATCTCGGTAGTGCGGGCGAGCTTGCTATTAGTGCGACCACCGTCACCGCAATTGGCAATATAGCTCATCTGGAAGGTACCACCCCAACACTCACGAGTTCCGGCATCGACATTGGCGAGTGTGAACTGGCTCTTCACCAGGATACCCGCAACTTTAGCAGGGTATGGGCGAATCCAGGCACCGATACACCTAGCACCCGCGTACAGGTCCCCGAGGGCCTTAGCACGTTGAAGGTATACCCCCCTATTATGAGGCCTGATGGAGGTCATTCGGTAACTTTGGTGTTTAGCTTGTTGAGGTGAATAAGTTACTTCCGTCATTGCCTGGTCTCTCGAAATGAGTGAGAAATCTTCGCTATTCCAACCATCTCCTGACTCCAATGTTTCCGTCCGTGGATCAAACGTAACATAATTCTCGGAAGTGAAATTCCATAATGTCCAGTTCAGATTCCCTTTGCCCACTCTCTCCATGGCCCCGATAATAGAATCAAGCATAACCATTTGCCAGTGGACGTTTCCAGTCTTGTAGGCCTCAAATCCATTAATATCAAATGGTATACCAGTTTCTCCAACTAACACAGGGGTGGGTTTCCCGCTTTTCCTGAAGCTTGGTAGGCGAGAAACCAATCTAGTAAACTGAGACATATAATTCTCCAGCAGCCCGAGTCTACCGAAATAGGAATGTTGAAAAAAATTGCGGGACCCCAAGGCAAGTGCACCAATATCGAAGGATAGTGTATATGAAAGTCGTTTTTCAAAACAAGCTCGAAGATCATACCAGTGCGGTGCATAGCACACACCAAAGCCACCTGCGCTAGCAGTCTTATCAATATCTACCTCGTCCCCGTCAACCCATAGCGGCGGACCAATATTTGGTACCGGTTCAATGAAACACCATTGTCCCATCCCTCCCCCTTGTGGGAGCCCTAAATCATTTAACCCTTGCTGGCGGCCCTCTCGTACTGCTGCAAGAAATCTTTGCAGGAATGGCTCATAGAAATCTCGCTCGAAGTCTATTGGCGCCCCGGTCTTGGGATTCTTCGTGAAATAATCAGCCTTACAGGAATATCCGTTCTTATTCAGCTTATCCCACCACCACACTCCTTCATCCATCCAAATATCCTTTCTTCTGTCCGCCCATACCCGATGGCCTTTGGTGAGGTCATAATCGACGTATTCTGTCACTATCGAGGGACGTGGCCATGAACGATGGTAAACTGCTAGTTTTACTTTCAACCCTGTATGAGGAGCCCCATCTCCGCCCGACGCAAGGACCATGCCCTGCACACCATTGGGCATCACACCTAAATGCAATTCAGTGTCCTGGTTCCAATATGCTAGACTCTTGAGCCCAATAAAACCAGGGTGTGGCTCATTCATAATATCCCAACCAAGGATACATTCCAGTCCAGCTAATTTTCTAGCAACATATCGAAATGCATTGATATAAGCATCCTGCATCACTTCGCCGGCGTTCTTCTCTCCTTTTCCTGGGATAGAGATCGTTGCTTTCGGTGCAAAGGTCGGCCCCGCAAAGAACATAGTAAACATAGTCGCTGTTGATAATTTACTATAATTTGTCGGCCACAGATGACTGCTCGGCTTTGAAAGCGGAGTTTGCTGCACGGGAAGGTCAGGTTCTGAGAAAATATACTCCGCGGATTCGAAAGAGTTGCTTTGCTGAGTATCTGAAGGGAGTAATGCGGACGTAAACGTTGCATGGAACTTATGTGGATCAAGGCCAACGAGGGAAAATGTCCACGCAGGGGCACCAGAGCCTCCAGACAGACGTGACCACTGTTCGATATACAATTAGCAATCATCGGAGAACACTGCAAGTAATCCGTGGAAATCGAAAACAGGCATACGTTCAGAAACTATCCTGCACAGTTCTTGATATTATATAACTTTCGAAAATAGAGTACAGGCACCCACTTGTCATGAGGTTATGAGTCAAGCTCCTCGAGAATTGAGCAGCACGTCCATGTTCGAATAGTTCTTCCATCCCCCTCCACAAGCACATGATGCAAATATATAAAAACCACCAAGTGTTAAAAATGAAATATAAGAATCGGGTAGGGAGCTGATTCCAGAGAAAGCCATGGTCATCGGGATCGGGATATCTAGAGAATTTGAGCCATAAATTGGCCAGGTAGGTAGAACTTACGCAATCCTGGTGTACATCAATGAACACTTTCAACCCATTCTCTCCGGCTTTCTCTAAGACTTTGTACAAATAGTCGATGTATTCGTCGTCATAGTCACCACTACAGAAAGAATATCAGTATCATGTGTTCCAATGCAATCAACCGGAGTCACACTAACATCGCCTTTGGCTCAATAGCTTCCCATACCACAACCCACCTTACAATACCCACGCCCCACATTTTCAACTTCGCCCACCATTCTCCCGCTTCCTCAATGTTCTTAAAAGGCCGACCGTTGTAACTCGCGACTTCCTGCCCGTTTTGACTGGTGGATAATATTTCAGGGGCCTTCGAACAACCTCCAACATTGAGTCCACGAAGCAAAATAGTTCGTCCGTAGATATCCGCGAAGCAATCCTCGGTTGGATGTGGAAAAAGGGGTGTTTGGTTGAATGCAGTGGATGTCGGAAGGGATGACGGTATGCAAGGCTTCCGCGAGGTAGATATGTTTGCTGGGAATGGGAGTGACATCTTATGGATAACGGCGATTTTGTAAATCTCTAGTGTCAACGTGACTGCTTATGTAGTACCGGTAACATCTGCCAAGCCAATTCGGCTCCAAATCAGAGAGAAAGGGCTAACCAACGACCATTACATCCAGCATGCCTAAGAAGTATTTATATGTTCTGGGCCATTGCGGAATCCAGGCCATTCCGGAATGGCTTGGGAATTTTCCGGAATTGACCGGGCCATTCCGGACCGGCCTGCGGCATATATATGGCCATGTATGTATGAAAGCAGATTGCAGATTAGGATTCTGTTGTTTTATACATAAAATAAGCATAAGTATATAAAACAGCTTCGCTTGCTCTCAATCAATCCATCAACCTTCTACTTTCTATCAGCAAGCATATAATTTGCGTCAGGTGCGTCATGATTGAACTTGGCTTTTCGATGGCACTTGCATTTTATGCATTTCCTAACTTGTTATCTTATTCCCACAACATAAGTACTAGATAATTGCAAGAAATCACCATCCCAACCAACCTGCGAAAGCACCTCTTCTAATTCAGCCCTGTATCACTGCATAACCTTAAATATACCCGCAGCATGACATTAGATCGAATCGGCTTATAGACTTAAAAAATAAAAATAAAAAAACATTAATTACCATATATACTTGAGAATCTCACTTTCGTGCCTTCGGATGTTAACCTATGCACAGGCCATATGCTTTTATATCAAAAGTCTGAAGGATGTGAACCACTACCAGTACCGGGACTTTAAAAACAAGTGCTCGAGCTGTTACCTCAGTACAGTCGTAGAAACCTGGGGTTTTATGACTTGCGGCTTAGTTGCTTTCCCTCAAAATCGAGCGGCCTTTAGGCCACATACAGTATAATGTCATTTTCTTATATAGAATGTATCTCAGTGTACGCAGTCAAGTACTGTATCTCAATTGATAAGCATATATCGCCAACTGCCACAGCCTCAAGATACGCGAGAAGAAACTCTCGCTTCTGGTGACTCTTTTGAAATTACTACCATCCAAGGAAATATTCCTGTTTTCAAATGCATTGGAAATGTGATGAGTTTACATTCGAAGAAATGTGAGAGTCCTTACTCTGACTAATTTCCAATAGCATTGCTAAGAAGGACAATCTTCAGAGAAACCCCAATCAGGGTTCTTCACGTATCTCACCATTTTTAGGAGTAGCTTCCAGTCACAGTAGAAAGCCACTTCACCTCATGGTGATTAAAATAACCCTTGATTTCACCAATGCAGCCAACTGAAGATCAGTTATTTCGAATGCGGGGCGACTTTTGGAAGCGCTTCACGCTAAAAGTCTCACCATCTATAGAGGAAATGAAGCAGCTTGGGTGTCATGCTGCTTTTGGATGTAGAAAGGGGCCGTCATGACGAGTGATCTCTTCAACTATTTGAGATTGCCATATCACTTGAATACAAAATATATCAAAATGTCTGCAGCCATGATGTCGATATCTGCTGATTATCTCCACCTCCGCAATATGTTGTTTGACCTCAGTAAACCAGTCACCGAGAATTTACGGTGCCATTGCAAGTTCCACAGGCAATACTTACTTCCATGTCGGCATATCTTCCACCTCGATACTCAAGCCAAAGTATTAACCCCTCTACAGTGGGAGGCATATATAGGGATGTTTGCGGAGTGTGGCATGGAGGTGTATGAAACTGTCGGGACTGTCTGGGTTGAAGAAGAAGGGAGCGGGCGGAATTTTGAGAGGGCAAACATTGTCATTCGTGTACGGGAAAGCTTGAGCAGGTGCAACAGCAGCTCTATACGGCATATGAGATGATGGATCGGCTTAATATGGAGGACACTGTTCAAAGTGAGAGAATGGAGGAATGGGCATATCATGTGCAGGCTACCTTGAGTACTCTAACGAGTATACGTGCTGAGAATATTGTAAATAAACATAGGCCATGGGAGTTGTGATAGAAATAATAACTCGTCATGACGCCCCCTTTCTGCATCCAAAAGCAGCAAGACACCCAAGCTACTTCCTTTCCTCTGTAGGATGGTGAGACTTTTAGCGTGATCAGCTTGAAGCGCTTCCTCCCCTTACTCGGGTTTCGAGTATTGCCAAGCAAAAGAATACTGCGGCTCACTTGGAAGAGGAACGGAGGCTTGATCTCATGGATTTTTCATGATTCTCGTGCACTGGTCTTAGGTTCAATTCCTGGCGTAATATTTTTTTTCCTTTTTTCTTCTATGTTTTTGGTGCTCTAATATTCCTAGGGATCGTTGCCATATTTGGCCAATACGGCCTCAGTTACCTTGTGATTGCCACTAGAGGCAGGGCTGGCTATGTCACTGTGCGGACTGTAACCTCCAACTGAAACAGCCTATTGAATCAATATCGATTTACAGATGTTTCTTCTAGAAATTCAAGGCTGCGCATCCCACAATATTCCAAATCCAGTACGTCCTCAGCCATCTTCTAATCTGGAACTCTCACATGATGAGCAGTCTATCAAACCAAAAGAATGCGAGCAATGAGGATGAAATATGTTGAATTCAATTTGTGTTGCTACTGCTCATGTGGGAATTACGAAAGTAGATTTGCAATAATTTGGCCCGTTAGCACTGTTACTGTTAATTCAATGCCAAAGAGGGTGCGGAGGAGGTAGATCCAGAGTAACCCTGAATACGGAAGAGGGATTGAAGCAGGAATGGAAAAGAGGAGAGAAAAAGAAAGAGTAAACTATGTTCATCATTGCAGGACCGGGAAGGGGAACCTTCAAGCCTGGCAAGCGAAATTGGACGATATAGATGGATTCTCTTGTCGGAGGTGAGACTGCGGCACGTTAGCCCTGGTTTGTTCACGTCGGGAGGAGGTGGAGTAGCATGGAAGACATGGACGTAGTCTCAATCAGGCCCTCGTCCATGGACGAGCGGAGGAAGTAGCTGAAGAAAGTAAAGGATCTGCCAGGAGGACGAATATGTTGGTTGACCTAATGTGATTTTGGGGTGCTTATACCTAACTGGTTGGCACAAGCTTATACCAGGGCCGGTAAGGGCCATGGCGGTGGAGGTGGCGCTATTTGCTGTGGCCGGTTAAGGGCGTAGCCCGTTGTTCAGGTATACCGGTCTTTTAAGCTGAGGGATCATAGCCTTAGGCTCCATAGAGGCTCTCATAAACTTCCAAAAAAAAAATTTCTTAATTCCACTGCCATGAGTGGTCTAGAACTAGAAGGCTTCTACTCTACAACTATAAACGGTTGCATTCACAGTTCTGTTAAGAAATCTAAAAGTGGCCACATCTTCCTCCTCATCCCGGGACATCAGGTAATATCTACTACATAGTAGTTTGTACTTAGACCGCAGTGGTCTGAAATTCAGAGCTGGCACCCAAACATCTCTGAATAAAACTCGAAACAAATTGCATACTATGAGTGGTACTTCAAAGATATGAGGGTTTCTTGAGGCTGCCAAGTTGGTTACTAGTTTGCGAACACACAAGGGCAAGGTACCGGGCCACCGGTGAGGGCTCCGAACGTAGAGATCATTTTCATGGCCCTTGAGAATGAAGTAGTCGTGGATCGCCTATTACTCTAGGACAGTGCGTCAGGCCGGTTGAAAACAAACCTACAACTACAATGTTGGCAGAACAGTCCAAGGAACCGTACAACACTGTGTTAAGGAGTGGTTTGACGCACATGAGTTCATTGGCATATTAGGCACAGATGTAGGCAGGACTTCAGTGCGTGTAAGAAGCTTGTATTCTCCAAGTCAATCTAACAGGAATATGAACCTCATGGTGACACCACCGAAACTCTATACCCCAACTAGGTTAGGTAGAGCGATACCTGCAGACGAATATGTAATCCCATGTGGGACGAGTACCACAAGAAGTACTATTGAGTGAGTGCAAATCAGGGTACTTCCACTATGTCAGAATTACAGAAGTCTCAACATGACGTCATAAGAGGATCTTATTTCCACAATCTGTGGGGCAAGCGATGTCATCACCCAAGGGATAGGCCGATTTATACTAGTTGTCCTGTTATTTTCCTAACCACTGATTTATAAACCGTTCACCCTTGGTTCCTGTGTTTCATCAGCTTCAATTATATTTTGTTGAGTAACCTCCGCAGAGCTTCTCGCAGCGTTTAACACTGGTCAAAATCCTAGATCACGAGAAAGGCATTGGTGTCGAAAGTAAGAGCATCCACACATCTACCATCTTGTACGCAATGGCACCCAGAGCATTACAGTTCGGTGCCGGGTCCATTGGAAGAGGTTTTATCGGGGCCCTTCTCACACAATCTGGCTATCACGTTACCTTTGCGGACGTCAATCAACCTCTTATCGATGCCATTAACGAAGAGAAGGAATACCACATTCACATTCTTCTCCCCGATGGCGCCGAAACAACTACCACATCGGGAACAGACATTTCTGGGTGCAACTCCAACGGCAAGGGTATTATTGAAGAGATTGTCAATGCGAGCATAATTACGACGGCGGTCGGACCTGATGTGTTGAAATATGTGGCACCAACTTTGGCAAGAGGGTTTTCAGAGAAACGAAAGCGAAGAGAGCAAGCAGGTGGGAAGGGAAAAGATCCAGGGGAAGACCCAGAATATCTTAATGTCATTGCATGCGAAAATCGAGTTGGTGCTTCATCATTACTGAAGGAGTTGGTTTTGGATAACATGGAAAGTGAGAAGGACAAAAAGTACCTGGAGGGATACATTGGGTTTCCAAATTGTTCCGTGGACAGAATCGTGCCTCCTCCTTCCGCCGATAAGGCGCCAATTGACCACCCAACTCTCGATGTCGACGTGGAGCTATTCCATGAATGGATTGTTGAAAGGAAGGCGTTGAAAGGAAACCCACCATTCCCGATAGGAGTCAAAGGAATGCGACTTACCGACCGTCTGGAAGCCTATGTTGAACGCAAGCTTTTCACTCTCAACACTGGTCATGCGATGACGGCATATCTCGGGTTTCTGAAAAGTTACGATACAATTTCCGAGTCCATCCATGATGAGGAGATTGCGCGGAATGTTCGCCATGCTATGCAAGAGTCAGGTGTGGCGTTAGAACGGAAATACAATTTTGACACTGATGCCCATGCCGCCTACATTGATAAGATCATAAATCGATTCCGCAATCCTCACCTGAAGGATGAATGTGTCCGTGTGGGGCGTGAGCCGCTGAGGAAGCTGGGTAGAAATGATAGATTTGTTGGACCAGCTCAGTTGTGTAAGGTTTACGGACTACCTAATAAGCATTTGTGTCGAGGAATTGCGGCTGCTATGAGATATGAGAGCGATGATGATCCACAGAGTGTTGAATTGCAGGATCGCATAAAAAGGGACGGGGTCGAGAAGGTAGCAATCGAATTAACTGGCTGGACTGAAGATGATGCTGAGATCGGGCATATCATGTGGAATTATAAAGATTTGGAAAAACTGCAAACTCGTCGTACTTCGTCGACTGCATAGGGAGGGGGATATGTTATTGAGGTCAAATTGCTGGAGGCCACGGTGGATAAATTATTACACTTCCATTTCTTTGATTAAGATTGTACATGTACTTATGTATATATGAGGCTGATGTCCTGATGGTTTAAACCTGCTATATAATTTATATATTTGCACATCTCGTTATTACTTGTGCTTTACTGTATGCTACTTGTCTTGACAGCACAGGAGAGTAGCATCGTGCCTAATTCAGAGTTCGAACGATGAAGGTAGTGCTAAACAGCGATTGGAGGAATTCAAACAAGGGAAACTGCCAGATGTAGAAGTCACTGCCATACTCAGTCTGGTTATAGTCTTGGCAGAACTGAAGCAGCCCACTCAGGTATGAGCAGGTCTGCATAACTAAGAACTTTCTAATCTCCAGAAGTTGAGCAAGTACAATATCTATGATCTAGGTAATTTATGTATATTAATTACTGTAGTATACCGATAACTGCAATCCGGCGTCTCAGTTGACCTACTGGTATATTAGTCTGGTATATTGACGTTTATTTAATTAGTAACCCAACCATCCTGAACGAGACCACTTTGTCGATCTCGACAACCAGGGGAAGGTGGACGATGTGGAGGAGAGGAGGCAGAATTTAGAGAAGGAGAGGATGACATTGTTAGAAAATTCGAAAACAAAAGAGGGGAGGTTACAGGAGAAGTAGCTAGATCGGAAGGAGTTTAGGAGGACATACAAGAAGGGAGAGATACCACGGCTGAAGGCAGAGCTCAAACATTTCGATGTTCGTTTTAGCTAAATTTGCTGGATGCAGAGGCAGGCCAACCGAGACCCTTTTAGCGTCAGCAGCGGAGAAGGTAGAAGCACACACCACCTGCCAAAAACAAGATTCAGAATGTGGAAATGCTTGAAGGGAAGGGTCTCTCCTTATGAGGACCTATCTGATTATGAGAAGGATGCAACCATGTGGGAAGCTATTGTACCACAATATCGATCATAAATGATAGTGCACTGTATTATTATATGGGTGTTCAAGAAGGTTAGAAGGATGATGCCTTGGATTGTTGACACGGGCTGCATGTGCCTAGAGCTAGATCTTTCGGTATATGTCTGCATATACATATTCTGCCAAGCCCATTACAGCAATCCCAAATAGGAATGTGGAAAAGAAACCTGTAGTGTAGTCTGGTTGCATTTACTGCAAGCTCCCGTCTCGCTACTGAATTATACCGGAACTAGCATCAGAGAACGAGAAATCGAACAGCTGGATTTATTACTTGTGTAAGAAGGTCGGCTAATTGACCCATTACCAGAACTAGCGATACCGAGGTCTTGGAGCGATAGCCTCATATAGGAACCGAGAATAAAATCGTGTATATATTCTCGTTCGCACTTTCTTCGCACTTTCTTCCGTAGGGTCTGGGATGTGACCTTGCTTTACCCATCTTTTGTACCAGATGCCCTCGTGGGTCCTGACAAATTGAAACTTTCAGCATCGTCTCAGCAAGAAATCGGAAGTAAATTCCATCTTTAAAAGCAAGCGGAAATATCTCCCAGTCCTGCCATCCACTGTATTATAAGCTCGGAACTAGTTCTTACACATTTCAAGATGCCTCTGACAAACGATCCCAAGATCATTGGTGATGAATACGATATCATCATTGTTGGAGGTAGGTCTTTGCCATGACTCTCACCCTTATTCACTTTGTCACTACCTAGAAAAAAAGAGTTCTTTATTTGACCATACGTTACAGGTGGCTCATCTGGATGCGTTCTTGCGGGTATGCTCTCTGAAGCGGCACGCCACGAAGGTCGACGTCTTTCGATTCTTCTTATCGAGTCCGGGCGTGATAACCACAATGATCCCAATGTGGTCCGCCCTGGACGGTACTGGGCCAATCTTAATCCCAACTTGGGTTATTTCAACAACATCAAAGGCAATTTAGACCATTGCGGAAGAGAGATTGAAGTTGCCGTTCCAAATATTCTCGGCGGAGGAGGAAGCGTGAATTTCATGATGTATACACGGGCAAGTGCAAGGTGTGTATTTGTTCCCGCAACTGAAGTGCAAAGTAGCTATGAAATACTGACGAAATTTGTGATAGCGACTTTGATGATTGGAGGACGGAAGGATGGTATGCAGAGGACCTGGTACCAATCCTTCGTAAGGTAGAACCATTCTGAGGACTGTTGCAACCGGTTTTTATTATGAAGTTGCATAGGAACAATTCAGCTTACCTCGATAAATGCTGATAGCTCGAAAACTATCAATTTACACGTGACTCAAATCCCGACCAGAGTGTCCATGGATTCTCGGGGCCTTTTGCTGTTTCCCATGGGCCCAATTTCAGAGAACAGATTGATCCAAATGCTGGTGAAGTCTATCATGCAGCACAAAAACTAGGGTACCCTATTGTTGCTGACATGCAGAATATGAGAAATGGGGTTGGATTTTCGGTAGGTATAACCGATATTTATATTTACTTGAAGATTATGAAATAAGAGTGTCATCTGAACTTCCCAATGGCTAACCACCTAGTTGGAAGTACCATAGGAGTGGCCAAAGTGGATTGACCCAGTTACCGGCCATCGTCAAGACCCCGCACACAGATACATTCACCCTAATATCTCTGAACACACTAATAATGGCCTCACCGTTCTGTGCGAGCACAAAGTCGTGCGTGTTATCATCAAGGAAGGTAGAGCTACGGGGGTCGAAATTGCCTATAGCCACACCACTAGTGTCACAGAGCCGATAAAAGTAAAAACCACAGACGCGAATGCGCCTTCACATCCTGCTGTCAGCTCAAGCGTGCAAGAAATCCGAGCCCGCTCGATGGTTGTACTAACGGCTGGGACAGCCAATACTCCACAGCTTCTCGAACGCTCCGGGATCGGGTCTTCAGAAATACTGCTGAAGGCCAACGTGGAGTGTTTGGTTGATCTTCCGGGGGTGGGTGAAAATTTGCAAGACCACTTGGCTGGCAGTCAATATTTCTACAGGTTCGACAAGGACACGCTTCCACACTATAACGACTATTTGGGGGGTGATCCCGCGGCAATGCTTGAGGCCGATGAAGAATTCAAGCAAGGTAAAGGGCCACATTCAATGAACTTCATTGGAGGCGCGGGGAGGATAAGGCCTACTGAGGAGGAACTCCAGGAGATGGGACCTGCTTTCCGTAACTTGTGGAATGCATACTATCTCAACGCACCTGATAAGGCTCTTTTGTAAGTTCGCTCGTAAGGGCTCTGTGGCCGGCAATAATATATTCTAACTGGTTTATGATGCCAATGACATATCAGCATCAATTGTTTTCTCGAACGTCCTATGAATGACCCACAATGGACATTTCTTACTCCAGAGTATTCCTACAAGATAATCATCCCATACACATTGTACCCTGTCTCCCGAGGGAGTATCCATATTACCAGCTCCAGCATCAACGCCCTTCCAGAATTCAGACCACAATACCTGCTTGATCCTCGCGACTTGCCACCACATGTGCTAGCCTACAAGCACCAACGTGAGTTTGTGCGGCGCATGCCCAGTTTCCGTGGCGAAGTTCGTGAATTCCATCCACCTTTTTCGGAGGCTTCCGCAGCACGTTGCATTGAGTACCCTACAGCCGAACAGCGTGTCGAGATTGCAAATAGCAAGGTGGTATACACCGGAGAGGATAATAAGGTCATTGAGGAATGGGTGAAAGCAAATTTCTTTGCTGTATGGCACTGGCTAGGGACGGCTGCAATGAGACCTAGGGCACAAGGCGGAGTTGTAGATGAAAACTTGAATGTGTACGGAGTACAGGGGTTGAAGGTAGCTGGTGAGTAGCTTCATGGGCAATGCTCTTACACATGGAAGCTAGGCGTTTGATGTCCGTTACTGACAAGCCGATTGAAGACCTCTCAATTTGTCCAGAGAATGTCGGCGCGAATACATATAGCACTGCACTCTTGCTCGGTGGTAAAGCTGCGGAGATTGTCGCGAAAGAGCTTGGGTTGGGAATGTCGGACACTAGCTACAACAATAGGGTACTCAATTGATGGCTATGAAGAACTATGTAGGGATATATGGGGACTTCGATTCCAGTTGCTATGAAATAGCTTTACTATGCTCTATACTTTCTTTATAGCTACCTAGTTAGTGGCTACGTGTGTTCTGCGACATAGTAGTTCGTAAGATGTTTTCATGGGAAATTAAACTTTTGCAAGCTGAGATTAGTGCATTATACTTATTGACCCGATTACCCTTAATCGAATTATAATATTAATGCGGGACGTTAATTCACCTACTAAACTGCTAGGACAAACCACTCATAGAACTGTGGACTTACGTCAAAGTTATGTTCACAGTTACCGGTTACGGAGGAATTGAGGAATTGTTCAATGTATTGGTTATTTCTGGTAATAACCATGGACTACTACTAGGAACAACCTCTTATGATAGACATTATATAATCCATTACACGTACTGGGTATCTGATAAGGGCGGGGTTAATACCTTGGTCCTCGCTGTGGGAAGACTCTCAATATACGCCCCATAATTGGAAGCGACGCTTTCTCATCTCCGAATCCAATGAATGACAGTCATATTTTTAGATTACATGACATGCATTACCAAATCTATCGATCGTACTCTTAATTGCATATTTTACATATTGACGTAACAGTATAAAGTCATGATAAAAAATGTTAAATGCAAAATACACTGCTCTTTCTTATAAATGAATATTCGTCGAGTTGGCGCTACTGGTAGGGTAGGAGGTGTCACCGTATCACCGCAAATACAAGATCACCGTGAATACTATCAATGATGCCAATCTCTGCCGATGCTCTGCACTACGGCACTATATTGTTAGAGCTCAGCAAACCAGTTACTATATCCCCCCAAATATTTGACGAGATATGGCCATATGTGGATTCGGTTTATTCAAAGCCTCAGCAAGAGCTGCTGCAAGCTTATGGTACAGTATTTGTTTCAGAAATATGAGTGCAGACTTCGGAAAAGCAGGAAGTCAAGCATAGCTCGAGTTGCAGATACATACCGATGGCAAGGTTATTTGCCGATGCAATGTCCGAATTAAAAGCTTCCGGATAAAAAAAAACAAGCATATTAGTGGGGTATATCAAGTCTGAAGCAGCCAAAAATCACTCTGCTGCTTAGATTTACTATCTGTCTGTGGTGTAGGTACACATGAAGGATTTGAGCGGTTGAGCGGCTGAAAGACCTTTGTGGCTCGTGTTAAAGAATGTTCGTATGACTATGTTCATTAATGAAGTATAATATAGCTTGAATTCGGCGTATAGAAATGATATTAGGAATCCAAAGCGGGGATTGGGGTCAGCAGACCTACGGGCACTTTTACATGGCAACATGTTTGAGGATGATGTTCTCCATGCTTGCAGTTTGCTAACGGAACGGAGTGGTTGTTTGAACAGCAGTAAGAAGAAGCAAAGATGGGGATTGGTTTTTGCTCATCCTACAAGGCTTTTGCCATTTCGAAGGAGATCTGGTTTACGCGCTTTGATTAACATATCTACTGTGAGGGTTGAAAATGAGCGGAATGCTGAGAGGGCAAATAATATTAGTACGGTACGGCAAAGCTTTGAGTAGGTGAACAGCAGCTCTATATAGCTTATGAGTAGATGAATCAGCATAACCTAAACGACGATACAGTACAAAGTCAGCGAATGGAAGAATGGGCTAATCATGTACAGGTCACGTTGGGTAGCCTGATGAGTGTTCGTGCTGAAGATATTGTAAATAGACATAGGCCATGGGAATTGTAAATAGGAATAGATGTATTCTGCAGGCCTAGAAGCCTAGAAGCGAGCAGCCACGCACTGTCTAAGACATGCAGCTTCACTGGCTGCTCGCTACCTAGTAGGCCTGCGGGGTATAGGTATGGTGAACCTCGCCATGCGCCATCCCTTCCGGACCGCTGCCGACTTTAGCCGAGGGAGGTTAAGTCCGATCAAGTTAAAGATACGATGCAAATTTCTTGGCATGACCTAAGCGTAAAAGACTTTGGACCAGGAGAAGTTCTTACACCGCATTACCTACCTGAGAATGAAGAACCCATGTCTCCATAGTGCCAATCCATACAAAAGCCGGGGGTCTTTCATTTTCTAGAAACGCTACCTAATTCGTTTGAAGAATGGGTTCACAAAAGCCGGGAGTCTTTCATTGCCAGACATACCCCTCTGAAGCTACGAATACTTCAAGAACATCTTCATTCTCAGATAATGCGGTACGCAGATTTATACTGGTATAAGAGTCGATCTACACGATAACTACCGATTAACGGAGCCGCGTGGTGTGGAGAGGTTTCACCTAGTGCACTACATAGTACTGTGAATTTTGGTCTATGTAATTCAAATTGCGGATTATGTAGTCAAAAAGATTGTCAGTGTGAGACTTGCAGATATGCTACCTTTTAGGTAGGTATACCTATGATGCTGCAGACGGGAAACCCACTGAGCGATGAACATCCCTTGAAGTATTGAATCAACTTGTAGAATTTAAACCAAGATCCTGCTTTTCTTTATATCGCTGATTCGCAAAGTAGTTTCCCCACGCATTTAACCCATGGCTGCTAAGTAGATTACAGTAAATTTTCGCGGCCGGATATATTCGGCCCCTGGCGCTTGGTATGTCAATCCAAGTAATTTTCTGCTTATAGTTCTGGGTGAACTATTAAATGCAGATATTCCTGCGCCCCAACAGCTCGTAATAAGCAACATACACATTCTCCGCGATCTAATTGACTAAAGGCGTCGAATATTGAGAGTCGAGAATGCCTTTGGAAGACGCATCATCATGAACGCGTATTGATCAATGAGAATTACTTTCAATCAAGTCAGATTGAATACTCGAACAATCAATCCCAAAAACTTGATCCGACAACCTAAGTTAGGAAATCGTGGCCAAAGTCAATCTCATAGTTATAGCAGAAACGTTAATAGTGCAAGCTTTATTACAAGCATGTCTGCAACACATGTACAAAACAGTAGACGGAGCCCGTCGCCCTCCGCTACAGTGTCAAGTAGTACAACTATTATATCTTCGGCGAGTTCAACTTCGACATCACAACACTGTGAACGAAGCATATCGATATTAGAGAAGGAATTAGAGTTTCGCCTGGCAGCAATTCAAAGAGAACCGAAGGAAGAAACTGTGGCGGGCGAGGATAACGAGGATCCTGCTTCTGATACCCAAAAGACACACAACGAAGTGCATTTTGAGGTAAACTGGGATGGCTACGATGACCCTGAAAACCCCCAAAATTGGGCATTGTGGATTAGGGCCTGTATCTTAGTGGGAGTGTCGTTTCAGACAGCAATAGTGTAAGTATTGCTTGCAGCTGTCTGTGTTTAACAATCATGCATGTACCAATAACTGCTAATGCTTCTTGCGCCCGTCAGAGTCATAGACTCAACATCATTTCTTTCTGGGGGGCCCGGCTTGATGAAAGACTTTGGGATAACATCGACAATCCTCGCGCTTGGGATGACGGTCTTCATGATTGGTATGCTCCACTAATCGTTCCAATCAGTGTTTGTGGTATGCACCTGCTCATTCAACTCCTATAATATAGGATTGGCATTCGGGCCCCTTGTTTTAGCACCTATGTCTGAGCTGTATGGACGACGGCCGGTATACATCCTCGCCCTCGGACTCGCTTTTATTTTGGTATTGCCAATTTCCTTCGCAAACAACTATGGCACTATTCTTGCTGTTCGATTCATTGTAGCATTCATGGGTTCTGTTACCCTGGCCAACGCACCAGGAACTCTCGGGGACATATTCAGTGAGGACTACCGAGCCCTTGCCTTCTCTTGCTACTTTCTTGCGCCAATGAATGGCACAGTCTTGGGTCCAATAATAGGAGGCATTATATATCAGAGCCTTGGGTGGAGGTGGATCAACTGGGTCGAGTTTATTCTCCTTGGGGTTTCCTTTTTGATTGCATTGGCCACACCAGAGACATATGCACCGACGCTCCTTAAACGCAAAGCCGAACGTCTGAGGAAGGAGATGAGCGACGAGAGATACAGAAGCAGGTTTTGCCCCAACAAAGACCATCCTCCGATCAAAACTGGCAGTAAGATGTTCTGGAAGCTCATTGGATCCAATGTGAAAAGGCCCATTGTGATGGGAGTCACGGAGCCGGTATTGATATTCTGGGAGGTTTATGTGGCGATTCTCTATGCGATCCTATATCTTAGTTTCGTTGGATACCCTATAATCTTCGGTGAGCTTCGTGGCTGGTCACCAGCATTTACGGGGCTTGCATTCGGTGGGATGTGTGTTGGGACCTGCGGTGCTATTGCACTCGAACCAGTTAGCCGCAGGGTGTATAATATGCATAAGGTGGACCCCGACACTGGAAAGCGTCCTCCGGAAGCTAGGATTGCGTGTATTTGTGTTACTGCAATCATATCACCCATTTCAATGCTGTGGTTTGCATGGACTTGCTATCCAACAACAATCCACTGGGTGTGGCCCATTCTGGCAGGTGTACCTTATGGACTCAGTAACTCTATGATTTTTCTTCATTCCAGTGCTTACCTTGTGGATTCTTATGGAAGGTGTGCGGCAAGTGCATTGGCGGGAAATACAGTGGCTAGGAGTATTCTAGGGGGAGTTTTACCGCTGTTTGGGGGTCAGATGTATAAGCGTCTAGGACCGAATTGGGCAGGCACACTGGTGGGCTTAATGGCTGTTCTTATTATTCCTATTCCGTGGTCTTTTTATAAATGGGGGAAGAAAATAAGGTTACGAAGTCCAATGTTGAGGCAGATGGAGGAGGAGGCGAGCTTGGATGCAGAGAAGATGGCAGAGAAGGAAGCCAGCAAGAGACAACAGGCAGATATCAATGTAAATACATTGAGTGGGGATAAACCCAGGAGTGGGGCAAAGGTGGAAGAAGTATAAATTTTGGGGGAGGAGCATTGGTATGCCTCAATCAGCTCGTAAATGTAATGCATATAAGCTATTAAAATTTGCATATATACCGATACTTTAGTAAAGTATATCCAAATTATGTGTTTCTAATTCGCCATTCGATTTTTGACAACATAAGAACAAGATAAGAACTTCAGTTTGCATATACTGTATGCGCATACTGATTCAATTACAACTAAGTGCCACATCGTAGTGTACGTATAATGGTTGTCTCGTTCAGCATCCGAGCAGGCGGGCACCTGATTGTGATGTCCATTCATCAGGACTAATGCTATAACCACATACCTATGTGTACATATCTATATATACAGTAGGTTCCACGAAATTATTCCGGTTGTATATGTTCTGGCCCGCTCGCAGGCATCAGCCGCCCGCGGGCAATTTGGTTAATTACTGCATTTAGTATATAATGTACTTGAATTAAAAGAAATATACCTAACTAGGCTATTAGTCGATTGAGTCATCCTCCAGATCAATTGGGCTATTATCCAGGAGTTCAATTTGTGTCCGTTCAGCTAGAGCCGAGAGATTACCGCAGTCATGATCTGCTAACCCTCTGGTTTGATGAAAGAATGAGCATTTCAACTCAGTTATAAAGCATCAACAGCAACCACGACTTTTTGTAAATACATTAAGACAGAAATATCTACAATTTCATTTGTACAACTCCATAAGATTAGTTGCCAGCGCTCGAAATCTCTGGTTGGATAAAAGTGGCATTCAGGCTATGGTTTTGCAATAACCTTTGTATATAACTATTGATTGTCAGTTTTGGCTTAGTCCTCGATACTGTAAAGCAAGTATCCGCTTATTTTTTAAGCTTAAAATTAGCTTTAATTTGGTCTGAAACCGAGGGATTAAAAGTAGCAATATACTAGGCATCCTTCTCTTCATTCTACTGACTATTTAGATCTTCATCACTAAAGGTATTTTGGGGGGGAAATCCCCCTCTTGTTCAAGTTCCATAGTTTCTGCTCCTTAAATAGAAGGTGTACTTGGTGTGGGTAGGGTCAACCAAAGACAATTTCAGAAGGGGTTTTGAGTGTTGAAAAGTACTTTGTTCAATTAGTACCTAATGTAATACATGGAAGTGCTGTATCCTAGCCACTAGACTCTCCATTTAGTGAGACGAGATTGTTTAACTCTATCAAGCCTTTGGACTTGATGTGTGCGAGGTTTTCCATGTTTTATTTTAATACTCCATGCTCATAATAAATGCTTAACTTCCCCCATAAATTCTCCGCCATTATCAGATCGTAAGATGTTTGATGAGCTATAAAACTGAATCCATAATGTCGTTGCAGATGTAACAGACTCCGACCAATAATATTAGTATCATATTACTTGTTTAACTTACCATTTTATCTTCCAATATAACAACCACGTACCATACGGTCTTTTATATGACAGATCCATTCATATTTTCCATCAGGCTCATAGAGCATATCAATTAAATCAACTTGACCCGTTCAATGTGTCTATATTTTTTATAAATTTAAGTGCGTTATGTACCAAATGCAATAAATAAATAAATTGCCCGCGGGAGGCATGTAGGCGGCCCAGAATTTATATAAGAGTCGAGATTAAATATTGTTTATAAATGCGAATAATTAATGTTCGATATCGATAAGCGTACCTACAGTCCGTGGGCAAAAGTCTTGGTGAAACATCACTTGGCGAAACATCACTTGGCGCGGGGAAAAAATGGGGACCGAGCAACCAATGGTAAGTACCGGTAGCATCAACAACGATGCCTCCCCCCGTGCGACGTGAGATGACCATAGTACAACGAGGTATTATCCTCGTTCTTTTTCATCTTCAATATACAATAGCAGCAATTTCGAAGATCTCTGGACGTCCTTGGTCAACCATCAAGAATTTCCTAAATCGGACAACTGTGCGGGGGTATATTGAAAATACTCCTAGGTCCGGCAGACCCGGGACTGGAGGGCTATACTTCGATGTGTAAAGAAGATTAAAACATGGACTAGGGAGCAAATTCGGCAGGATTGTTCTCCATGTTTCGCTAGATACATTAGACTGTTACCTTCGAGAGAATGGCCTACGAAAGTAGCTAAGTACCAGACTACTAGCCTAAAGTACCTGTGTAGTCTAGTCTGGTTGGCACAAGCGAGAGGCTTATGCCAACCAGACTACGACACTCGTATTCATTGCATGATGAAAAATCCCTTGTATTGTGCGTCCATCAATCTATATGAGATTTTGTCCACCTGTAATAAATATAAAAAGAGGTAAAAAGAAACAAGAAAACTCATATGTACAGGTACGAGGTCATGTGGCTCAATCGGTAGAGCATCATGCTAAAAACGTGAAGGTTGTGAGTTCGAGTCTCACCATGACCACACTTTCTTTTGTTTGCTGATTCAAAGAGACACAACATTTTGTCTACCTGTAATAAATATAAAAAGAGATGAAAATAAACAAGAAAACTTATGTGTATAGGTACGAGGTCATGTGGCTCAATCGGTAGAGCATCATGCTAAAAACGTGAAGGTTGTGAGTTCGAGTCTCACCATGACCACACTTTCTTTTGTTTTGCTGATTCAAAGAGACGCAAGTTTTTACCTGCATGTAGTAAGTAGTCCTTGTTACATCGATACTCCATCTATTTTGTCCACTTGTATTAAATATAAAAAAGGATGAGAAGAAACAAGAAAGCTTATATGTACAGGTACGAGGTCGTGTGGCTCAATCGGTAGAGCATCATGCTAAAAACGTGAAGGTTGTGAGTTCGAGTCTCACCATGACCACACTTTCTTTTGTTTTGCTGATTCAAAGAGACGCAAGTTTTTACCTGCATGTAGTAAGTAGTCCTTGTTACATCGATACTCCATCTATTTTGTCCACTTGTATTAAATATAAAAAAGGATGAGAAGAAAAAAGAAAGCTTATGTGTACAGGTACAAGGTCGTGTGGCTCAATCGGTAGAGCATCATGCTAAAAACGTGAAGGTTGTGAGTTCGAGTCTCACCATGACCACAACTTCTTTTGTTTTGCTGATTCAAGAGACGCAAGTTTTAACAGATGCAAGAGCTATGGCAAGGCTTGCCTGGGCACTAGAGAGGAAAGGATTGGACTGCAGAAGATTTTCAGAGTACGATTTGGAGTGATGAATGCTCAATTGAGAAGTCGGTTCAAGCACGGCAAATTTGGGTATTTCGAACACCAGAAGAAAAGTGGGATAAAGACTGTATTCATGTAGTTAAGAAGGGACAAGGAACATCTCTGATGGTCTGGGGCTGTTTCTGGGGGAAGACTCGTGGGACATTTGTTCCTCTGGTTGTTCGTTCAATTAACTCACTTGTCTATCGCCGCCTCCTCAAGATACTCCTCCTCCCAGTCATTGACCACGTAAACCGCAATGCCAAATTCCAGCAAGACAATGCTCCAGTACATACTGCAAAGATTATCGCTCTTTTCCTCAAGTGACATAGCATTATTGATGAGAAACACCCTCCCTAAATTCTGGACCAGACCTCAACCCTATAGAGCATGTTTGGGTTCACCTGAAAAGGTACCTGCATAAAAAGTACTCTAACATCTCCAATACCCCTGGAGGGCCAGATGCAGTACGTGCTAGGCTTGCTGAGTCTGTATTTGAGTCGTTGTGGAAGAGAATGCCTGGCGGTCATTGTGGCTAAGGGCTGGTACTAGCCACACCTCTAACTTTCACCTCATTTGCAATTTTCCTTCAATTGTCCTGGCATCTTGGATTTTACTTCTTTACTACCTGTATTTTATCTCATATTCCATTTCAGAACTTAGCGACATCTGGTTGTTGTGTTATTCATGAAAATTGAAGGTATCGAGGTATTGTGGCAAGGCTTGCCAAGCGGCTCAAAATTGTGTTTCACCAAGACTATTTGCCCATGGATTTGTACTCTCTAGTCTGGTTGGGCTAACCTCCACCTTCAACGACTGCCAAGAACGAGAACATCAATATCTACCGCATATTGTACCGTATACCGTTCGTTTACCAATATTCCAAAATCGACGAAATCACGGCAGTTATGGACGTCTCGAAGCTTTTTGATGTCAAGGTTAATCAACCTGCGCGAGCGATTTCATGATCAAAGCATGCTGACATGTCGACACTTAGGGCAAAGTTGTCCTTGTGACAGGTGGAGCGAAGGGTGAATATCACCCCTCCTGTGGTTTACTTTTCAGATCGAAAAAAACTTATACCTCTAGGTGTTGGTCGCATGATCTCCCAGGGGTTCGTCGAAAATGGTGCAAAGGTCTACATATCATCCCGGGACGCAAAGGCCTGTGAGAAGGCCTGCGAAGAACTTAACAAGCTTGGGAAAGGTAGCGCTCATGCGATCCCTGCCGATTTTTACAAGTTAGAGGATTGCAAGAAGCTCGCGGAAGAACTTGGAAAGAAAGAAAAAAGTGAGTTTAAGCTTCCCACAGTGCTCTGTGCTAGGGGCTTACTGACAATGGCCCAGAGCTGGATGTCCTCATCAACAACTCCGGCTCCACTTGGGGCGCGCCTTACGCCGAATACCCTGAATCCGCATGGACTCGTGTCCTGACCCTCAATCTCCAGAGGGTCTTCACCATTACCCAGCTCCTTACGCCATTACTTGAGGCAGCCTCGGAAACGCCATTAAACCCGGCAAGGGTGGTTATCATTGGATCCATTGACGGACTTAGGGTCCCGTCGCTCGAGACATTTGCATACAGCAGCAGTAAGGCAGGGGTACATCACTTGGGAAGGGTTTTGGCAAGCCACCTCGGCAAGAGAGGCATCACTGTGAATACCTTAGCTTGTGGACCTTTCGAAAGCAAAAGTAAAAACTTACTCTATTCACTTTTAATCTGATTTTCCACATTTGTTCTTTTATTTTCATTTATTGGTTTTATTGTGAAACAGGGACTAATATTCCATTTTAGTGACGGCGGCAACCTTCGCGAAATTTAAGGATTTCATCCTGTCTGAAATACCTCTCGGCAGGATAGGCACCCCAGAGGATGTAGCGGGTGCTTGTTTGTTTCTGTCTAGCAGAGCGGGTTCTTACATCAACGGAGCAACGATTCCAGTAGATGGAGGGCGTGTGATTAGGAGCAATTTGTAGGTGACAAGCCACAGCGTCTATCAATATTCCTAAACCTATTAGCGGTATCGGTTATTTTCGGTTTCCTATGTTCGTAATACCCTCATAATCAAATATGTCGCAGTATTATGCAATTTAGCCATTGACCATTCAATTCCCATGAATTTATCCCAAAAGAATACAACACCTATCCAAACTGTTCCTGAAGCCTTCCCATTTCTAGGCCTAAAAAGAATTCAACATATATATTGGATCTGGTATCTTTAAGCACATATTAAAAACACTACGCTCAACGGGGTTGATCAAAATATACACACTCCAGGC
This sequence comes from Terfezia boudieri ATCC MYA-4762, assembly GCA_003788615.2. Classification (NCBI taxonomy): domain Eukaryota; kingdom Fungi; phylum Ascomycota; class Pezizomycetes; order Pezizales; family Pezizaceae; genus Terfezia; species Terfezia boudieri. Next base: position 836,385 of record ML121539.1, read on the forward strand.
ACCGTAGAACTCATCTCGGGGTAAGCATCATCCTTAGGGTACACATCAAAATAACCGACTTCCCGCAATGGCGTTGCCAGAAGGAGCACTAGCAACAGTAGAAATAGGAACAATAGTTCTTGTATACAAGAACGTAGTAAATAGACTTCGCCTGGCTCTTGTAGGAGCCGGTGTTAACTTGATTTGTGAGGTTGTGGGTATCCCAAATGTAGGTGGTGATCTGGAAAAATTTTAGTCTTGCTCACTGCATAAGATAGATGGGTCATGGCGGAGTTTTCAGGCCACCCTTGGTATACTCCTTTTCACTGGGCTTGGAGAATCCTCGTTGAGCTGAAGTAAATTTTGCGCGCCAGTGTAGGTGATGCCATGGCGGGGTTGGATGGAGTTTGAACATCAGACCACCCAAGCACTAACGGCATAGATTATCGTTATAGCCTCGTTTACAACAATATTGTACCCACGAAACAAAAATAGTTTCGGAAAATAGAAGGACCCCAGGAATCCATTACTTCTTTCCTCTATTAACTTCTGTAAGGTTCCCTTTCACTAGATTCGCTGGCATAGATGATGGCTTGAATTGGAGACGCACTATGGTACAATATTTATTATGGGAGTGAATGGAAAGAGTGAATGTCGAGTGAGTGATATAGTGAGTAATGTGAATCGAAATTGCAGCGGTGAGTAGAATTGTGAATCTTCACGTGAATGTTTTTTGTTCACACACATTTGTGTAGGTATTGTGTGAACTAAATGTACTCACAATAGTTGGTTCACATTGTTACGGGCTCTTTTTTTCACTTCGCATGCTCACTGCCACTCTGTTATTCATCTCCCATGCTCACTGTGTTATTCACTTCTGCCCACGTGAATAGCTCACTGTATAATTCACTCTGTTATTCACCTCGTATACAATGTTAATACTCCGTTATTCGCCTCTCGTGCTCACTGTGTTATTCACTTCAAATATATCAACTACATCACTCAGTTCGGATCTTCACTTTATTATTCACTGACTGTGAGAATCGCTCACCTCGAGTACATGTTCACACTTCTGCAAGATGAGTATTATTGGCTGGCATAACACTCGCGACGTTACCACTTCAGGGTAAGAGGCGGCAGTCACTACTAAGTAGCATGTATCATCAATAGTCAGTATCGTGATATCTAAGATGCTTATGACTTGGATAGGGCCAACTTTTGTCATATAGAGTAGACCTTCATCATGGTTATAAGGAAGTGATCTTCACATAAGCAAGATTGTGGATGGGTCTAGCATGGTTCCCTGAGTCAGAGCCAGAGTCTGATGTGCAAAGATTCTCATGGGTTATGCATTTGATGAAGATTGATTGGAAAAAAAAAAATGTACTTCAGTGAAGTAGATTACATCAGTTGTGATGAGATGATCTTTTAGTGAGTTTGCATTGTGAGATTTGACCACTATCCAAGAAACAGTGATTCCAGTGGGTAACCTTGTTGGGTATATTGTCTATCTGTCCTTGGTATCTCGTGAAATGGCTCACTGCAGGGTGCGGCGCCTCTGCCAAATACCCAGGTTCTTGTGATGAAGAATCTTTCAGGTATGGTGTTTGTGACGCAGAGTTTTGCTGGTCAGAATCATCACATATGTCGATATCTGATGAATGGGGATGTTCCCTAGTACGACCTGGGGTCTGTTTCCACTGCTTTTGAACTTCAAAGAGGAGAACTATGTGGGCTATAATTCGATGTGTGAAGTTGAATGTGACATGGACTAGAGAGCAAATTCGGCAGCATGCTGCCCTCATGTGTCACTAGATAGCTTGGACCGCTACCTAAGAGAGAATAGCATACGCAAGTGGCTAGCGAAGATAAGACTGAGATTGAATGCCGCAAGAGCTAAGAGAGGCTAGCGTGGGCATTGGAAAGGAAGGATTGGACTACAGAAGACTTTCAAAGTACGATCTGGAGTACCTAGTGATGAATGCACAGTAAAATGGTCCTCTCATGCAAGACAATATTATGGGTATTTCGTACATCCGAGCAAAAATGGGATAAGGATTGTACCAATGCAATTCCGAGGAAAAAGGGAACATCTATAATGGTTTGCGGATGAATGACTTAACCCCGGCCTTCAATTTGACTACGCGATTGGCCACCATGCAAGAAAATATATAAACCGAAATTACAGGAAATGTGTTTTACGCTCGTAAGTATCTAATCTTCGGTCTCGATGCAGGGAACTGAACAATATAGCACGAATTTGGAGCAGAAGATCTCAGATGCATTTGCTACGGACTAATAGTATTAGGACAGAGGGGCAAATGAAATTTATCGTGCGTGCTATGGTCAAAAAAGGCAGGAATCTGCCTATACAGTACGTAGTTCCATGCCATAAGTGATCGTCCGCTGCGTCGCAACCGTGCGATTGCTGGCCCTGCACCTCAACTTCAACACTAGGAGCCGGGAGCTATCGTCAAATTTCCCGTGTTACCAGGGTCCCCCAAACCACGATCCAGTCCATCCTTGCAGCCACACATCAAATTAAATACAAGCTGGGAGGTCACGGGAGACTTCTCTAAGGATAGATAGAGCAATTGTACGAGCGGCTTTGTCAGAAAGGCGTCAGACATTGTAAGAGTTGTCTATCAATTGGGGGGGTTCCCGCAAAACCCTACAGAGATCACTGACAGAGGCAAAGACCAAAAAATGGCGAGCTGCTCAGAGACCGCTCCTAGAGCCTGAGATTGCAGTTAAGAGACTTGCTTGGCCTGTTGTACATATGACTGGACGGAGGAACAATGGCTTAAGGTCAATTGGGGATGAATATTCTGTTGAAATATCTTCTGGAGCGAAGTCTATTTTGGTATTTCACACACCAGGAGAAAAATGGAAGGATTGTATTGCCCCCCAAAAAAGTCTTGAGCAGTTACCCGGATGGTATGGGCTTGTTTAACCGGTGCAGAGAATGGCCTTATGGTGGAAATGATAGGAGATCCGGAGGCTAAAATGGGTGGGTCAGTGGACAGGTCTACCTTAAGGCTTTGCAGGATTATATACCAGAATGACTGGAAATTCATGCAAGAAAATGCCCCAATGCATACCTATGGCCCTGTGAAGCAATGGTTAACAGTATTAGTGCAGGCTATCAAGTCATGAAATGGCGACCATAGTCCCCTGACCTTCACCTCCTTGAGCACGTCTGGGTACACCTCAAAGCAAACCTTCACAGGTACCCAGAATTCATCAACATGTCGAGTAACCCAGAAACTATTTAGCCGAAACTAATGCTATCATCCATTGCTTGAGAATCTGGCTAGATCTATGCCCCTTCGGGTGAAGGTGGCAAGGGGTGGTATACCAAGTACTTAATTATATCGTCTAGAGCATGTAGATAGTCTTGAGACATGCTCGTGAGACTATTGTATAATTATTGGTAGTTGTTGAGATCGGGGTGGTCTCGAGGCGTCGTGGTTCCATCGGGCGATGACTTAATAGGTGAAAAATGGCAGGCCTAAATTCGGTAACGAAAATGGCGAAAACTTTCGAAGATAAATTGCTCAATGGGACTTTTTTGCTGCAGCTACTGCTCTCGGCCATCCATAGTCCAAGGAATGTTTTATATACATATATATTGGAGACAACATCAGAGTACTGCATTACCTGAGAATGAAGACCCCCTGTCTCCATACATTGCTCCATAGCTACAGGGGAGAGACCCAAATAGAGAGCAGGGGTTCTTTATCCTCAGATAATAATGGACAGATATTACAGACCTATCGCACTGGCGGGGCAAGACACCGCTAGTGATTGCCCTTTTGGAATGACAAGGTTATGAACAGGTACTGTAGCTTTGGATCAATAGATATATGGCCAATTAACGAACACTTCACCAATCCCAATGTATGAATATAATAATATTATGTAGCAGATACACGGATGAGCTCGTGGTTCTCGCAATCTTCCAACTGTACAGTTACATTACTTAGGCATTGTTATATACACAGCAGAAAAACGTGTTACATATGTGCTGAAGTTGCGTGTGTGGCTTATACTGAAAAACCATTCTAGCCACTACATACCTAGTGGCAGTGATAAGAACTGTAGGTGTGCGCATGAAACACTTCTAGAATTACCGGTTAGCAAGGAACAATCTCAACTTCCGTTACCCCGCATTTATTCCAAAAGGCAATATTAGCTGCATCATGCATGCATCCCTGAGCCGTGTTCCAGCATGCATGCATACACAGACATGTACGATTATTGTATTGGGTATATACTGTACAGTACATACATGGAGGGCTAGGTACACACTGATGATGTTCACAGTACTGATACCTAGATATGTAGGCTTCTACACGGAAGCTGGCAATGGTCCCTCATTTGGCCCCTCATAGGTAACCCAGTAGGGTAGGTATCCTTATACGTAACAAAAACATTTGCGCTACCGTACAACATCTGTAAATGTTTATATAGACAAGTCAACCTAAACCCCTCCACAGTAATAGGTGTGTCGTACAAATATCGATGCCTCCCCGCCGCGTGTTGTTGTTACAGATTCGCTAGGATCATATGCCGAGTCCACGCCGAATTTGCGAACTCCTTTTGCTGGGAACTACCTACATACTTCTTGCGTGGTACATAGATACCTAAGCGAGTGCAGGAAAAATAAATCCTACAAGGTCATGATAATAAAATGGTCTACATTAGCGCTCCGCCCATGTGAATAATAACCTATGTACATAAAGTGGAATGTATGTTTGGCTGACCGATGATCGATGATCGAAGAAAGAAGTGGCGGGTTAGTTTGTATCTTTATAACAATTCCCTAAGTCTGAAAGTCCGACCTGAACCCATGCCACTATCGACTTGTCTCGCCTCATCCCTCAGAAGAAATGGTCCTTTGAACAATTCAAAAGATCATCAATGCCTCATAGACATTCATCGAGAATGGAGCTGCGCAGTCATAACACCCAGCGTGCACGTGCCACATCGTCGACCGTGATACAGCGGCCTCCTATTTCGCACGTAGCTATGCGTCTGCCCAGAGGGCAGAGAGAGAGCTTTCCCGGAAAGCTAATTGTACCCAATATCAATATCCAGACACACTTAGACGTGCCGTCCGTCAATATCACTCCACCTCCAGCAATCTATACATACTCACATGACACGAGTATTTATATTGATCATCACGATACTGATGGTCCCGGGAGGCTCGATTCCCATATTTACACTCCTGATTACTGCCTGCGTCAACTCAGTGTCTCCTCCTACGCAACACAATTCACCCAACGAACGCAAAGTACATTGCAGGTGATCCCAACTCTCACAATTTCAACAACAAAGCAGCATCGACGTAGAAAAGCTAGTTTTGCAAGCAGCACGGGACGAACCAGTACCCCTGTTCAGTTTTTCAAAAGATGCCTCAGACGAGGTAGCATTCCTGGAGGAGATAATATTGATGCAGAACTAGAGTCTCAGGTTACAGAGTCTCCTCCTGGGTTTCAGTATGCTGCTACACCGTCGGTTGGAATTCCGGTTAGTTCAAGGGATTCGGATCAACTGGTCCCGCTCTCGGTCCGGTACATGCATCCTCCACCAGTATCCACCTTGGGGGAGAGGCGTTCTATGAGCATAAGAGTTGTTGGAGGTATAAAGTTCTTTGAGGAACTCGCAAAGAGGTTCAAAACTTTCTTCCGAAACGTTGGAGGATGGAAGATATCTATGAGACTCAAGGGATCTAAAAGACAGAATTCGCGAGCCGAAGGAGGCGGAACCCTCCTGTACTCAGATAGGGGGAAGGTAAGGGTTATTCCTACACTTCACGCCAAGTATTGCCAAAAGATTGGTAGCCATAGGATTTCCTCATTGGGTCAGGGTGTGGAAACACTGAGGATTAAGAACAATGGCACAGGGAGCTGTGTGTTCATAGTGTATGTATACGCAGCTGCCATTCTTGCATTATTGAAATACATCATACTGATGTTTTATAGGACAACTGCGCCTGGAAATCCACAAGAGACCATAGAAATACCACTCTCCCTCAAATTCCTCCAGTCCCAGCTCTTTGCTCAATCCAAAACTTTGATTCGCGCACTTGAAGACTGGAACGAACATTTCAAAAATCCACCACCGCACTGGATAATCAATTTTGTTCCCAAGGCATACCTTCGCCGAGGCTGGCATCTAGCGGAAGAAGTAGCAGAGTACCTACACACATACGGGCTCAATGTCGGGGTGGATTCAAATGGTATCACACGTTGTGCATGGAAAGTGGAATACGAGGCAATTGGACACAAGGCTTGTCTGGTAGATGAAGGTGGGAAGTCACATGTAACTGAAGGGTACTACTATACGGACAAAAATCCAAACCAAAACTTGCTCGTGTGGGGTGAAGGTTTTAGGGAACGTCATCCAAGCAGGTGCTGGGAGAGGAAAGAGGGGTGGGATGGATGCAGGGGCCTTGTTATAGGACTTGCATTGTAATATTTTGCTTGCAGTTGCCCGTCTTCATAGGAGGGAACTATGTTGGGATGTGTGTGATCTACCTATGTTGTGGACTGCAAGCTTTCTTTCGAAATTAGCGTTTTGGAACGGAGTACAGGTTGATTTCCGATAGTTGGCTCGTTTCCTTTCTCATTGTATTCTTAGAAGTATCTAGAAAGTTGGCAGATTGTACTCGGAAAGGGTTTCGCAAAAGGAGATTTTGGCAAAACGCATGAATCGGAGGGGGGGGGAGTGGGGGACAGGCAAGTATGTATGGGATATTTATGTACTTCATAACGTTCAGAACATACCATGTTGGCATCTGTTGGCAAGTTCGAATGGGTCAATGTCGAGCACATGTGAGTAGGTACATGAGGATTACGGGTTCCTCTCCCAAACATCTTACTTTTATATGAATTGAAACCATTGTGTACACAGCGAGGAGTAACCTATATATACCAGCCACCTATACTTATGTACCATCCAGATCTCTATTAAAGTACTATAAATTATTAATACAATGTCTGTTGCTGTTCCACCCCAACGTGCTTTACACGTTACTGTTTACCTACAAAGCTGTGTCCTACTACAATACATGCCGAGCGATGAAGCATGTTTCAAATGAAACAAGACTCCTCCCAAATCCTTGATATGTCCTCGAACATCATACGTATACAGGACAAGATTTAACTTCCATGAACGTTTTATAATTCGTGACTCCATCTATTTGCAGACACCGGAAGATTGGTGCCTAGTCAGGTAAAATTGACCATTCACGAGCACCCTTTTGATTATTCTACAAGCCCAACTAACAGGCTGTCGGTACTGTAGTGGTTGAAAACAATAATGACTACACTTTATGCTCTGTAGAATAGCTAATGGGAAGCTGGTATTTATCCACGGTTGTAAATATCTCAACTAGTGGTATCGGTGGCGGGAGCCTTAGGAAGATCCCCGGGAACCACGCCTTCCTCGGCAACAAACCCCGCTCTATTCTCTCTCCATACGCCCTCACCGTCCGCAAATTCCTCTTTCTTCCATATTTCTACTTTCTCTTTCACGACTTCTAGGCATTCCTCGCCTGCCCTCCATGCAGCTTTTCGGTGAGGTGCTGCTACTGCAACTAGGATGCTTTCCTCACCAATTGGAACCTCGCCCAGACGGTGGATTAGGGAGATGGCAGTGAGCTTGTGCTTCTCTACCATACTTGCTGCAATGGAGGACATGGTGCGCAGTGTAAGGGGTGGATAAGCGGAGTAAGTCAGGTGTGATACTGGGCGGTTATCGAAATTATCTCTAGTTGTACCTTTGAATATTTAAACAGAAACAGATTTCAGATATCAGCCGACTGTACCATAGGCAGAGAGGGTTCTGTACATGAGGGGGTGGGGGGGGGGGGGAGCTACCAGCGAAGAACACGATAGCTCCAGCGCCAGGATCCTTCACATTTTCGAGAACTGTGGTAATTGAAAGTGGAGAGGTGGTGAGCCCAACGGTGATAATGGGTTTCGGTATGCCAAATGCAGGGCGAGTGCCGGATGTGAGAAAGTTATTCACGGTGGCAAGCTCGGTAAGGTTCGCATTATCTGAAGCCATTGGTCACAGTAGAACGTCTGGATTATTTCTCCCTAGGTAGATCGTACCAACCGTCGTTTCCCGATCTTTGGTTCGTATTATTTGAGCAACTGCCAAGAGATCCACAACTACAGCTCGGTTTTTTTTTTTTTAATATATATAATAGGGGTATTCAAAGTTAAGATTTTCGGGCGAAAAAAACGTTTTTTTCAGATCGGAGGTTTTTCGTTTTTTTTCGTTTTTTGCGACCATCGCCACACAAACTTTATTGCGTCGATTTCGCACAGAAAAGGCCGAAATCGACCCCGTTTAAACGTCAAATCTGGCTCTTTTTTATGCGAATTCTGCCAAGAACAACAAGTCAAGTAAACATATGTCTCCAGGGACAACGTGGGTTAGCCTTAGTGAAAGGCTAGTCTGAATTCGTAGTAGGCACAAGGTTGTTAGATCTAGTCTGGTGCCAACCAGACTATGTTAACCAGGTGTGTATTCCACTTGATGCTCCCCTTCATCCTCCTGGCTCTCTTTCGGTTGTGTCTTTCTCTGAGATCGTGTCCGCTTTGGCCCCATCTTCACTTAGCTATGACTTGATCTACCACGATTCTCAACCTCAGACCTTACCTCGATAGCCTAACTCGATGCGTCGTAGTGGTGTGTTGAAATGTATCGAACTGATTACATCAAATCTAGTCTCATGGGTGCGTGTAGTCTGGCTAGGGTGCGTGTACACGTGCGAACCTGACTAACTTAAAGCGCTAACTACTTTTGTCTTAGCTTTCACTTAGCCTTAAATTCAATATGTGGGGATTTTGGCAAAATCGAACGTGGAGTAAACGGGGTTTTGGGGCACATAAAAACGCTGCTTTTTTCGCCCTTTTTCGCGGGGTACTCAAAGTTAGGCCGTTTTTTCCGGCGTTAAAAACGCACAAGAATTCTGGCTCCAAATTTAACTTTGAATACCCCTATTATTAAAAAGGTCCAATAACCGAGTAGCCTTTCTTGAATGCATTCGGTACAACAGGGCGAACTTCAGACTCGGTGATACTTGGATTAAATAAACATAATTCAATCTCGTTGAAAACTAATAATCTAATAGCTATAGGTAGGTGCCAGTTTGGGCAAATTCATACACATACATACTGGACATACTCTGTACATATGTAAATACATTTAATCACAAGCCTAACTTATAACAGTTTCGCTGAAATTGACATGCCATGAAGTTGTCAGGATTAATGGTAGAGGTGATATCATATGAAGAGGCACGAGGGTTGCACTACTTGCCAGGGAGAGACTTACTCCTATGTCCTGTCTCTTCTGGGGTTATAGAGTATGCATTTGCTACAGCGTTTATCAGTTCACTACCTGATCTGATGCAACGATATTCCTGCAGCTAGCAAGATAAGATGTTCTGGAGGAATTGTTAAAGAGCTGGGGATTAAATGTAGCAATTGATGTTGTGTTAAACACCCTATCTTTGTTAGAAAAGCTAAGGAGCGGAGATTCAATGATGGCAATTGGAAGAAGACCTGTTACCTGACATGGCTGAATTGTTCAAAGTTTGACGCATGTACGCATGCCCTGCTCCGTGAGAACAGAGAATAGTAAGTTGCTATATACTCGTTACGCAAGCTGCACAGCTGGCTCAATTGAGGTATGGAGTTCAAGTGGCCTACCTACGGGATTTAGGAATTCAATTCATACAGCGTGCAACAGTTCATCGTGGTAATGAGAATATCTTAAAAGAATAAACCGAGAAGAGAGCTTAGGTAACTGACCCCACAGATGGGTTCGCATAGTTTCAATTAACTCGAGTTCGTTATGGATGGTATAGAGGCTAGGATACAGTCCCGAAAGAAAATAACATGAAGGCAGAAAATAATATAGGTATGAGGATGATGTGATGATACATGCGATTTTTTTTTTAGCTTGCTGACAGATTATAGCACATCATACTACTATTTCTTTTGACAAGCCTCCGAAAGCAGATTCACCTTTCCAGGGGTATTCTGAGTATATCTAGCATTGAATTTTATGATTCGCTTGAGCAAATTGTATGTTTCCACGGAGACAGCTTGTGGTACACTCAAGATGTCCCAGATTACGTTCTGACTACACGGTGGCGTAGTGAGGGAACCTTGGTAGTTGTATACCTTGTTGTTTATGCCAGCCCGCTGGAACTCCTTCATGATGTTCCTAAACGTCACATTATTAGCCACAATCAATCTTGAATTATGTCTATACTTTAAGGATAAAGAACATACATGGTATTGACAGCCGGGAGTTTAATCCAGGAGCTGGTATTGCGGACACTATAGAGGTATGGGGATATTCCACTCCAAAAGTCGGACTCATGGATATTCGAAACATCAAAGAAGACCACACGGACAGCGTAACGCCCTATTTCCAAAATCAACTCACATCCACTAAATTCCGGAGACGTCACTTGTGTGTGGAGTTGTGATCTTACCTGTTTTCGGGCTCTTCATAATGAAATGCGCCTCAATTGGATAATATTCATCCAAAAATCGATGCTCACTTGGGGTATGGAAGGTGATACCATCGAGGTTGAACCAATCGTTCTCAATCATAATCCCTACAACATCTCTCTCGCCTATCGATGGACATGTCGGCTTCAACTCAATTGTGCGTCCAGTGTTCGTCATGTTGTAGCAAGCACGTAATGGTGCCGCCCACTCATACCTGAAACCACTGGGTTTCATCGTATTATCGATGTTAATTGGAGACTGTAGGTCGCCGGACTGACACAAAGGCCACTCCTTTCGATTGAGCTTGGTCCAGAGCAATGGACCTGTACCGCCGGTGTAATCCCAGTAAAGCTCACCGCTCCCATCTGCTGTAACCTCCAGGCCAGATGAGGTTTTCACAAAGGGTTTTTGTATTTGGTCATGGGGATATGACGCCGCCGAGGCTTTTGATACAAGCGCGCCGAGGGCATAAAGCCCGAACATACAATAATTCAGCATATTTTCGTATCAGAGAGCAGGAGATGTTTGTAGTTGCAAGCTGAATTTTGTAACCTTCGGGGCTGGCTGGGACATAGCTTTATACCAACCAGCACATTGGTAAACAATGGCGGCTTCTAGGCCATTCATGAGTGATGCCGCAGTATGCGGGAGGAGGAAACCGCATGGAGCCTATCAGGAACAACAACGAGGTGAAGCCGAAGGAGTTCATAGACTCACCAAATTGGGAATATTCCTGCACCCTTCCAGGGTTTCGTAATGCAAGTACAGGGTTTGCATTGGGTGCAGGTATACCGGTACATGCGTTGGTTGTGATCGTATCCAACTGCAGATCCCTAGTTTGCGTGGTTCCATTGACAGCATCTATTTGAACCTCCAAGCAACCACCTTTCAGCCAACTCATGAGATAATTGGCTACTGCATGAGACCGCTCATGAGGCACGCCTTGTCAGTTTAACATAAACAATAGTTAAACCTAATCCTTCTGTAGATCTATATCATACATACTATAGATCCATTTATGACAATTTCCATGCGTGCGCGGGGACTAGGTAGTGAAGCCTATCATTTACGATAGGCTACGAAGTTGACTCGATGTTTCGGCAACATTAACATGTGGTTGGTGCTAGAGGCGTGATCGAACCACTTCAACGTCCTCGAGCTACAACCATAACAACACCGTCCAGAGCATCATGCCTACAACGATGCCCCGCCACCTTATAGATGTTCATCACTGAGGGTGATAGCTTTGCCATAGTAATGGCCATGGCGTAGATTTCAAGATATATATAGGTATATTCATTATAGTTACAGTATATTACATATAGGCGATATACACTAGCACGAACGGAGTGGATGCGAGTTGGTTATCCGGACGGTCGTAGTCTCACAAGGAAGGCAGTAGGCCTATAGAATATATTTGGGGAGGCCTGCAGATCCGTGGGGGATATATACCGGTACTGGACATAGCTATAAGGTAACATCTGATAAATTGTGCATATATGAGTAGTACTAGAGTAGTTGATGCTTGGTGCGTCAGGTGACTTTCTTACAACCAAGACCTAACTGTTGTCCGCCACCTTCCTTACTCTTCGTAAATTTAAAGTGCTAGTACTATTATTATATGAAACAATTTTCCGGTTCACAATATATATTAGAAGGTTGATTAGACTATAAGCTTGCAGCAGGTAAAGTCGGGGAACCCGCTGCGCTTACATGCCGATACATCGGGGTATACTAACTATGTAATGTATGTATGCATGCACGTCTTTGGTTACATATTATACGTCGAACTTCACAACTCCAATTTGCACAGAATACTTAGTGTGTGTAGTAAATAATGAACTCGAGCTCCGACAGTTCTAACAGATATTAATTAAGCAGAAAGCAAGCTTCGAGGGGATAAGGTTAGGAGAACAGCTGGTCATAGGTACTCAGGTGGAAGCTCTTTTCAATGTTATACTCTACTCTACATAAACGATCTTTGCATTTTGGAGAACAGTACTCTTGCCTGGAGGTGGGTATTCAGAATTGGAATCATGTACGCAAACCTGGGCCCCTAGGGAATGCGAGCTATGAGATCGAAGTTTAAATGGGTGTCAATGGTATAAAGTCTGGAAGGACCGGACTCGTATGAATGCCTTGAGTCTAGCAATCAAGTCAGTCATGCCCTTTGAGAATCTGAAACCTCTACATTACTCTGACACTATTAAGTTCTTCAACCTCTGTATCATCACTACGGGCCTCTTTGCTGTACTGTCTGTTGCACAGAGTATTACTGGAGCCAACTGCAATAGTACATATCTGAAAATTCGGATATCTGACCAAATTAGATAGATGCTTAGATTATGTGATCTCACCCAGCGCCATAAACAGTGCTGGGCTCGCTGCACTCAGACACCTCAATACAGGAATCACCATTGGTAGCCACAACTACCTACACAGGTACAACAACCTCGAAGGCTTTACCTTCAATGCTGGATGCAACCCACCAGACTACGAATTCCCGGTTTTCACGGACCATGTCGATACCAGGGCTCGCTAGTATTGTGGTATGTGTGAACATTCTACATATATAATATATGTTCCATATTGAGCTATATCAAGATGCCATCACCCACTCTGGAGCAAGTGGTAACAACTTCAAACTTGTGCGCCAGCCAGCGCCTAGGTTGTTCCTAGTTAGTAGGAGTAGGGTGAGGTAAACATACTAGTTTTATATATTTGTTACTATTTCTATGGAATCATGGTCCAATGATCGCTATGTCGATGTATTTCATTGCAATTATATTACAAAGTCAAGGCTGGAATAGGTTTCTCTTCTTGATTTTCTAAATCAGAACTATCTGCCTTACGTCATGTTCGGCATGTTTTTATGAAAGTCTGTGATTTCAGGGTAATTGATGGATGTTATACACAATGTCATCCATACATGGAGTTCAATTCTTACCTCCCTCTAGCTCAAGACAAGGCTCTTTAGAAAGACTTGCGACAATTCCCAACAATGCTGTGGGGCCACGCTCAGAAAAGTAAAATGTGTTCCAGAGACAATGAAAATGGAGTGTTAAGAGTGCACTGGCATAGATTTGGGAAACACGCCTTTGCTTAGCTAGTCCAACTCTTAATTGGTCTCTGGCATTGGTTCGATACCTTGATCCTGACTGGCATATATCGTGTCGAGGACACTCGGGTCTGAGGATGTGAGGTTGAGCTTTCGGGTGAAAAGTACGAATAGATGTAATATGTGATTTGGGCGAGGATACAGGCTACCGACACGCCAAGCCCAGAGCTTCACAGCTCTCCCTCGTACGAGCTCGCTTTCCAACAGACAACACCATGCGGTCCCTCCCCATCCTCCCCCTCCTCCCCCTCACGCTCGCTATCCAACCCTCCGCCCCCCCCGCTGTCCCCGCCAACCTCCGAGAGCTAACATGGGGCAAACTCAACTTCCTGCACACGACCGTACGTTCTCGCACCCGCACGCCCCCAGTGCCAGAGGAACGACGAAACTGACCTATGCACCGATGGATGCATGGAACAGGACACGCACGGCTGGCACTCTGGACACCTCCAAGAACCGCAGTACTCGGCTGACTGGGGCGACTACTACTCCTTCACCATGCGTATGCGCGAGTTGGCAGATAGGCAGGGCGTGGATTTGCTTGTTGTGGATACGGGGGATCGGATAGAAGGTACGATTTATACAGTACATATTACTTACCCTCCCCTTTGCTCGCCCCATACCGGGTCGATGAGATGCTGAATATTGTGGTGGCAGGGAGCGGGTTAAGCGACGCCAGTGACCCCAAGGGCAAATACGTCCGCGAGATCTTCTCCGCCGTGGACATGGACGTCGTCACCATTGGGAATCACGAGCTATACAAAGAAGCCAGCTCTGCAAACGACTATCTCTTTCTCCGGCCTCACTACGCGGTACCTTTCTTCCAACCCTCATCCTCACCCCAGCTAGCTACCTAAACTAACTCCCTCCCCCCCTCCTCAGGACCACTACGTCGTCTCCAACGTGGACATATACTCGCCCCTTACCAACGCTCTCGTCCCCATGGGCGCGCGCTTCCGCAAATTCACAACCAAAAACACAAAAACCCGCATCACCGCCTTCGCCTTCCTCTTCGACTTCAACCTCAATGCAAACAACACGGTCGTGCACCCCGTGGCCAACGTCGTCACAGAACAGTGGTTCCTAGACGCAATTTTGGGAGACGATACAGACCTCTTCCTCATCATTGGCCATACACCTGTCCGATTCTCGCCAGAGTTTTTGTTGATCTTGGAGGCGATTAGGAAGGCGCATGGCGCGGAGATGCCGGTGCAGTTTTTTGGTGGACATACGCATATTAGGGACTTTGTCGTGTATGATGACTTGAGTACGGGGCTGGAGAGTGGGAGGTATTGCGAAACGGTGGGGTGGTTGAGTATTTCGCATATCCCCACCGCCGCCGCAGAGGACAAGGGAGATAATAACACACCGGTTTTATTCTCCCGTACATATATCGACTTTAACCGCTTCTCCTTTGCCCACCACTCCCGCCCGCGCTCCCTCCCCTTTTCATACCAACCCCGCTCCCCATCAACCCTCAGCCCCGACCACGACCACGGCCATCACTTCGATACCCGCTCCGGCCTCCACCTCTCCCGCACAATCACTTCCCACCGCCACACCCTGCACCTCGACCGCATCTACAGCTGCATCCCCTCCTCATATTACCTCTCCCGGGTTCCCGCCACCTCCCCAACCTCCATCTACTCCCTCCTGCAAACCCGCATTCTCCCGGACTTAGTCCGCTCCCCCATGCGCAGAGGAGTACCCACAGTTGCACTCATCAACACGGGGAGTATCAGGTTCGATTTGCTTAAGGGACGCTTTGGCGAGGATGAGAGGTGGAACGTGAGCCCGTTTACGAGTAATTGGAGGGTGGTTGAAGGTGTTCCTGGGGAGATTGTGGAGAAGCTGGCGAGCGCAGTGGAGAGAGTTGGGGGTCCGTGGGTCGAGGAAGAGGGAAGGGGGGTACTAGCAAGGGTGTTGGGTCCACAAATACCACTGGGCCCGTTGGAAGATTACTACGAGGGACTGAGAAGGAAACATTTTGGTGTACAATCCAAATTCAAATCCAAATCCAAATCCAAATCCAACAACCACAACAACCACAACAACTACCTCCACCACCCTCACTTCCCCCAACTTCCTCTCAAAACCCCCCACCAATACCATGAAATCCACTCCCGCCCTCAAACCCTTACCCCAATACCACCACCAGGCTACATCACCCACGACGACCTTTACCCCTGCCCTCCCACCGCCAACCAACCCTGCTCCCCCGGCGACGATACCCCACACACACCCATCCTCAGCTATCCCCTCCCACACGCCATCCTCGCAAACCACTCCTTCCCCTCCCACTCTCCGGGGGCCTCTCATACCCCCGTGGACGTCGTCTTCCTAGATTTTATCGAGTCGTACGTCCTCGCCGCGCTACACGCCCTCGGGTGTACTGTCCCCGCAGTGAGTAAGCCATATAAAATCGACTTGGACGATAATAAAGGGGCAAGGGAGGACGTGACGTTGACGGATATCATCGTTGAGTGGGTCCGCAGGGAGTGGGCGCCTGGTCCGGATGGGAATTGTTAAAGTCTTAAAGGTTATGATTTTTTATGTGTATGTCCTGGGCCGCTCGCCTGCGGCATACCCACTATGCCCTCGCGGGCAATGTATTTAATCACTGAATTTGGAACATAAGGCACTTGAATTAATAACAATATGCCTAACTAGAACTATATCAGATATATACCAACCAGCAACCATTGATCCCGGCATGGCCAGATGCTTACCTGAGAGCTGTGGGATGTGTAACAGCTGCACCTTGTTCTGGGTCGATTGGGATCTCCTCCGGTTCATCCTCCGAGTCATCCTCCAGGTTCAATTGGATTATTATCCAATTAATAGTCCAATTTGTGCTCGTTCAGCTACCTGGAGCTGAGAGGTTGCCAGAGTCATGATCCGCTAGTACTTTTCACTTTACCACCTTTTCAACTAGTTGAAAACTGTTCCCGCCTACACCTCTCTATATGGATGCCTCTATGAGGCACCATATAGAGAGGGGGCGAGTACCCATTTACACACTATACATATCGAGCTTTTGGCAAAATAAGTATTGAGAATTACAGAGAGAGAGAGATATCCGATTGTTACAAGTATTCATTTTCTGACCTCATAATCAGTCCGCAGGTGTGCTAGTATACATGTACTTATATATATATACATATATGTTCCTATCGACACACCACGCATATGGCATGTACATGGTATCTATCTGTCTGCTCTGGCATCAAAAAACACAAACATTTATTTCTATTTACCTTCCTTCTCGTAATGCTTCCCCCTTAAAAAAAACAAAGAACAAAGGCATTGATTGTATTCACGAATGAACCACGGGCTTAAATCATGAATGTTACATACATCCACCATACACCGACAACTCGCATTCTAGTATCACACAGACACTACAATATAAGATGTGACTTCGCTACATATTGCTCATCTCACTCTATATTCTATCATGAAAGACGAATAGCCTGGCTTTCAAGCCGGAGACACTCAGATATACCAAACCTCATTTTTTGGGTGGGGCTCACTCTTTCCTCCTTTCTCTTACCCATTCGTTTATTCCTTCCCCTTAGCTTTGTCATACACAATTGGATACTGGCTTCCATATCGAAGATGAACTCGGAGACCTACTACCAGTTTCCATACTCAAGGGCATGTGGGAGGACATGCACAAATGAGAGCGACCCCTCTGGCGACGAAAAAGCTGAAAGCTTCAGAAACACACCCTGGCTATCATTCATATGTCCCACAGTCAAGAGGCCGCTACTGCGTGTAGCCGATGCAGTCTTTATAGTGGGTACACTGAGTCTACATGCAGCATGTCCGTCTGAGAGGTATTTAAATATATGTTTTGTTACATCAATGAAACAATTCAGTGGAGTAAAAAAAGAGATCCATACTCTATACCAGATATCACAACTTATTTTTAATGCTTCCTTTGCCAATAATAGAAGATCACCTTTCGGTTACATTATTCAATTCAGATATACCACCATTTTATGGAAAATCTCAGAAGGCAATTACTTATCTAAGTTACACTGTTATTCAACATATAGAGCAGAAACTACATGAGATATCAGTTTGATAAGACAACCACGATGGTAGCAGCTGTTGGAAAAATGATCACCTAAAGTTTGCGCTTGGCCACAGGTATTTCCCGAGTACAACAATCTTCAGCCGTATCTCTAAGATGAACATTTACTGGACATATAAAATGTTACGTATGTAGTACGTACTGTATTTATATTACTCGGTACCGACGCTCTGTTGTGCCAGCCAGACTACGACGCTCTATAGTAGGTAGTCTAGTGACTTGGGGAAACGTACGGCAGGTATATATATGTCTTTGATATCAATGCATCTATGATCGATCCCAAAGATTGATTGCGAACAATGCACTCAATCGATCTCCCGTCAAGATCCTGGGAGGAATCTTACATGCATCGATCTCTATATAGATTGCTAGCCTGGTAGAGATTGTCCAGGGTTGGGACATATACCCTTTGGGCCTTTGAGCAATAGTTTAGATGGTTGGACTATGAGTTATCACAACCTTAGATAAGAAACTTCATAAGTGCTGCACCACGGGTGGTGAGATGATAAGTTTCCTTTACTCTGGCGTGATTAGTTGGGAACCATCCTGGTGAATGCAATTGCCCTTTCTTTCACCGCACCTAACCGTATGCTTAGTCAGTGAAGTTCATACTGAGACTAGCCCTGAATGGGAGTGGAGGATAGAGCCCTGGGTGTACCAAGTCTTTCGAAATGAGGAAATGGGGCCGTCTCCCATAGCCTAAGACTCCATGGACGCACAGACTTCCACCCCCCCAAAAAAAGAAAGAAAGAAAGAAATTCAAGTACTTGAGAACCCCAACATGCCCATTGATGACACGTCCTCTTCCTCTCACCTGGACTCAGAGAAACCACTATCTTCCTCATCCTCCCCAAAAGCAAAGCCTCCTCTCAATATCACCATTCGTGAAGCCGAACTCTTTGATCTCCCTCGTATCACAATCGTCTCATTGAGAGCATACGACAACGATGACCTTCACCATCTTATCAACCCTCCCTCCCTTGTTGGTGACAATCAATCTACCCTCCGCTATGAAGCCTTAATATGGCACCACCAACAATTCTTGTCTCCTGACCGAACAACACTCGTTGCTCTCGCCCCTTCTGATCTCTCGAACCCCGACTCTATACCCAAGATTGTGGGATTTGCTAGGTGGCATCGTCTATGTGCCCCGGGCGAGAGGCACCGCCGACCAAATCAGCGAACATATCCTCGACCCTGGATTTTCAAGTACGTAAAACCCTGTCTCAACCATATCGCAAACACGATATGGTCTTTTATCTGCTCGCAGCCAAATATTACCAACTGGGCGGGGTTATACGCGTACAGCGACGCGGTACGAAAGGCAGAAGAGGAACTCTATAGAGTCCCAGGACTATGGCAAAGGTGGGAACTGGAGAACGTGTGTGTTGATCCGGACTACCAGAGGTTTGGAATTGGTGGGAAGCTAGTTGATTGGGGGTGTGCCAGGGCAGATGAAGAAGGGTTGGCTTGTACGTTGGAAGCGAGCCAGGCCGGAATGAGGGTGTACCTGAAGAAGGGGTTTGTGACGATCAGAGAGGTGACGGTGGTGGATGAGGAGGGGCATGGGGGGAAGGCGGAGCTCACGTTTATGATGAGGGAGCCAATGGGCAGGAAGTAATGGCGGATATACTGACGAGGGTATTCTGCCAACGAGACTACATAGGTATTCTAGGTTACCTAGCGAAACATGTTAACTAAGATGGTTCTATAGATTAGCTTATACGTGTTACTAGGTACCGCGTGTGTAGCTGACATAACTAACTACTACCAGAATCTACCGACACAATCACAGTTTAAGACGCAGCCTGTCCCATTAGCTACAACGCCGGTGGACATACTAGACTCACATCGTGCAGCGTGCTCACCAAGGGCTCAATGGGGACCCCGATATATACTAGCAGGGCATACCGGAATAGAGAGGGCGAATGTGGCTTGATTCAAGGTTTCACCAACTCACCCTGGCCCAAGCATTATGAGTCAAGATTGACGCTGAAAGGATGAAGGAAAAGCCAAGATGAAACCTGAACCAACACACAAGTGACAAACAAACATGCAAAGTTTGTCGTACCAGGGTCCAGGACCCGGGGCTACTAACAGTTGAGGGATCCAGCGCAGTTATCTTAATCTGGGCCCCAGACATATACGGCCGCTGAGATGGCGCAGAGCCCATGGCCAGAGAGCAGTATGTATGTCCATGTATGCAAATGACACGAACATGAGTAAAATCGTAGAAACAGAGCAATGGGTTAAATGTAACGAGAGACTGTCGTTTATTTCCAAGGCAACAAGCGCCTCATGAACTCCGCCGTATGAATCCCAACCTAAGAACCTGAAACACTAGCCCAGCTACGAAAACACAGTTTCTCCGTCCACTCCACTCCACGGCCACGAGGGGCATAGTGCTCCTCAAACCTAACGCCCTAGACCAGACAAAAACTCGGTTCCACGCTCATAACTGAAAGTATTTGGAGGCCTAGATGGAGGAGTTGCCTTGCGTTTCGTGTAGCCAAATATTTCAAGGTCTGCCTGTGCGTTATTGATGCTTTCCCTTACACTTTGGACAATTTTTGCATTCGGAGCCAATTAGGTACTTGACGATAACCTTAAGAGGCTCAGCGCAATATTTCCCGCAAGAATATTCGGCCTTCTTTATTTCATAGGAACAGTTATTGCAGAGACTGATGTCCACCCGACACATGGCGCTCGTTAAACTTCTTGTAGTTGTAGGTAGGTGGTACTGTAGTAGTGTGGTCTCTGTACAGGTGCAGGTGCAGGTGCAGTTTGGAGTCGTCGTTTGGTTCTGGTTCTGTTGGCCGATGGAGCTCAGTGTCTAAGTTTCGGTAAGCTGCAGCTTCCCTGCCTAAGTAGTTCCCAGTGTTGCGATGAGGCACGAAATTGGTGGGGCGGTTGGTAACGGATTGACCTACGTACTGGAAGTTCTGCTTATGGGTTGTGTGAAGTCGATAGGGACTGTTTGGAGCAAAAGGAAGTGGCCGATTTTTATAGTACATACCGTCGAACACCCCAAACTAAGACTTGCAAACGAGAGAATCTTGAACAGGAATTTCAGCAATAAACTGCAACTGCTATCAACGCTTTCCCGTGCGCTTCCTCAGTCCTAAGAGGGAATCCTGCCAATCTCGCAATATGCAGCACCTACCTGAGCTGAGTCCATAAGCATTGTTGCCGAATCAAATTATGACGCCCGGAGAGATTTCAATATAACTTTTGGTTCCGCTGATCATTCTTTGGAAGGGGAGATACATTTACCTCATGCGTCCCTTCCATGCTCAAAGATCTCAGGCGTTGCCTGGTACAAATATTTGCGGGGTAAGTAGAGGCACCCAATGGGATCCTTCCCTCTATCCTCTGCATCGCCAGGCCTTCAATGCCATCTGCAAAACTGCAAAGCGCAGATAGCAGATAGCCGAGAGCTCTGGTGCGCGATTTCCGATTCAAGGAAGGAAGTGGTCATGCGGCAGTCCGCAGGGTGGGGTCAGCGGAGGATCTTGAGTATGGAACTTTACATCAATATATATGAAGGACGGCTTATTTATATTATGATAGAAATGTTATAAATGCTTGTAGATAATTTATTGGACTGGAACAGCGTTTCTCGTTATACAAGATTAAATATGGAGGGTAGTGAAAAAAAGAGAGATCAGGGTAACAGTGGCAACTATGCTTTTCTGGTCGGTTTACCTGCCTTGTCACAGCACTGCGATTATATCATAGTACATAGTCCAAAACTTTCATCATAAACAACATTTCATCCATTCCAGACAGTCCATAAAGTCAACGGATACAAACTTTCAAGGGTGGCCATCTGAGTTTGATGACAAACTTGCATAAAATCTCTTCTAGTCAAGGTGTGGCACTAAGTAACCTATTGAAGCAAACTCCTTGTAGGGAATAAGATCAAGTTTCCGAGTCACCCACGTGATACCTTGAATATATTTTTTTGCTTGTGCCGTGGTCTTGGTTGAGTGGTAGGTGTACAGTAGTCTTGGAGCGGCTCCCAGGGCAATATTATATGCAATGGCATATATAATCCAATTTTACTGCAACTTAGGCTCTCCTTTTACAATTGTATTACGCATATTAAGGGCACTGTAGTCCTGCATAGTACATATATACTTAGTATGAAAGCCGGAGGTGAAAATTTTGTTCATGGAATATGTGCCTTCCACTTTTGGATAAGATATGTTAGGGTGCTTGACTCACTTAGTCCATCTCTGATAGATATGATCACCTAGGTTATTTGTACGCTTAATTCCCCGTCGTCCTGAGATCCTCTGAGACCATTATGGCTTGACGCATACATTGCAGCGTAGGAACTCAAGTTACGATTATCGATTTCATTTTTCCTGGGTTGGCATAAACAAATTAGTCCCTGGAGTTTTACGCATTGATGTAAGTGTACATCTGTATAGCAGGAGTCGAACTAGCCGAAGCCCTCTTTTAATAGTACAGATGGTTGAACTAAACGTATGCCTAATTTCTTATTATATTTACTCGAGAGCTCGTAGTGTTGTCCAGAGAGCGATAATAGTTTTTGCAGGGTTAGGACTCCACGCGGTACGCTTTGTTTAGGCCTTCTAAATACATCAATGTAAATAGTAGTGATGCTATTCACCAGGTAAGATGTATTTCACAAAAGTATTGGTCTAGCTCTAATGGGATCTGTACATTGGTATATTACCTAATGGTGATCAATTATGAAACATGGAAAGTAATATTGACTAAGTTAACGCTCATCAAAGTAGCTATATACTGCTTCTAGTTTTAGTATTTTTTCCTGAATGCACTTTAAGGGTTCTCGATGGGTTGTTTGGATCCTCCTGTGGATATTCGTTTCTATCCACCAGATGTATGTATGTACTGTATGTACCTATCCGATCTGTTTAGTCCCTAGGTAGATGCTTGGAATTTCTGTATCTGGAAAGATAGGTAGTGGAGGCCAAGAAGGACCCTGCATTGATATCAGAGCGCCTACAAAGAGCTCCAAGACTGACCAATTATAGTTCAGCCTCTTTTATCAGAGATCGACAGACTATCTGTGAGAACCCAACCTGACCTATGTTAATGTCTGAATGGAGTTTTTTTTTTTCAAGTTGTTGTAACATTTAGCTGTTGTAATGTTTATCAAGTCTACCGAACTCATGGCTGGCTTATCTACTAATCAATTCCCTTAACGATAACTATGCGTAATGGGTTAGTATCTAATCCACTATCTAACACATGTTCCGCACTGATATACATACAAAGAGACCTATATCTTTCCTCACCCAAAACTTCAGCCAATAACCCATAAGCTAAGGTGGTTGTCTTTTTGGTGGAGCTCATATCAAAAGGGGCCACTTGTCACAATTCGACAAATACTCCCTTACCACAATGCAGTGCATGTCCCTTTCCTCTCTGAAATGCAAGATTTCATGCATGCAGATGCCCTCCTGACCTCTGTGAGCTCCCAGCCAATCTCTTGAATCACATGGTACCTACATGCTATCTGTTTGAGGCACATTTGTAACTTGAACAGACCCTAGTGGCTCAAATTTTAGGGTGAAACATTGCCTTATCATCAAATTTCTAATGCTGCCTGTCGCCTCTGTGATTATGGTGTGTTGTTGTCCGATTCTTGAGGGTGTCGGGGTAGATCAAAATTACTATGTCGCATTTTACTCGATTTCTGTGTTGTATTTTCCTACTATGGTTGCTGTTATGTAAGTATTTGAATTGTGATTATGATTGCCATTAATGGCGAGAATGGTTTACCAATCGCTTACGCTAGAATGGGAAAGAGGGGAAGTGGTGCAAGCTGCTTAGATCTTCTGATATTCCTTAGCGGTATTCCAGCGAATTGCTATGTCCAGTCACATCTTTGGGATTTATGGCCGTTGAGTCTGGTACGAGCACTAATTAGGATTCGCCAGGCTGCGGGACGTTGTCCTCTGTGCGAGCAGGAGGGACAGGGAGGGGAGGGCAATTGCACCTTCCATATTATGTGCGAATGCGAGTCTCTCGAGGGACTTCGGAGGAAGAGGGAATTGTACGATCCGGGAAGCGTAGGGGACACCCTGGGTGGAATGTGTGGCTTGGGAAGAAGGAGATCCACAGGACGAGAAGTTTCGTCCGGGGGGTTGGGAAAGGCGTGGAAGGCTACGGAGTGCATGTCGTTGGAAAGGAGCCTGGAGGTACCATGGAATGTTAGGGAGGAGGGAAGGGGGAGGAGCAAGTCTAGGCCCCCCCCTTTCACCACCACTCCCGAGTTTTGGTCTCCGAGGCCTGGATTGTAGCTGGAGGTAGAGTGGGGGACTTTTTTCTGTTCTTCTGTTCTTTGTCCTTTGCTTTTGATGTTTTTTGACTTAAGGGGGTGTAAGATGGAGCGGCTATTAGTCGCATTTGGTGTCACCCAGTAGTGGATAACTCAATAAAATGATCAGAAGCATATCCATGTTACAATCCACCTTTTGAGTTCACCTTTAACACATGGCCATGCTGACGTGGACGATTTAAGAGATACATTTGCCAACACTTGACTTCGAGCGCGAATAGATTTGAGAATAGGAAGTTAAGCAAGTGCCTAGGTGTTGTGGGCTCAGCTCGGCTTGTTCCTTAAAGCAATATTTTGTGGAAAATGACTGTCAAATAATTGGTGGATTGAATTAGCCAGCTGCAGAGCCCCATAGATGCATGGTATATCAATTCCTAATCGACATCCATATGGATAGATCCTTTATTGTTGTTTATTGTTAACTACAGTAGTGCAGCACGAACTGGACAGACATAAATACATACATAGACATAAGCCCCGTTCTAGATAATGATTGGGTTATATGTACTGTACATACACTCTTTTTCGAGCTAGGGCGTTTTTATACCTGTATCGTCCTATTTTGGGTGTGCTTGTTTCTCATTCCTACCTCTATTAATACTTTGGGTTTTCGCGACCTTTTGTAAGTTTGCTTGCTTGCTTATACTAGACACTTTGGCCTTCAGCTTTCAAGCCCGGAAGAACCCCAAGACATCTTTGGAACGCATATTTACTGATGTCGAACTATCATGTGACGAACCTCCCCATATTTAGCGGCAGTGATTGCTAATATTACAGAAAAATAGTGCAGGATCAACACCTTGGATGAGGAACTGCGAGACTGTCAGGTGACGAACCCCCCATATTTAGCGGCAGTGATCGCTAATATTACAGAAAAATAGCGCAGGATCAGCACCTTGTGTGAGGAAGTGGAACTGCAAAAACAGGAACACGCAGAACGGACATTAATGCTGCATTCGGAGATTAAGGACCTCTCCATTGAACTCCGCAGGTTAATATCAATCTCGCCCGGGGCACCTGCACGCAACTATACCATTAGTGGGATGTATGGATATG
Source organism: Terfezia boudieri ATCC MYA-4762 (assembly GCA_003788615.2). Classification (NCBI taxonomy): domain Eukaryota; kingdom Fungi; phylum Ascomycota; class Pezizomycetes; order Pezizales; family Pezizaceae; genus Terfezia; species Terfezia boudieri. Next base: position 861,521 of record ML121539.1, read on the forward strand.
TGGAAGCGATATCCCTTGGCTCCCTCACGGATTCCCAGACGAGTCGACTTGATAGTGGTTTACGGGGGTTTCTGAATGGTGGAGTAGCATTTACGGAGTATATTGAGCTCGATTCTCGGAAGGCTTTCTCGGATCAGTTTATCGAGTTTCTAGAAGAGGTTGGGCTTCAAGTTCAAAAAAACTGGCTTGGGTTTGATATGAGTGATACCAAAAGACCTGGTGTCGATGCGCATAAACTCCAGGCGTTGCACCTGTACCATGGATACGCTATGGAATCCCCTAAATCCTTACAGTGGTACATTTCTAGTCGGACGATGGAAACTTTCAGGATGTTGTGCCTTGCAAGAGGGTTACTTTAGTCTTCTCATCGACATGTTTACGATAGTTTTGGCTTTGTTCTCGAGATCTCATGGTTCTATTTTCCATAGCCACATCTGTTTAGAAGTATAAGCTTGTTTTCGCAGTGGTGAAATATCAATTGTGGAAGTTGGAAAGGCGTCTGATAATCGCTCGAACGGTTTACCTTGTTTCTAGTTGTGAAACGTGTAGCCAGTTGTACGGCTTTCATTTGCATGTTGATTCTCGGTCTCCCACAGTTGAGGTTAAGGCGCCCAGGGCTGGGTCAGTAACCGACAGCAGCTGAGCGAACTCGGGCCCCTTTCGAGTGAGATAGTATACAGTCTGCTTAACCACAGTAATGATTCTCAATTCCAAGCTCTTCCAAATTCTTTGCTTGCTCCGGGAGTCAATATAGAATTACATACACTCCCAAGTTACCTTTTGTGTTTAGAATATTTCCCCCCTTTGAAAGCTCCGCTACTGGCTTATCACCAGAATTTCCTCCAAGAGGAGAGGTAGTTGCGTTACTTTAAATTTTGGTTCACTGCCAGATGTGTCAATTGATGCCATGAATCCGGTCCTGCCTGAGATTAAGAGTGGATTATCTAGCTTCAGCCTTCATGTTATATGTATTCAAGAGTAGTTTCTTCCTAAAGTGTGAATAATATGGTCATGTGTGTTGGCAGGGATTCTCCTCGCTTCCGTGCCTTGTGCCCTGGATATGGAGGATGGTACATATCATATATATGGAAATCCCGACCCTAACTGTTTGGAAATGTGCTGGAAATCATGTGTATTTACAGCCATTAGTGCAACATCAGTATAGAATTATATGTATATATGTTCTGGTCCGTTCTGGGATTCAGTCCATACCGGTATGGACCGGGCAGTTGCGAGATTGCCGGGCCGTTCCGGGATAGCATAAATATAACATGGGAAAATCTGGCGGACAAGTCTACAGTCTTATTTACAGAGGGCCCAAAGGCCCCCCTCCGCATCTTATTCATGATTACTTTCTTTATCATCCTTACATTCTTAATCATAGGTACTTTCTCATGCATCATGTACCCGAATGATTTAGTTGCAAATTTGTAAATACAATCACCTCCGACATAATATTATTATAAATTGTCACCATCACATATAGCCCACACACAACGCAGATACAACTGTTCTAGCTATGCTTTCAAACATTTTATTCACCTAACGGAATATGAGATAGAAAGTCCTGTTCTTTAGCATATCGCTTCGGCCTACTGCACTTGCTATGTTACTAGTCTAGTTGGCACAACACCCTCGAAGAGGGCTATGTTACTGCACCGAATGCATCATCGTGGACCTAGTTCATGATCTCTAAGTCATTGGCTTGAGCTTGCCATGTTTGATGGCTTCCAGATCCAGTTGCTTCAGATTGAGTTTTGCTGGTATTTGAATGGTGGCGCTTAAACTGAACAGGGCCTTGAGACAGAGGACGCTTCGCTGTGCTGTTGTGGTGTTGTGCTAAGCCATGGCATTAACCAATTTTCATATCTGGTTTATGTCCCTATTCAGTAATTATAACGTCGCTGTGGCCGCTGTGGGTGGTGTTGTGGTAAATTCCTGTCGCCGTGGCATTGACCATTTTAATCCCGTAGCGGCCTGGTCCGTTGCGATATTCAGTCCATACCTGGCACGAGACTATCCATACCGGTATGGACTGGATCCCTGAACGGACCAGAACATATACTGTATATCGGTTATTTTATTATTTCATTAGAACCACACAGGCAATGTAAAACGTAATTTTTAGTTACCCTGAACCTAATTCCTTGAACCGAACAATAAACGAACTGGCTTCTAAGCCGTAAATAAAAAATCGGAGGGAAAAAAGAAAAGAAAAAGAAAGGAAAAAAGAAAATTCCGTCGCCGGGAATTGAACCCGGGTTCTGAGAGTCCTCAAATACTCACTGAGTAGTCAATGAGAGTCTCAAATGCTAGCCACTACACCACGACGGATCTTAGTTATTAATTACTTGCAGCCTTATTAGTACATAACCTGACTGAACCACAGAGGTGCGCACTGGTAGCGCTAATATCTGTTCTAAAAGTCACTCCCTTATGCGGAGCCTAGTCTGACTAGTATCCAACCAGGTTACTATTACTCGCCTCATGTGTGTACCTCCAAATGGAGGGCATATCGCCGGTTAACTCGGATCGGAAGATACAACGGTGCGGCTATTCTACATACGGATAATATAGCAGACTCGCTACTCAGTGAATGAAGAATGAAGCTGCGAGTCGCCGAGTTATCTCAATACAAAAGACAATCCAAACTCCCTCCACTATTAAATACTAGTACTTAGTATACAACCCATTTGCCTTAATATAACAGCTGCAACCCGGTGAGGCGTTTAAAAAAGATGAGGAATCTCATTCCTCAAAGATTAGTCACTCCTCCATAGTGTAGAAGTGTGTAAGGTCTCACATACCTTGCTTCTACTGCTGCTGGTCCCCCTTGGAGTTTGTAAGATAATGAGGATACTTCTGATAAAGTCGCCGCTTGAGCTCAATCCACATATACTCAATAAGATTGGTCTAGTGAATATGGAGGAATCAAAGCCATATTTTTTCACAAATGCAACGATTAGTTTCGCCTTGTGTGTCATATGAAATACAGGATCCAGAATTCCCACTGCATAAATTTCTTCCCTAACTGGGAAGAGATGATCCTCTGATATGTACTTCTGATATGTATTACATTAGTTACATTATTCTGCCCATGTAGTAATATCGTAAAGCCACCTTGTTTGCAATCCTGAAAGCAACCCCAAAACATAATTGTGATACCTAGAGCTGCTCTAATTAAGAAACATTAGTACTCAATTATTAAGAGGCACAGTTTAATACCTCCGTGGTATAACACATTCTGGTTCAAATTGCTCACCGGCCCAAAGAAATACCCATATTGTACTTGCTGTTTGCCTCTTTCTACACTACTCCAAATCAGTCCCTCAAAGTCCTCTCCTGTCCAAGCTTTCACTTTCCATAGTGAGTTCAGGGCGTCTCAGATATGCACCTAGCCTGAACCACCCCAGCCGCGTCTAGTGGTATGCATCCCGGACAACTATCTGAGTGGGATTGTATAGTCAGGTGACAAACCTTGAAGGTTCCTATTCAGTTATTAATTAGGTAGAGAATACATCATAAGAATACAAATTTCTTACGCACCGAAGTCAGTCTACGTACACTTATACTGGCATTTTAAACCGAACTTTTATATATACAGTACATAGATTCTAGTACACGCAAACCGGGAACACCAGATAAAGAAAGAAAGGCCAAGTCACTATTGTTGTATTCTTCATTCTCTACCTCGTTCACGTTCACGACAAGAATGGGACATAACTACGTCATGTTGATGATTCGTGCCGCGAATATACAACCATACTGTATAAGGCCATTTTCCCAGAAACTGCCCTGGAACGTGCACTGGCTCGTGGTGTAGATGTGGATTAGGTAAAGGAATGTTCTACAGCTAAGGATATGTTCTACTTAAAATACACTTTTCCACTCGTAGCCGAAACGCTCGAGCAAGCTGGTGCTGGAATTATTATGCTATGTACAATAACTGTTGTGACCGCATGATTAGGTAAACGGTGTTAACGTCATGTGTCAGGCAACAGGTTTACCACAATCTGGTTTGTACTAGATGGTTAATGCTTAAAGAAGATTGAATGCAGTCGATACTGGTCGTAAGTTTATTGTAAATTAGTCCAAGCTGGACTTCTGGTATTAGTATTGATATTGAGAAATCACGTTTTAATATATACCCAAACCCTTGGACTTCCTGGTATATATACAAACCTTGCTTACGATGAAGCTATCATGTTCTTAGATTTATGAGAATTTGGAATCTAACATTGCTTTACGTCTACTAGGTGTGATTGGTTGCGAGATTGCCAGACGTAGATGGGCAGAACAAGGGTACATGGCGCTTTGCGGAAAGAACTGTACGATTTGTTACCGAAGAGGAGGACAAGATACTTAGTAGTTTGAAGACGTCACGATAAGGATGAGGGAACAATGGAGAAACAAGAAGATGCTAGATACTGGGCATTATCAGCAATCTGACGGACTGCGAACGTCACTCTAATCCGGAACCAACTCAGGATTTTACATATTTCCAAGTATCAAATAATATAAGGCAGAGCATGCACTTGTTTGTAATTTTATTTCCGTATCGTCTTATTGAGATTTTTTTTTCTTTTTTTGGTAATATTACTCGTATTAAAGCTCTCTAGCCTATGACGAGGCGGCGCACCCTGAGGCCATTCGGAATATTGTCCCCATTAAGACTTTGGAAGAGCTTGTATACCGTATCTTGCCCCCATTTTGGTCCTGGTCCGCGAATTACAGACTGTTGTGTTCGTCTTAATTGCCGAATCGAACGTATACCAACATAGTAGTAAACCACCCCAGCTTAGCTACCTTCCTCTCACGGGCAAGTGCCATTGCCAACCGGGCCCTTCCTCAAATTCAAATGGCAATCTACCCCCTGGCCGTCCGGCGCACGCGCAGAGGAGGCTCTCTCCTCATACTATTCCGTCTCCTTCTCGTCTCCATACTTCTCGCGCTCATCATATACTCCACCGCCCGCTGTATCCGCGCCCACTCACCCCGGCAGATCCCCACCCGCTTCCCACCGGCAGCAGGCGACGGCTCTAGCCCTTCCACAGTACAGCATCTCATCCCTCCGCCACAAGAGAAACCCTTTCGCACCATTGATAAAAATACCCTAGACATCGATGGCGGGCGATACCTATATATCAAGACCCTGGGAAAGGGATATGAAGGCGAGGTAAGACTTTATCTCGACACGCAGCCACCAGGAGGGAGGAAGGTCGTCATCAAGAGGTTCTTTTGGGGGACGAGAGTAAACCATCTGCCGGGTCGCCTTTTTAGGGTGTTTAACCCTGAAGTGGAATCATGGTACAGAGTGGTATTAAGACCTATTAATTGGGTGCTGGCTGGAAGCGGGCTGTGGGGAACAGTAGTGAAGACTTGGCCAGTGGAGATTCCAGCAACTTTGTGGTTCGGCCGGAGTGGCAGAGGGGAAAGTGGTTTGGTGAGGGCACTGGATTACTTTTATGTGAAGAATCAGTTCTTCGGGAAGCACTGGATGCTTGTGATGCCATACTATGAGGATGGGACTGTAGAAGATTTAGCGTTTATTGTAAGCAGGCTAGGGTTGAGGCCATATGAAGTGGATGCCGCGTACAGAAGGGATTTTTTAAGATTCTTGAAGACTTTAGGGAGAATGCATGAGGATGGATATGTAAGTGGCACTCCTTGGATCCTATCCTATCGTTAACGGACGGTATGAATAGGGGAGGGGAAAACTTACAGATTGTACGTATTAGTGCCATGATGATATCAAAACCGACAACATCTTTCTCTCTCCCACAACGCCCCAGCCTCCTTCATCCCTCTCGAATTCGACTACCACTATGAGTTGGCTTGTCTCAGACCTTGGGAATGTCCGCGAGAGGTCCCATATTTGGCACTATGCACGCCCCGGGCCCGCTCGGCCACCGCTGAAGCTCAATTCTCGAGCGGACTGTCGTGTGGTTGATACCACGCGTGCGCTAAAGGCTTATATTTCTTTCTTAACGCAGGCTACCGGGGATAGTCTTCGTGAAGAGGAATTTGATTGGGAGTTCTATCGTGGTAGGAGAGGGTGGAGCTGGGTTTATTGGCGGTTTATGCTGAGTCCTGAAGCGGTTAGTAGGAATGGAAAACTGACTCCGGTGGAGATACTGGGGGAAACGTTTACTAGGGAGGAAGAGAGAAGGTGGAAGGTTTTGGAGGTTAATGGGGAAAGTGTGGCGATGGAGAGACTGGTGGGTGAAAATTATGTGATGGCTATACGGGAAGAGGTGGCAGTTCTCGGTGAGGAATGGAAGAGTTGGAGGGCAGGTACGCTGGGAAAGAAGCCCCTCTGGATAGACAACGAGATGGTTTTGGGAAATGGTTGGAAAGAGGGGCTGAAGATACCACAAGAGGTAGTATACAAAGAAGGGACATCCGATGCAAAGGTTATGAAATATCAGCATGGACAAAAGATAACAACAGAGAAGGTGGATCACCGGACTCTAAGAGAGGCAATTGAGTTGGAGCTGGACTGTATGGCGAATGAGAAGCAGCGAGGATTGCCGCAGAGAGTATGGGGTATAGCAACAGAATAAGTTGCCTTTCAAATTTTGGTACCATATTTCATGTTAGCCTACTACTATCTTGTTCATGGTCTTCTGGCATTTTTCTGGCGTTCTTCTGGCGTTTCGGTCTATCTACGAGGTTATATCGGTACTAATGTTTGTTACTCGTCGATTTATTTACGCTATAATGTAATATTAATGTCTAGAATCTTATCTCCACCTGTTCTCGTGCCTAGACCGATTCATTCCATGGCAAACTAAAGGTACTCATAAACACACTCACAATATAACTCCAAGGACCCCACAATCATAGGAAAATCCCAGTAAACACCCCCCTCATATCCTGTCTGCCGGGCCCCTATCAAAATTTCTGGCCCCACCCGTCTTGACCAGCATCCGTCCAATCCACGAAACGCCTTTGCCAAACTTGTTGATTGGGATCCCAATCAAGAGAAGTACAGACCTCATGAGTTCGACTAAGAGGTGAGTGATAAGCCATGGTTCCCTTACCACTAAAAGAGCTAAGTGGGCAGATTTCTTGGGTAACTCATAGAGAATAGCATATGCGTAGGGATTGAAATAGGATCTCACAAATGACCAGGTAGGGAAAAATGCCCTTAAAAAATGGAGAAGACAGGAGGGATCTTGGACTACATATAGGACGCTTGTTAGAAAAGAATGGAAGAGGGCAAAGGTTAACCAGGGGATGAATGTGATGGTAGTGAGGACACATTCAAACAATAGGGATTGAATTCCGAAGCAGTAGTCTAAAAGGCTGTGACCAGCGTTAGGGGCGTCGAGAAAGCTTTGGATGAAGGATGAAATGCGTGATGCCGTGAAGGCGAGAATGAGACATGGCAATATGATTGACGTGCTGAAGAGGAGCCCTATAATGAGAGTGAGGAAGAAGTTACTGATATAGGCGAAGGCGATTAATAGTAGAGCCGGGGGTAGGAACTGAAGTGACAACAGGCAACCGAGGATATAGATCAGGAAATATACAGTCAAGAGGCAAAGGAAGCGGGTAATGTTCATGGGAGGAGCTGGTGATTCTGATGCTATTTCCAAAACGCTTGGAGTGCGAGGGGGAATACGGAGTATGGGTTGTTGAATATGATGCGTCCACATGATTATGGAAATCAGTGTAAAGTAATGTAATAGGGATTCTGCGGTGAGTGCATGTTCAGTATCGACACTTTGGATGGATAAAGAATGTATGCGTATACATAATATAAGCCCTTACGCGTAAGGGACAGGAATCGCCGTCGCCGATGATGTGAGGCCATGGTTCTGATTTATATGACCAGAGAGTACGGTACCTAATACTTGATAAAAGATGACCGAAATATTTGTTTACTAAGCATGCGTTTGGCCGCGGCTGCATGGCCGCAATTGCGCATGTAGAGTTGTTTCAGATGTTTACTGGAGCTCGGGCCAGCTTGCCTTATCGACTTAATCTAGCAGCCTCCCATCTCTCAATTCAGCCCAGGGGTTTTCGATTTAAATTACTCCACCGGCCAAGACAATGGCAACAATTCCCTACTCGCTTCTGCTTCCCCCGGTAATCATTGGGGCCTTGGGATCTCTCTACTTATACCCCCCCGCCATCATCTCACAAGAAACTCCAACGACCTATTGCTACCCGTACATTTATACGCTAAATAATCAAGCACCAAATGCGCGGTGTTTTAGCGTTGGGGACACGGAGAAGAGGTTTATGGGGGTGATGAATGAGACAGTTGTGGGGGGTGGGCAGGTGATTGATTGGAAAGAGAAAGGGGAAGTGGTGGTTATCCCAGGGCTATGGGATGGCCATGGTCACATACTTGCGCTGGGGGAGATGTTGGAGGGTGTGAAGCTGTATGGGTTGGGGAGTATTGAAGGTAATTCAGCATACAAATGAGAATTACTTTACTAACAATTTGCCCATCCTACAGAAGTTCGCATCTCCCTAGAAACCCACCTCAAAGCCAACCCTACGCTCGGCACGAAAGAAAAGTGGCTGCGAGGCATTGGCTGGGACCAATCTCTCCTCTTCCCCGACGAAAAAAACCCTCACATGCCAACCTCTAACGACCTCTCCTCTCCCCTCCTCTCTGACAAATATATTATGATCGACCGCGTGGACGGCCACTGCCTGTGGCTTTCCGCGGCCGTCATAAAACTACTCCCTGACCCACTTCCCACGCACATCCCTGGAGGGGAGATCTTAGGAAATGGGAGCGTGTTTTGCGATAATGCGATGGATATGGTGTATGATGTGTATCCTGATAGAGTTTTGGATAGAGCGAAGGTGATTGCAAGAGCAGAGAGTGCAATGAAGGAGCTTAATAAGGTTGGAGTGGTTGGGGTTCATGATGCTGGGATGCGGAAGTGGGAGGTGGAGGGGTTGAGGTGGATGGCGGAGATGAGCATATCCTCCGTTCGACTAAATATAATGGTGGAATGCGAAATTCGCAACACCTATTGCGGGGGAGAAGGGGAATCAGGGGTGAGGAATATCATGGGTCGCACAGAAAACGGCATGCTCTCAGTCTACGGAGTTAAAATCTTTGCCGACGGTGCTCTCGGATCCTGGGGCGCGGCGTTACTATCCCCATACTCCGACAAACCCGAAACCTCGGGTACTATGCTTATAAACTCCACCGCCCTCCAGAACGTAATCACAGAATGGTATAATTCCGGCTACCAAGTCTCAACCCACTGTATCGGCGACCTTGCAAACCATCTCACTGTCCAAATCTACAAAGACCTCCTCTCAACCTCCCATTATACTCCACCAAACCATGCCCGCCGGCTCCGCATTGAACACGCACAAATCATCGCCCCCGAAGACCAAGACCTAATCCAATCTCTAGGGCTTATCCCATCTATCCAGCCTACCCACGCTACCTCTGACTCTCCGTATGCAGAAATTCGCCTTGGTAGGGATAGAGTCCAAAATAGCGCTTATAGAATGAAGTCCCTCTTTGACCGCGGACTAAATGTCGTCCTCGGCTCAGATTTTCCTGTCGAGAGCCACGACCCTCGTAATGGGATTTACGCCGCAGTAACCCGGAAAAACCCTTATACCACTAAAGAAGAAGGTTGGCACAAGGAGGAAACTATTACAGTGCAGCAAGCATTGGAGGGGTTCATTAAGAATCCAGCATATGCAATGTGGGCGGAAGGGGAAACGGGAGAGATTAGTGTGGGAAAGTGGGCAGATTGGGTAGTGTTGGGTTATGAGGATGAGGCGCTTGGGGCAAAGTTCTGGGAAGAGGGTTGGGTAGAGAAGGGAGGGGATGTAAGGAGGTTGAAGGTATTGGAGACGTGGGTGGGGGGAAGGAAGGTCTACGATGCAAGTGCGGAGGAAAGGGGAGGGGAGGGAATACTAGAGACTTTAAGGAAGGTGAAGGGTTGGGATGTGATGGGTTGGGTGCAAAGGGTTTTTGGTGGTTCTGGGATATAAATGGGGGAGGGGGAGTTGGCGATTTCATTTACATGTTGTTCTGTTTCAGTGAGCCGCATAAAATATACCATAGTGGGAATTTGGTCTTGAGGCTAATGAAAGGCATATGAGTTTTATGACAATAAGTAGGCATGGCTATTACTGCCTATTCATGAATAATTGACATTAAAACTCCCAATCGTCTTAGAGCCTCTGATTGATTCTCGGTCAGTTAGGGTTGAAAACAGATGCTCCATCAAATGTCAAACAGCTCGAACGTCGGGACATAAGATTTTTTCTGGTCTCGAGATTCATGCGGTGGTCCTTCCCAATGCGGCGAACCCGCCAAAAGCCACAAGCCGCTCAGTAATCTGGTCACGGCTACAATGGCAGCTTTAACATCTCTCAACCCCCAACATCACCACGGTCAATTTAGGTCAATCCACCATCATTAACCTATCTATAACTTACGTAAAATACAATGTCCACCTTCCTCCGCACCGTCCGCCCGTACGCCTCGCGCTTCACTCCCTCAACCCTCCCCCGCATGCTTCCCTCGCGGCGTTTCCAGAGCTCCGATGCGACCTCTTCAGAGACGTACGAGCACATCTTAATCTCCCACCCCCGCCCCGGTGTCTCTCTCATCACCCTCAATCGCCCCAAGCAGCTCAATGCCCTCTCTTCCCCCCTCTTCAGTGACCTCAATTCTGCCCTCTCGACACTCGACTCTTCCCCCTCCACCCGCTGCATCGTACTCACCGGTTCTCACAAGTCCTTTGCTGCAGGTGCAGACATCAAGGAAATGTCCACCCTGACCTTTGCAGAAGCCTACGGGAGGGACTTTATTAAATCCTGGTCGCAGCAGATTTCGAATACCACTAAGCCCATCATCGCTGCTGTGAATGGGTACGCGCTAGGTGGTGGGTGCGAATTGGCGATGATGTGCGATATTATCTACGCTGGTCCCAATGCGCAATTCGGGCAACCGGAGATTAAGCTTGGGACTATCCCCGGGGCGGGGGGGAGCCAACGACTACTTAGGGCAGTGGGAAAGAGTAGGGCTATGGAGATTATCTTGACTGGGAAGATGGTTGGTGCAAAGGAAGCTGGGGAGTGGGGGTTGGCTGCGAGGGTATTCGATACGCCTGAGGCGTGTGTAGAGGGGGCGTTAGATACGGCAGAGACGGTCGCGGGGTATGGGGGGTTGGCGGTGAAGGCGGCGAAGGAGGTGGTTAATCATGCTGAGGAAGTGGGATTGAGTGAGGGGGTGAAGTTTGAGAGGAGGGTGTTTCATGGGTTGTTTGGGACGAAGGATCAAAAGGTGGGGATGGAGGCGTTTGTAAAGAAAGAGAAGCCGGAGTGGACGCATGAGTAGGTGGGGATATATAATTTGAGGCTAAGGGTGGGACAGTGGATCTGGAGGTGTTAAGTATATATCGTATGAGTACGCGAAGGGCTGTAGAATAGACGGCCTTTTTTTCTGTAACCTTTTCCTTTTACAATCTATTACATCAATTTCATTTTTTCCGTAGATCTGGCACAGGGTCATCGATATGGCAATAAGAAGGCCTTCTGAGCTAAAATTTGTAAAATTGTTGAACAATGAGGTTGGTACATATACAGCTTGAGACTAATTCCTCTTCTACCGCCGCTGAACACTAAGATTGGTTTATCTGATTCTCCAAGCCTCTCGTTATGCGTGCATTAGTCCGGTTGCCTTCAAAGGGTAATACTAAGGATCTGATTCTAGATCTATTGGGAGAAGGATTTACCTAGACAGATCACTAGTCTGGTTGTAGTGCCAAGTGCCAACCTGGTTGCACTATCCCTCGGATATAGGGCAACCAGACTAGGATATAGGTGCAACCAGACTAGGATATAGGTACATGTGTAAGTGCCTCTTTTCAGCCCCGCAGGCGGCCGGTATCTTTGAAGATCTGATATCTGCAATGAGCATCTGTATCAGATTCCCGACTTCATCGGCGACATTTTCGCGGATCGCCAACGTGGAGAATCTGATAATAAGGTCGTACCTAAGCATGGTTGGTAGGTTCACAGGTATCAGATTCTCCGCATGATCGGTGGCCCGGAGGGCCCGAGTTCTCTCTCTGGCAAATTCCTAGTCTGGTTGGCACAGGGCAAATCCCAGGAGAATGTATTCAGTATAGAACTAGAGATTGATCAGCACAATCACCAAGGTTCCCTACGTAGCCGTTATGAGTTTGGAAAACCCCCGCACTCCGAAGAACATTGTAACCGAGACTGTTGCAGCGCGGTCCGCAATTCCGTGGACGAGTGTGAAGTTTCCTCTGCTGTGGGAATGATTCTCGGAATATGCTTTTCATATGATACATATATAATCAAAACTGATGGGTATTACCTTCCTACTAACTAACTTAACGTTTCCTTATTTCCCCACAAAGGATCATCACCGACAATGTTCCTTATCGACAAGGATTCTAAGGTACTGGGTATAGTATCCCAAGGGAGACATACAGTACATATATAACCCAGCTCCCATGCCCCACTTCCATTTGCTCCACCACAAAGCTCAACCGTCTCAGGCCGACCCCCCCTGAGATTTCTCGTGTCGTGTTGTCTCACTTACGATGAAGTTGTCCACAACTTCAATCTACGTTGCACTTCTCCTAGCCATCGTAAGAGAAGTTAGCTCCAGTGCTCACCCAGCATATGTACCTGGACTCCAAGCGGAGTTTGAATATGGAAAACGGCAGTTGCAGGATAGGAGGGAAATATCGAGAAACGACAATCGGGCAGCATATTTAGCCCTCCTAATTACCCTGCGCCAAAGGGAGGTTGGTTGACTAGTTATACAAAGGTGGCAGCGATGGTGGAGCAGTTTATTTTAGCAAGGGAGGATTATGTTACGACGACGATTGGGTGGTCGATGGCATGTCCCAGTGAATGTGAGTTATTGGTAGGCGCAGTCAGTGGTGAAAAGAACTAACTGATTTTCGTATCTTGTTTCAGGGTAAATGCGGTGGGGACACCGGCCCCGTCTTTGGCTTCCCATCTCTCTGTGCCGAAGACGGTCCCCTCGGTATCACTGCGCTCCCCGCAGGAATTACCACTGGTGCAACATGGAATAAAGATATGATGCACTAGTGGGGCCTCGCCATGGGGCAAGCTAAAGGATCCATGTACTTACTAGGTCCGTGTCTTGGTCCATTAGGAATAGTTCCACATGGAGGGAGGAATTGGGAAGGGTTTGGGAGTGATCCATATTTGCAGGGATGGGAGAGGCGCAGACTGTTTTAGTATGTATACCTAGCTCTAGGAAATGGATACTATGTATAGGAATTGGTAATTGACTCAATGATTAGGGCATTCAAAATGCGGATATGCAAGCCACAGTGAAGTATTACCTTGCGAATGAACAAGAGCACTCCCGTGGAGATGGATTCACGACATCGACGATTTCCAGCGATGTTGATAATAGGACTATGCATGAGGCGTATTTGTGACCGGTCTTGGAGGCCCTCAGAGCAGGTGTTGCGTTTGTTATGTGTTCATACAATATGGTATTCAACTCATCACCAACCAACTCGTAATTTCATGCATGTATACATAATACCATTTATTTGGAACTGCAGACTACCCCTACATCACTACGCCTATTGACTTGTGCGAATACCATCGTTGTTGCCCATACTGTCGGCCCCATTACTGTTGAGGAATGGGCGGATTTGCCAAATGTTAAAGCAATTTCGATTGCACATCTCCCAGAGCAGGAGCGGGTAGTGCGTTGGCGGATGTGTTGTTTGGAGATGAGAGTCCTAGTGGGAAATTGCCGTATACGATGGGAAAGAAGGAGTCCAATTGGGGCACGTCAATTATAACATCTGGAGGAGGATCTGCTATCCCACAGTCTTTCATGGAGGGGCTGTAAATTAATTATAGTCAGTCTTCCTACCCCCATCTCCCTCACGTGATGTTCGTCGATTAGATACTTCGACAAAAACAACATCACTCCACGTTATCCCTTCAAATTTAAAAACTCCCCCTTCTCCATCCGAAAAACTCCCTGTCCCAACATACCCCACCACTATACCTCCGGCATCACAATTAACCTAGCCTGCAGCCATCACTACGCGCATCCAGAAGTACGTCTACCCTTATGTCGATAACCCGGGAACATCACTGTGGGTAATTACCCCTACCCATCCGGATACAATACTGACCTTTCGCACCCGCCGGAGGTGGACACGGCGGAAATCCGGCGCTGTGGGAATGTAATGTTGAGGGTCAACGTGACTGTGAAGAATACGGGAACAAAGGAGCGAAGGAGGTGGTGCAATTGTATGTGGAGTTCCCGGCTAATACAGGGTATGGTATGCCGGTGAGGCAGCTGAGAGGGCTCGAGAAGGTGGACTTAGCGGCTGGCGAGGAAACGGTAGAAGTGTTAGAGGTAACGAGGAAGGCATTGAGTGTTTGGATTGTAAGTCATCCGTTGTCCTTTCTTTTCTTTCCTGCAAAGTGTGGGGTAATAGCTCTCTTGTAGGTCGTGAGACAGCAATGGATAATCCCACAATCTGGCTCCGGTGGGTACAAAATCCACATTGGAAACTCATCTCGCAATTCTCCCACATTGTCATGTAAAACCAACTCATCAACCTGCGGCGCTGGTGTCATTTCAGCCTCCGCCCCCATAACCACCCCACCCCCAACCAGTTCCACAACCACCAGCACCGCCGTAATCACTACTCCAATTACCTGCACCACTACAAGAACTATTACTAGTTCAGTGGTTGTAGTACCACCAACGACAGCCTCTTCCGAAGCATCAGGATGTACCCTCGTAGCAGCATGGGGACAATGTTGTGGAACTGGATACTCAGGATGTAACGGTGTGTGCCAGTGCTGTGATTTGTACGAAGTCGAACGATTATTACAGTCAGTGTATTCCTGCTTAGATGTGGATAAGAAGATGTGGGTAAGAAGATGTGGGATCATAGTGGTAATTTGTAAGCTAGATTGTGGGGGTGTATATATATATTGCATTGAATTGCAGCTGGTCGACTGCACAGGGTTAAGAGAGATGACTAATCGATGAGAGGAGGAAATTGTTCATGGGTTTTGCTTGTATGATAGTATGATGTATGGATAGATGTATGGCTATATCAGTATATTGGTGATTTTCTACGTATGGGCAATACAAACAGGGCTATTTTGTATGATGTAGACTCTAAGGTCTGTTGCCTTCAGGCGGAAGCGCTCTCTAGAACCTTTCTACATCAAGAAACACACATAACAACGTCTTTACAATCAGTGTCAGATTCACAGTGTAGAAAAAAAAATGAAGACTTACTGTACGCAGCCATTACATCACGTGCACGGGCGCAATATTTTACATACATTCCGAACAATTCCTGTTCGGATTCTACTTACCTTTACAAGTAAAAACCAAAGAAAAACTTGTGAAGGCTATATATCCCTTGCTTGGTCGTATATGGCCTGCATCTGAAATGTACTACAAGCCCAGGGTTCAGATGCAGGGTGATGAGCTACCTCCAGTGAACATATGCTTAGCGTTAGCATTCGAGCTCGAGTCACCCCTATAGCTATATATATATTCCGTAATCAGTGGAGTCCTTGAATTTCCTGTTCAAATACGGAAAGACGGGTTCCTTTGCTCCAGAATGAATGGGGGAGAGGTGTCATCGAGCTACTTGAATAATGGGAACATCTGCGCATTCCCTTACGGGCGCCGGGCCTGGGGCTTGGTTGCTTGGACGCAAGGGGTCGGCTGTGGTGGACACGGCTCCGATATGTATGATATACTAGATGACTACAGCAAACGTAGCTTAGATTTAACATAGGGTATATAGCGTGTTTATTCACAAAATCTAATATATATATGATTTTATGCCCGTAAGGGATAAAATACGTAGGTATTTCAGAGCTTTTGTTTAGGGAAATTCACCTCTCACGTGGTCATTTAACAAGACGTAATCACCTGACAAAAGGGAATTAACTACTTAAGTATGTACGGATATGCATATTAGGTTGTGCCAACCAGACTATACAGTATAGTTGCTTATTTCAACTTCTAACCGGAGAACGGAAAGTTCCGAGATAGGAAGGACCAAGTTACTGTGGAAAATATCCGCACCTGGTTCCCAATGAGCCAGGCCTGGTGATCACTGACGCATGTCCCAGGTGGTGGTCTAGTGTATGTAAAGAGTGTTACACATAGCTATCTGAAACACATGTGCTGGCGTTGTGTCATGTAGGCTTCCAAAAAGAACTAAGCCAATCAGAGCAAGTCTCAATATGCTGATCTATTCTGTGGTCGACCTATCGATATGGCACAACATCAACCCCTCATGTGCGGCTCTGTAGGTAGCTTGGGTTGCTTTGCGAAAATATTGGAACCAACAAACTCCTAAGTAATCGATGTTTCATGTACAGAAAGTGGGGATATCGATACTTGTCTTCACCGATTTGCATACAGGCGAATTTCAATTTTCCACATACCCCACATAGAAAAGTTGGGGAACTTTGGTTGCAGGAATACTCAAGAACCTCTTCTCGTGGATCACACTCTTTCATTCTTCGCTGTGGTTCCTTGACTTTACTACCACAAACCGGGGATCTAGAAATACGCCCAAGCCACAAATTTAGTCACACCGGCACTGTTATCGGATTCTTAGGAAGTGCCGATGCAATTGGGAACTCAGTGTGGCCAGTTGTAGGTTTACGGACACGAGGCTATAGCTCTAGCATAAACACCAACGTCTCGAGCCTCACTCAAGGAGCCCTTGAAAAACCACACCATACCATAGTTTCAAAAGGTGTCCATTTCAATGTCGATAATTGAGGCTATCTTCGTGTCCATAGGAGTGTTTTTCGGTGTCACGAGTGTGAAAACGGCCAGAGCAAACGCCCGAAGAGATGAAGAAGGAAGTAGAAGACGGCGCAAAGAGGTCAGTTTTCCTTGCGTTCGAACATGCACTTGTATCTCTCTACAAGTACATACTATTTACGTATACACATTAAGTATGAAAATACTGTAGTTAAGGCATGCCTTAAGCTTGATGTTTACTGAGTGTCAACTTTCCCGATAGGCCTTTGCCCGTCACCAACGCAGAAGCATATCCACCATTTGGCAACGTGCAAGACCTGAGTCGGTATCAAGGACCGACAATATTTCAGCAAGCGGGCCCCTCGCAAGCGATGCGGATCCGGTTTGCATCAGTTGCCAGGAAGTCATTCCCCAGGAGACCATGTTGCTGCTGCAAGACGAGTTTATGAGACCGCTTAATCGAGGCCCAAACTGCACACACTTCTGGTGTCATGAATGCCTTACTGGCCGCTTTGAAGCTGTTCTGAAGGACCGGACTCTCTGGCCTCCCGCTTGCTGCAACAAAGTGCCTTTTGCGGATATGGATTTTCTAGCACTAAACTTGCTTGATGCCGAGCAGCAATCAATATTTAGGTCCAAAAGCGAGGAGTACGAAACCAAGAAACCTATATATTGCCCTAAAAAGACTTGTTCGGCTTTTATTCCTCTGAGGCCACAACCTAGCGGCAGTGGGTTTATCCGTGGGCATCTACGACCACGGCCTCCAAAAGACAACAACTCTGTGACTTGTATGAAATGCAAGACCATAGTGTGCACACAATGCACACAGCTGTGGCATCCAACATCCGTTGCATGCATGAAAGACGAGGATACGCAGAAATTTGATGAATTAGTGGAAAAAGAAATGTGGGCGTCGTGCCCAGCGTGCAATCAGACTATTGAATTGGCCGACGGTTGTAATCATATGGTATGCCTGTAAGTCATCCCCAGTGACCCTTGTTTCTACAAGTCAAATTATCAATCATAGCCAGCGCCTAACTTTACCACCATTGGTCACTGCAGTTGCAAGAAGGAATTTTGTTACGTATGTAAACGCGACTGGCGAGGGACATGCCCATGCCCCGCATGGAACAAGGTGAAGGAGCAGCGGGGCCATATTACAGTGGTGCCCACTGCAGCACAGATCAGTACCCGCGTGCCGACGCCCGGTCCTCTTAGAGTCATAAATGAATCTTTAGAAACGTTGACCCCAGTACTATTAATTGAAGGAAGGGACTCTGAAGTGGAAAACACGCGTATAGCGTGGGCCCGGGAGATTGCTAACGCTCGAATGCGCCAAATGGAGCACGAAGCCGAGGAACGCCGTCTGGCGGAACATCGTAGAAGGGTAGCTCTGGAAAACGAAGCTCGAGAGGAGGGTTTGAGAAGAGAGCTACAGCAGCGCCTTGCACGGGAGAGAGAAGAGCGTGAGGTTAGGGAACGCATTGAGAGGGAACGCATTGAGAGGGAACGCATTGAGAGGGAACGCATTGAGAGGGAACGCATTGAGAGGGAACAGAGGGAGGAGCGCGAACAGCGAGAGCAAGAGGAACAAAAAAACCAGTTGGTCGTGAGGGAAGTAATCAGCAGGAGGAAAGCGGCTGAAAGGGCAGAGCGGCTTGAGCGACAACATGCGCTGGATCAAATTGAACGAGAAAGAGGGCTCGCACTAGAGACTAACAAGAGAAATTCACACAGTTTAGCAGCTGTGACTCAGGAACGGGGGGAAGCTTTGCACACGGAAATAACTATTCATATTGAGCGTGAAAGGGAGCAGCGTGCACGGCAGGAGCATCGGCTACAGCAGGTTTATGAGGAAAATCAGAAGTGGGCAGAAAACATAATACCGAGGCTTGAAGCAATAATAAAAGAAGAGACTTCTAGGTCTGTGGTACTTGCGGTACAAGAGACAGCACAGGTAAAGAATCACTAATCCCTAGGCGAGATTAAGGATGGGATGCTAATTTAACGTGAAAGAAAATTTCCACGATGTCAACAGATCTAGAGCCTGTCGCCGGAGGGACAGGAACCGAGTTCTATCTTCCGAGAAGAAGTCTTCCTTCTATTCCCAGGAGGCATACCTAACATAGCATCGTTCGGGAAATTGGAGCAATTTATAACTACCCCACCGTATGCTCCAAAAGTTGCCATCGTACCACCCGGCCTCGGGTTAAGGGGTCATGAGAGGTCGATTTTCCGATTATCAATTCTGGGGTGTGTGCAACCAGCTGGGAACTACTATCGGGTCACTATTCAATGGCCGGATATCAATATAATGTATATAGATGCTAGTTTGGGCTCTGAGTGTTGTACCTTTCCTTCACATTTTATTTTCAGCCGCTTAATCAATAAAAAACCTAGGTTCCGGCCAGCTCCTTTCTATCGAGATTTATCTAGGCTCAACTGTTGTCTGGCATGTATAACAGTGTTATAATCCATTTCTTCCACTATGTAGGTAATTACTGTACGTGTGGAGCAATCATCCAGATGACAACATATTGCCCTTAGTAACAATTGAGACAAGATTGGTATTCGTATTCCCGGCTTCTGGTTTGAAGTATTTCTGTACCTTAATTGTCGATATGTAAGACATACTGTACATACATGCTCAAGATACCCGATTTGCTATAGTTCACTTTCAATGTCACAGACTTGTGGAGGAGAATTTTATTGAAAATTGGATGAAGTGTGAAGCATTAGCTGTGATCTTAGAATATTGGGCTTTGGAGGGATTTCAGAAAGGTTCTATATCAGGCACGCACGTGAATAAGGTTCTTAATCCAATATGTTTCCTTAAAAGGGGGTATTCACTACAGCGTCACATTTTACAACCAGAGATGTTAAAAAGTTTAAGAGTTGATGAAACCAGATATTTTCCTTGCATTGCTTTTCCTTGCATGCTTCAGTATAGAGAACATATAGATATAATATGCTGAAATAGTGATAGAAATCGGGGAACCGAATTTAGAGACCCTAATCGAGCTTTGCTACTCTAACCTGCACATGATCCACCCAGAGCGTCGAGACTGGCTTGACACCTTGAGTGCCATTATGTTGAGTCCACCTATATTCCGCTCGCATATGAAATTCCTTCAACCCAATATCAAACCCCGCGGTAGTAGATACCAGCCACGGGCCATAGTTACCCCAAGTCGATGGTGGTGCTGGAAAATCAAACTCTGTCGAGGCGATATTACCACCCGTTCTCGACTTTCCATCCATATATACCCGAATAATGGCACCAGTCGGGTCTTGTCCACTCACTCCCAAATCTTTCTCACTCCCCAATGCAAGTGAAAGAACACCAAAGCCTCCCTCCCGCCAGGGGCCTGCTCGAGAAATATTTAGGGTACCTCCAGCTGTGATCACGTTTGGCAAGGAATAAGCTCTCCAGAACGGTCCTTGGTGATCGGCATGTTCTCTGCAACGAGCGGTTTGCGTGGTATTATACACTGTGGCTGGAATACTGGGGCAGTGGTCTGTTGCTAGGCTTTGAAAGATATACTCATGGTAAGGAGTGGGTATCTTTTTGGAATTGCACCATTTTTCGTTGGGAATGAGGATATCATCAAACTAAGAATTATTAGACAAGAGTTCTATAGATTAGACAAATCAAGGAAAAAAAAAAAGATTTCCCGTACTGTCAGGTTCCGCTTTATATCTGGAAATTGCCGCTCGTGGATGTTTTCCACTGCTGTAGGGTAGGCTGTAACAAAGCCATGCCCTAGCAGGTACAGGAGGACCAGGAAAGATAGAATGGTACTCAGCATTTGTAACACCTTGATGGATTTTGGGCTTTGTGATATTACACTTGCAGGTTGTGGGTATGCTGTGGGAGGAGATTATGACCATTAAATACGGCCTATTTACACTCCTTACCTGTGAATTCTACTAGAAACAATCTATTGCAATCTCACGTAATCCTGCCACATTTTTCATTAGACGTAATAGTGATATGCAGATCTGCTATTGCTTGGTCGACATTCACATACTCGATCTAGCAAATATATCCCAGCCAAGTCATTGGAAGTGGTTGTAAATCAACTGGGCAACTTCCAGTGGAAAGTATAATGATAACAAAGAGTCATTAGACCTTCTTTCGTTGAATAAACAAAGAGGTACCTGTGTGTAACGTGGACCAGGGCACCGGGAACAGGTTCCTTAAGGTAACCTCTAGAATACTTATTAGTAATTGTCATTTCAAGTAAAATAGAGCGACAGATTGACATATGCTTCACGGGCCCGGAGTGCGAACCAATTGTGGAAAGCGAAACAACATGGATTGGGAAACCAATCTTTAGTACTAGTTGTAGCATACGCAATCACTGATATCAGATTTCATTTTCTTTTGTTTTAATTTGCAGTTGTCCACGTGAACTTAACACCGGCTGGAGATTCTCCGCGAATTCGGTGTAGCTTATAGGTATTCTTTTGGGGATTCAAATAATAATGTGTTCATACTGTAGGTAGTGAAATATTAAGCTACACGTCAAGAAGCAAGCAATATATACAGATATATAGGATGTACCGTACATGTATACCTCTGAGATAGCTAGCTATACGGTTAGGTCCTGGAGATTTTCAAATTTGTAGATCCCAATTAGTCTTGGTTCATTCACCAGTTTGCAGGTGCATATGTCAGGTGTTATTTCCATTAAGAATGAAATTACCTAAATTTTGATCAGATTAGCCATAGTTGTGTAGGAAGGAAAGACTCAAGTATGCATAGATCCGTGCCATTAGTATGAGCCGTTTGCACCGGGATTGCCGCTTTAACCAAACACAGTTCAAAAGAGCTAGGAATTACTATGTGCACCTGCAATATCCATTTGAAGTGGATTTTAATGCATCAAGAAATCAAGCTCTAAGTGAAAGCCATACTACCATGAAGTGGTTGCCCCATACAAATTTGTATGGTAATTTGTATGGTAGTATGATAGAGTAATCTAAATGATATCATAGAGATGGAGAGGTTTGGATAGGCTTGATAATATATGGCGATCTTTAATAATTCTTTAAATAGTCAGGCTCAAAATTGGAGTCGCTGAATAAGCAGTCTCAATCTTGACTTTTGTTCGTGCCAAGCCTGTCGGTTTGAGTGCGCAACACAACTGACCAACCGACATTGGACTAAGGCTTGGGACAGTGTATATTCGATGCATCTCGGTTGACCGGTTTTGACCTATGCCCTCCTGTGGAGGGTGTTGTGCCAACCAGACTATACCCATTGCCAGTTGTCTCTGTAGTTATATCGTCTTGATCGGACTGCGCCTCCCGGGTATGTGCATCCGTGCTGCCTTGCAAGATACAAGTTTAATATGAACGAATTAACCAGACTAGCAGCCATAACTAATGTTTTTAAGTATTCCATAACTCGTCGATGCTGTTAGTCCCCGTAGGCCAACCGGGGCCTCCTCGGGAGGGGTCGTGCCAACCAGACTACAACTTGGATTTCAGGAGCCATACCAGTTCTGCTATAGTTCACTTTCAATGTCGCAGCGCAAGAGTTCTAATGAGGTATTGATCTTTGGAGGACTTCAGAAAAGCCACAAGCCACGTATTAGGCACGTAGTTGATGAGGTTCGTGGCTTCAAAATGTTTCATTGAAAAGACATAGCAGTTGGAGAATCATACTAGATCGGTATTAGTAGACTGGATATATACCATTTACTGTACTTTTCAACAACAGGACTACTAAGGTAGGTACATGAATTGACTGCAGATTCACGAGTTCTAAGCCTTGTTGTCTGTTTGATCGCCAATGTACTTGAATCAAGTGGTCTCCATGGGTCTTGTCGATCTGGTTTTCGTTCTTGCTAAGCTTTCAGCCTTACATGTTCTTTTTGCCAAACAACATCTCTTTGGTGCATGAAGAAGATTAACAGTAATCATGTAATAAGCCTAAGTGTCGACATGTCATGACACCCAGCCTCAATTCCAAACACAACAGGATACCTAGGCTACCACTGCCAAGGGACCGCTACATGTACACTAATGTATGTACTTTGCAACAAAGTTCGAATTCAGTCAGCCTACTGTCGACCCAAAACGGCGATCTTCTAGAAAGATTCCACGAACGGAATTGACAGTTCTAATTCAGATTTAGTCTGGTTGGCACAACACCTCCACAGGAGGATTCAGATTGGTTACGCGCTTCGCAAACCTTAATGGGGGAACACAGCACTGCGCCCCCATTATGGTGGGACACAAGCGGGACGTGCCTTACAGATCAGTAGGATTGATGTTTGATTAATCCCTTCTCGGCGAAAAAGCTTAACACATGAGTTCAGGTGAGTCGCATTTCGCGAAATATGGCAGCCTAAGCCAACGCCATAGCTTTGCACTGCCATTTTAATATCACAGTAGTGAATAGCTTGATCGAGGCTATCAGCAATCCGCGATCGATCCTATTTCCTAGCTTGGACTGGTTGCTCTCCAAGATTCTGTATTCTCGGCTTATGCAAGCCATCATTTGATGATGAAATGGTAAATGAGGCCTCTGTTTTTGAAATTATATAAATTCATCCAAGTACATTATCATATCTACTCCCGCTATCGGCAACCATTTAGCTAGACCTTGCAAGCCAGGACCCAAGCTACTACAACGTTGAAGGCCGCCACCAGTGATACTAGCTGTAGCATACCCTGCTATAGGTACTGATAAGAGCGAGTGGTAGATTCTCTGGCCTTCTGTAACGCCGAAGATTGTACACATTATGAGTCGCCCCTTCGAAGGGAAGTGTATGAACTGTGTTGTCGACAAACAAGGTGTATGGAATATCACATCCAATTAATAGAGGATTTGCAGCAACTAACTCTCCATCGTATGAACTAGTGCATATTTGATTATCAGAACTCGGTTCAGTGTACCTGGTGTGCTCGCCACCGCTACCGTTGCTCAGAAAGCGAAGTCGACTCACGGCGGCGGAAACTTAGCTCCTTTAAATGCGACCATTGCCGTGAAAAACATCATAAGGTGGGAACATTCATTGTGCAGCAGTCGTAGTACTTTGAAGTTTGAAGAGTATATCTTCTGTCTGTTCTTACAGCTTACCAGTGAATTTTCAAGGTGTAGTGTTTGCCCGAGGGCCGGCAATGGCCTAGTCGTTGCAATTTCTGCAAAGAGAGAGACTTTCCATGCTCTCCACCGAGAAGCAGACGAGCCCGAGGTTCGACTGTAACCTCGAACCCAGCACACGGTCGTCGCCTCAGCGTCAGCCCTGGTCGGTCGCCGTCTTTACAGGATGGAAGTGGTAGCCCGGAAAATGTGGAGGCTACTGAGGAGCTTCTGAGTCCTAGGCATGAAAATCATAGCCGCGAGAGGAATGATTCATTAGAGAACGACATGCTGCACCCACCATTCTTAGGGCTAATGGACTTGATCCTTGATCCTAATGGCCCTTCTGGACATCAAATGATAAGTCAACAGCACCCCATAACCACTGTCTCCAGTGCGAACAGTCCAATTTTGATGCGCCCCGCGTCCGGTGAATTCCGCATTCACGTGACCCCAGCACAGATAGAAGCTCTTGACAGCGATGGCCAGGAGTTGCTGCACCAAAGCTCGGGTGACTCGAGGACGTTTTCACGGCCCTTGGACTTGTTGGATCTTCCAATTGCCACGAAAAGGCGGCTAATACACTTTCTCTATGCCGCCGGCCAGCCTCTTACACTGTCTCAATTCTCTGTCATACCAGCTATCAATACAAGCACGCGGGTATTCGAAGCAGATAACATTCTGCCCCTGGCTGAAGAAACGGCCCAAGACTATCTCACATGTTGGTTTGGCCAGTTTATTACCTTCGATTTGACGCAGAAAATGGTGCGCATCTGCGATGAAGGTTGCCATCAACCAGCTAGAGAGCGATACAGGTGGTTCTCTGAGAAGTTCCCTGGCCTTTTTGTCAGCTCCGCGGAGGCTCATGCAGAGGCATTGTACGTCTGTACAACTTATTTACTCCTCTCGAATGGGGGTTTAGGTTCGACGCAGGTGGGTGGTATGGGATTTCAATATTCGGACGAGAATAATTTGTCTGAAATCATGGCCGGGCTACCCAGACGAGACATGGACTTCGACGTTCCGCCCCTTTTGAATCCAAGCCCGGAAGTAAGGTCAGATTCTGGCGCAAATCGAGATCGCGAGTCTGAGTTGTGCCCTTTTTATTCATTGCTGGAATACGCTGCACTCAACTGGCCGCGGCATCTTGCTTCCATTACACCGCTACAGTACTCAGCGAAGCGGGTCAGCGACGTCATATCCCTCAGTGCCCTGCGGACAGTCTCATTCGTCATCTCTTTCCAGTTTCTGACTTGGTTGGAAAGCCTTAATAGCATGCTATGTGGGAACAATCAGCACAACTCTGAGGCACTGGCCTTAGCACAAGCCTATGTTTTTGGCACATTCAAGCGCTGGGTCAAAGCGGGCTCCCTTGAGCTCGAAAATCCTAATGTGAAGCTTTTTTGCCGTGCCCTCCACTGGCTCAACATCTTACAGTCGGTGAATATTCTTGGGCAAGTACAGGGAGTATCTCAATCTTCCAGGGATTCATTTTCATCATCCCAGAGGGGAAGATCTGCAATCTGCCACGAGCTGCATGCCAAGTTCACCACTTTGGGCTCTTTTAAAGAGGTTCCTGAATTAAACTGTTACCAGATAATTCAGACGAAATTCGATCCAGATTATTGGAAATTTATGTTTCGGCTTATAAACGAGTGCCGCGAACCCTGTATTATTGACCTCAAGCACCGCATTGTCTTCTACGTCGCCCAGCAGCCGTGGAGTGGGGGCGCATTGCAGCTCGAATGCGTAGACCTCGAGACTGGTTTGATTTTGGGAAGAGACAGAGTTTGGACCAAGCGATTTTTTGGGTGGAAACAGCGGGTCATTATCGCAAAGAGTGCAACGCACCTGGGTTTGCAGGTTGTGGCTGAGAAACGAAATTCAGAGCAGGTGCAAAATCTCCTGATAACTTATATCTGGGCCATCAGGGATATGAAATCCTTGAGATTAGGACAGGGAATTCTAGAGGAAGGTTGGAAGGTTGATGATGAGCTTAATACGTTCATGCCAAGGGAAGCAGGCCTGGTAAATTCTGATCTCTACCAGCAGGGGCAATTACAGTTTGGTAGTGATGGCATAACGGTTCAGACCCCACATGGAACGTGGAACCTGCAGACCAAGACGAGGCTGGGTGTTCATGCCTTGAGACCCACCCTTCTTGCGGTATCTGGTAACGAGTACATTGAGGCCCATTCAGAATGGGATGCAAGAACGAAGAGTTTCTCTAACCTCTTTCTGAAGGATTGTGCATCCCAGACCACTTGCCAACTCTTGCCGAATATCATTCCAATGCGACCGATGGAATATCATACAACTATCAACTCACCTGCAGCTGCTTCGAATCCATCAGTACTTCGCATCCGTTACGCAAGCTTCAATCACTCCGGGACTAAGTTTCTCATACAGGCAGAGCTCACATCCAGATTGTCAACAACAGGGAAGGAGCTTAGATGGTTCTTATGGAAGAACAAAACCGGTTCTGGGTGGAAGTTAAAAGCACAATGGCTTGCTGATGGATTTTGGCCATTGCTTAGCCACGACCCTGACCCTCTTCTCGAAGATATCGGAACAATTTGCTCAGTGCACCAGGTTGTGGAAGGTTCTTTTATCTCTTGATTTCCTTTCTCCAGAGGCAAGGTTCGCTGGGCTCTGGATGTATTATATATATTGCCTGTTTATGTTCTCAGGTTTTACAGGGTTCATGTACCATGAGGAAATGCTTGAGAATCGATGGATGGTTTATGGGATTTGTTTTTATTCTGTCAAATGAGGGAATCTTGCATTTTGCATTTTATTTTGCGTAATATTAACCTTGTGTACACATAGATATTTGATATACATGACAACCAGCACATGGTAATGCATGGCTCAGAACTAAGAATGCTGATGGGATTGAATGAGGATTCAATCTCACAATGTGTTAACAGTGTTAAGATCTTGTTAGCATTTGTATCTAGAATGGTTTTATATGAATCTTTTCATCTTTGATTGTATGTAATATGCTGGGGCTGTGATTGTCTATACATATAAGTACTATTGAAGCCCTCCGTTAACGTTTTAGGCTGCCTTATAGAGTTTGACGGTACTGCACGTGGCTACTTATTATCTTATTTTTCTTCTGCATAAAGCTCACAGCATGGCAGGCCTCAACCTGTGATACTGCGGATATTGTCCAAGTTTTAAATTAACTATATATTACGGTCTTGCAGTTCCACAAATCCAAGAGACGTGAAAATAATCATCGAGCTAGTGGCCATTTCCGCCCTCTCTTGTCCTCCTAGAAACCAACGTGGCCTCAATATTTCTTCAATACCGTGATACAACTTCGCTATCAGACCATGGCAACGGAATTTTTTTTTTTTTAAAAAAAAAACACATTATTCCTATTCGGTCCCAGTAAGGGGACCATGAGAAGCCACCCGGAATCCCGGGTGAATTCAGGACGAGACAAGTTAATCTGTCAAGTCCGGCGCCTAGGTACAGTACCAAAAAGGTGGATGTTATCGCTCGGGTGGCGATTCCGCTTTTCCATGATTACCATGAGTACTGTCCGGGTGGCTGAACTTTATCGGCCTTACGAATAAAGCTATGTCATACCACATACTTCCGAGAATACCATAGCAATCCTAGATCGCAATAACTCCGTAGTTTGGTGAGACCTGAAGTGGGTTAAATATATTAGCAGTGTGATGTTGATACATGAAGTTGGTTAAATATAATAGCGGTGCAGCAGAGATACCAAGAAGATTAGAATACATTACAGATATGGGATGGCTACGAATATGTCACAAATACGAAGTACGGCGGACAACTGTTTGCTGTTTGCTATACTTATATAAAGGAATACTTCACATCACGTGAGTACACATATGTACTTAAGTACTTATATACGCAGGAAGTATTGGGCAATAGATATATACATGGAACATGTGCGCACCAATAGTCGCTTCTATACTCGCTCCTATACTCGCTTCTACTCTCACTCTAATACTCGCTCTATACTTGCTCTAATCACTCTAATCACTCTAATACTTGTCACTTTAATACTTGCTCTAATACTCGCTCTAATACTCGCTCTAATACTCACTCTAATACTCGCTCTAATTCCTGAATATGCCTTATAAAATCATACAAGATATTGGATAAAGAGCAAAGGGAAAAAGCACGAGTAAGGAAAGTAACAAAAACCATAGTTGCTAAGCCCGATTGCCAAGGCCGACAATATAGACTTTCCGAAGATAATGAGATATAGATAACAAGAGCAAATTCTGGTGCGTCCAGTATGTCCGGATGCCCCGTGCAGTATAGACGCCACCAGCACGCTGCGGGGGGTACAACAGCGTCCTGACGCTTCATATCTTCGGTCTTGGCAATCGGTCTTGGCCACATATGAATTCATACATTCACGCCTTATGCATATATATGCGAGAAATCCATCTTATATGTATATTTTCCAAGGATTCAGGCTTTCGAGGGTCATATGAGAAATCAAGCATATCTAGAGGCCGCGAATGCATGAATTAATGGGTAGCCAAGGCCAATCGCCAAGGCCGACGATATAGACTTTCCGAAGACAATGGTATAGCAGATAATGAGAAAAGTGGTATGACCTACTCCGCCCACTAGTTTGGTTCCGCCCACTGCTGCAAGCGCTGCCTAGGCTGGTAATAGTCTTATTGGGAAATCGTAGTACTGCAATGTATGTTGTAGGAACTCATGTATTCGCGGCTTGTATGAACTCATGCATCTGCGCCTTATATATACATATATTGTATGAACTCATGCATCCGCGCCTTATATAAACTCATGCATCCGTGGCTTATATATATGTTGTAGTAACTCATGCATTCGCGGCTTGTATGAACTCATGTATCCGCGCCTTATATATACATATATTGTATGAACTCATGCATCCGTGGCTTATATATATGCTGTATGAACTCATGCATCCGCGCCTTATATATATGTTGTAGTAACTCATGCATTCACGGCTTGTATGAACTCATGTATCTGCGCCTTATATATACATATATTGTATGAACTTATGCATCCGCACCTTATATATATGTTGTAGGAACTCATATATCCATGACTTATATATATGTTGTAGGAATTCATACGTTCCGCACATATCATAGTCTGGTTGCCACATATCACAGTGCTACGATTTCCCAACAAGACTATTACTAGCCTAGGCAGTGCTTGCAGCAGTGGGCGGAGTAGGTCATACCACTTTTCTCGTTATCTGCTATACCATTGTCTTCGGAAAGTCTATATCGTCGGCCTTGGCGATTGGCCTTGGCAACTATAGTTTTCCTGTATATATACTTCCCCCTCCTCGTGCTTTTTCCCTTTACTCTTTATCCAATGTCTTGTATAATTTTATAAGGCATATTCAGCAATATTAAAGTAATTAAAGCAATTATTAGAGCAAGTATTAGAGTGATTAGAGCAAGTATAGAGCGAGTAATATTAGAGTAATTAGAGTGAGTATAGAGCGAGTATTAGAGCAAGTATTAGAGCAAGTATTAGAGTGAGTATTAGAGTGAGTATCAGAGCGAGAGTAGGAGTGAGTATTGGTGTGCACATGTTCTATATATATATCTATTTCTCAGTACTTCTGTATATATAATTAGTGAATATAATAAATATTTCCACTGTATATATTTAATGCAATTGGGAATTATACTATCTATATTCTACGGATGAATTTATTTGAAGATCTTCAGTATAGCTGTAGTATTACTTAATATACGGTTCTAGGCAAATTAAATAGCTATCCGTGATCACTAAAATCACCATCCTGTATCACTCTGGCACCCATGCCATATAATGTACAGTCATACATTTTTTGATATACTGCTTTGATAAGGGGTTCACATGGTATACGGCCAGATGTGACATTGCCGGGAAACCTGTATCGCAACGGTATTCTCGACAATACAATAGCGAACATTTTAGCCTCCACAATACTTACTAAGTCAATGGTATTCTGAACAATACTTACTAAGTCAACGGTATTCTGAACAATACTTACTAAGTCAACGGTATTCTGAACAATACTTTCTAAGTCAATGGTATTCTGTATAATACTTACTAACTCAAAGGTATTCTGGACAACACCATCGCAAACATTTTACACTCCACAATGCGTACTCGATCCTACGCGACGCCACCAAAATTAAGTTGTCTAGCGCATTCGGAAATAAATCCGAGTTGCAAACTGACATTAAAGTATCAACAATGAGGGCACGATGCGACAGCACTACCAGTGCGATAACATCCCCCTTTTTGGTACAGTATATACTGCAAAATATAAAAAACTCGAGTGCCAAGAGGCATAAACATACTAAGAGCGAGAACAAACTCAATCGAGACTAGCCGATTGGCCAAATATAACTGCGGGAGGAATAGAGAAATCAAGAGACGCGGGGGCCCCATGATGAAATCAACCGGCCACTGGACCCCGGGAGGCCTTACTGAAGCCTACGACTAACAGAAACCAAAGTCAAATAGCAGTCAATAGAACGGTAAACAGCGAACAAGGGCCGCTCCTCCCAGCCATTCGTCTGTAAAGGAAGCTGAAGAAAGCTTCCACTGCGTCCCAGTCATCCCGGTCCTCCTCTTGGATCCATATGAGACATCGAGGTCCTCCCAGGCATCTGACAGCAGCGCCTGCCCGGCATAACCGACGTGTGTGTAGGTAGTAGCCTGTAAACAGGGGGCAACTATAACTATGTGACGCTCAGAAACGTCGCACAATATCGGCGCATTGTGATCGGCTTGATCGACCGGGGTACCTAGAGCAATTCCGTGCAGACAAGGGACCTTTGTAGCCTACCACCGTAGGCCTAAAAGGTTTGACATGGTTTCCTTGTGCTGTAACACAAGCAGGTACAGGTATAAGAGCGGGACTAAGTTCCGAGGCAGTGGGTATTTCCTTCGTGTTACACACTTAGTCGTACTACCGCAGGGTACTATACATAGGTATACATACTGTACAGTACGTACCGATAAGCATGTAAGAGAGCAAGGTATTCAGCTTTTTAATCTTGTCTTACATATCACATAAATGGAGAAAATACCTAGGTATTTACTTCCCGGAAATTCTATAAATTCTAAATTCTTTTCCGGTTCTAGCTCAATGCAACTCCAAAGAGATTATCCTGAATCCAAATACCAATACATCAAAGTATTACTAAATTTACCGGAAACTAGCCGCGAGGCACGGTACTACATCCGAAGCATATACAAAAGAAAACATAGAATCTCAGCCAGCTGCAAAGGCGGCCTGATATTAGCTACCATACATCTGGCACTGATTGAATTGAATTGTTTCACATATATCTCCCGGATTTACCCCTATGAGTTGCAGAGAGCTGTACATGGTACCAGCTGCTCTCATGCAGATTTGCATGTAAAAGGTACACGAGAACCAGTAACTTGGTTGATTTCCAGCAAAGGAGCCGTTTGATGTAGAAACATGTAGGTATGACCTGGCACTGTATGATGGATGGATGCATCAAGCTTATTTTTTGAAACACATTCTGAATGAAGGTTCGCAGTGGTCCACAATCCATCCATTCACAATGAGGGATGTGCCTCGGCAAAAAAGGAGCTCGTTAATGTTTAAGCTTAAAATCTGGGTAGATCCAATTGATCGGTAATACCGAGCGAGGTCCGGGTATCTTTCCCCTAGGCTGACTGACAGCAATAAAGATCGTGGCTCCATTCATTGCTTTGTGATGCCATAAATCCTTCCCAGGGATCCTAGGCAAAGGATAACCAACTAAATAGAAGAGATGTCAAGATGAAACTTGCCGATAGTAGCATCTAAGCCTCAAACGACATCAGTATCGGCGAGGAAGTTTTGTAACTAGCGTGGTCCGTAAAACCATGTCTCCTGCTAGGTTTGTGGAGGCATATTGTGTAATTGGTAAGTTCTATATGAAAGCGAAACATGTATAGTTCTAAGACATTAGTCTTCGCTCTTGGTTGTTTTTAGACCACAATAGCCACTAACAAAATTCCTCGGGGCCTTTGAAGGTTGAACTGAGACTATATACTATATAAAGCTCCTAATATTCATAATATTAGAACATAAATCAAAGCAAGCTATGTATACAAGGCTCAAAAGTTGACTGATACAGAGGTACATGAAGGTTACCATATAAATTTGTATGCGGGATGGTATATACATAGCAATCACTTAGCTATTCATGGCACTCGACTGAGTAGAACCACCGCAAAAGAGCATATAACAGCCTGATTCTTTTGATATAGTATAGGAATTGTTATCATAATTCTAATTCCAGGTGCACGAACTAATTGCTTGCTAGTTGGAATTGAGAGAAATTTTGCTGGACGGGCGCTTTTGGTGCGAAAGTGCTAAAGGGTGAAAACTAATGGCACGGAACTATACATGCCTTTCTTTTTTTATTAAAAAAAAGTAAAAAAAGAAAGTGTGGCCTATAGGTATTGTTGTAAATGATAGTCCATGTAGCTAAATCTCAGCGAAACATGCATAAGTACCTGCTGAAATCTAGGTATAAAGGCAGTGAGTCCTGTCCCTCTTCGACAGCTCCATACTCACTTACCAAGGTCAATTCTACCCCACTCACCAAATCTCAGTCCTCCATCTAGCCCTTCCTTGCAACAGAATCACTATAAATATGAAGATTATTGCAATCCTCTTGCTCCTCTCCCTCTCCGTAGTTGCAAAAGCTGCGGTAATTGCAGTCCCTACACCTGTCACTATAGAGATTATGAACTCTGAACCTGAAATTGACTACGATGCCATCACTGACGATGTGCGTGGTGATGTTGAAGACTGGGTGGAACTTGCCTATGATGAAGTATTTGATAGTGGTGTGTTGGAGGAGTTGGACAACAATTTCGGTATTGTAGCCCGGGGCAATATCGAAGATGAAACTATCCTTGAGCGTGACGAGCTTCCTGATGGCCACGAGCGCCGTGAATCCATTTGGGAGCGTGGCCTCGCAATGATTCAGCGTCGCGAGACCGCAAACGAAGCAACCGATCGTCTTTGTTTTAGGACAAACATCGGCAGCTTCCTCGCAGCAAAGCGCAATCGGAGTCCCGGGACCCTGATCTGGACTGATGACGGCTGCAGCAAATCCCCTGACAGGCCGGCCGGATTCAACTTCCTCCACTCCTGCCAGAGACATGACTTCTGCTACAGGAATTTCAAGAACCAGAATAGGTTCACCAAGTCCAACCGGCTGAAGATTGACAACCAGTTCAAGTCCGATTTGTACAATGAGTGCAATAAGCATGGAATCATCAAGAGAATTGCCTGCAAGGGGCTTGCGGACACTTACTATAGAGTCCTCCGAGCCGCTGGAGGGTTGTAATGGGTTGGGGGCCTTGGTCATTTTATATTATCAGTTGAGATTTTTTTTTTTTTTTTTTTATGTACTCATTACTCCTATTCGGTCCCAGGAGCATGAGGATGGAAACTGAGGGAACGAAAAATTTGGGGAATCCAATTGGTCCGGGGTCGTCACGGTAGCAAGGCTGTGAGACATGGGTGGAAATTTGGAATTGATGGCATAGAGTATAAGCTCGCCAGGATTTTTCTTCAGACTAATGGCGTAGAACTAGATTTACTAGTGCGGTCACATCTACCCAAATAGGAAATTGAGATGAGGGTAATGTCAGGTAAACATCTGTTTTGCATCATGAGAAGTGTATGTTTACCTCGAGAAATTCTACAGTTTATTGCTCAAGTCTCAGAAGCTTCAAGATTTTATGGCATTTCGAGGCTACCTAGTATTTCGTTGCTGGTCAAGATTTACAAAAGATCTGTGTAGAGGCAGCCTGTTGTAGAGCAGGCCATGAAGTGAGCCATGTAGACTGGGAGAGATCAACCTTAGATATTTAGCAATTTCTAGCAAGCTGTACGTAGAAGTGAATAACTGAGAGTGCTATTTCACACGGGTTAGTTTATGAATGAGAAAAACAAATGAAGAAAGGTAATTAAGAACACCTTGATAATCTAGTATTACACTATCTTCCACACACCACTATTTTCATGCCCAAAGTGCCACTTTTTAAAGAAAACATGTCAAAAAAGTACATTTTACCCCCCCCCCTCTTCTCTCTCTTTCTTTTTCATTTTTATATATTTTATAATAGTCGCCGAGGAAACTCGGCATTTTATCATTTTTATCTAAGTAATTGAATAGCTAATTTCAATAAATTCCCCTCTCTCACACTCACAACATATTTTTTAGATTTGTAAGGTAAGAATCACAATGCTCTATGTCCCAATGAGTGAATACAAACAAAGAAAGGT
Source organism: Terfezia boudieri ATCC MYA-4762 (assembly GCA_003788615.2). Lineage (NCBI taxonomy): Eukaryota > Fungi > Ascomycota > Pezizomycetes > Pezizales > Pezizaceae > Terfezia > Terfezia boudieri. The sequence continues at coordinate 895,727 of ML121539.1, forward strand.
TTAATATCAAGCTAGGAATTATAGCTCTTGAATGTCAGCTGAAGACCTTAGAAGACGTATTGTCATACGCAATTCGTCTGGGAAAGGTACTTTGCAACCACAAATTAGAGTCGAAGGAATATAACTTTAAAAGAATTATATGAATTAACTTAATTCTAAATTATGATGTAGGAGTTGGTTCGATGATGATAATTTCTGCACCTGAGAGTACCAAGCCTATTTGTGATTTGTTGGTATTTTTTTGGTCATATATATATGATTGCCACCAGCTCCATGGTGGGTTCTTTTTCATAGGAGATTAGCCGTTGGGAGTCACCTGAAGATGAGGGGACGCTGGCTCCCGATCGAGGCCTACGGTATTACCAGAGGAAGGAAGAGAGTGGAATTGCGCAGTGACTGGTAACGGCTTTCTTAATGCAGGCTCTTATCAGTTTCTTCACAGTTTGATTCATATAGTTCACACAGTTTTCGTGTCTTCTACAGTTGGGTTTAATTGGTTGATAGTTTGCCCGTTGTTCCGTGGGCGTACCGAGTCATGAGGGAACGGGGTCGTCTCATAGCCTGGGCTCCACAGACGTAGAGACTTTAAAAGAAAAAAGGAACCTTAAGCTTATGCGTGTACAGTGATTAGAATTCAGCCCGTTTTCTAGGTACCTGAGTATGATGTGTGAGAAAACCATTTTGTTATTTTGATCTGTTCAGAGCCTAAGCTAGAAAGTTGATTTATTTGACCGAAAATTCAAATTTAAGAAAATATCCACTCGAGGTGAAAACAGTGTTAGAAACAAAAGAGAAGAATAGCTAGCTAGTTGTTTACGACAGGTGAAAAGCTCTTTGCCCATCACTTATAAGCGTTGAGCCACTATCCGTTTGCCAGTTCCCCCAAACCTCCTCTAAAGACCAGCTTTCGTCGCCCCCAAGCCACAAGTCAAAACCCTGCATCACAAAAAATTTTGCGCACCGGCTGCCGTCAGTGTGAAGCATGGTGGCTTGGGCTGGAGCTCCAGTAGCATCTCCCTCGAAAGATTCTCGTATTGATGTGTAATTATATCCGCCTGCTACCGGTCCATTGGGTGTCATGCTCTCTGGGAGCTGAAGATTAGTGTGCACCGACATATTTTGAGGGTGTTCGGAACGCTCATTGATTGTTTGCTCAGGGGTAAGCGAAATGTTGACTGAAGGGCAGTTGGCAGACCCCGGTGAAGTATTATTGCTTGCATTTCTATGCGGAATCCAGATCATACCTGCTCCCCGCTTTTCACTCCTGTGTCTTTCGTACTGTTCTTGGGACACCTTCTGCATCATGCAAACAATCAATCCACCCATCCCCCTCGTCGGAATGATCATTCCCCGCGTGTAAAACTCAAGTAGGTCATTACAGACTGCCGTTGCTTCAGTTAAATCAACGGAGTGGATATCTGGGTTCAGTTTCTCTGGGTATTCGGCAAAATAGTCTGACAATATATTACCTAGCAGGGCGTTGGCCTGCACACTATGGATTGGTGCTCTACAAGAAGGACAAACGGGTACAGGTGGCGTGATATCCTCCTCGAATTCTGGATACGAAAAGTCGAGTACCCTCAAGTATTCCATCAGGCAGGTGGAGCAATAGTTGTGTAAACAGTTTAGGGTGAGTGGGGTACTGGAAAAGCACTCCAGGCAGATTGGGCAGGTGAGATAACTCTCCAGATTCTCATGAAGTTTCGCAATCATTTTAATCGAACCAAAGACTGTTTTGGGTTGTTTCAAATTGGAGGGTTTCGGAAGATTTCGGAAGTTAGACTTATAGGCAGTAGGACCCTTCTCATGTGTGTGGCCATGGATAAGAGAGCCAATCAGGTGCAACCAGACTAGCCAATCAGTAGGGCTGTGTCCTCTTGGCCAAGTGGTTGAACCCTATGTAGTTCGGGTCACAGCTGCATAAATCAAGAAGGCCACCACGAATTTGGTAGACGAAGAGTAGTGAATACTCATCATATAAACAAACCATCACAACATAGGCAGAACAACTTGACTTTAGATGCTAGACATTTCCATATGACCCCTTCAGACTTGTCTACAGTTGGATAATGTTGGGTTAAATGAAGATCAACAGCGTAGCTGTTAGCTGACTCAATTAACGAAATGAATTCAGTACCTGCACATACAACTAAATCTCTTAGAATGATTTAATAACACATCTATCCATCTTGAGATCTACTATAGATATGTACAGTCTGGTTCAGAAAGTGTCCGGGACGCATAAAACCAGCATGCAGGCTGGGCACGGTAATTCTGCATATGGACAGTCCAACCAGACAAGGGCTTGGCCCGCGTCCTGCCTGCTCAGTGGTCGGAAAATTGTCCATATGCACAATTGCGATGCATGCAGCCAAGTCTCGTCTTATGCGTCCCGGACAATTTCTGAACCAGTCTGTATATAACAGAACTCTATAGCATGTCGTTTGGGCAACTATATGCTGTGTAGTCTGATTGCACTACCCTCCACCAGAAGCATGCTGTGGCTATATTTGAAGGTTATCAAAAAACTACTTATTGATGTGGAATTTCATGGAACTAGTCTCTAACTCTTAAAATTCTCCTCACTTCTTCTTATCAGATTTATATCTACACAATTGTGAAGCCAAAGACTACCTAATTCTCAGATAAATAAGTAATGCCCTTGAAAGAGTGAGTATGTATTTTTGCTTGAAGTTCAGAATCTTAACGCGACTAGGACAAATTGTGGCATGAATTTTTACATGCTGTACAACTGCGTGATGTAGTATCTAATGAAATTTAGAAGTTACGCACGTAGCGACACAATTATCCATACCATTGCTAAGATACTAGCCTGTGATAAACCCAAAGAGCATTGTCCCAGCTGCAGCTCTCTCGTGCAGGTCTCGTTTCCTTTTCAATAGTGTCACCTGCCAAGCCATGTATTGGAACATAATTCTGGTTAGGTTCTATGATCTTTAGTTGGGGTTTATGTAGCGCCGGTACATGTTCCGGTTGTCAGAAGCTGAGCTACCATGAGACTAGAGCTACATGCCAACGCGCGTCCTTTTTGACACCGACGTGTAGTGGTGTGTATAGTAACTATACCTAACAAATTAATTTGGTGAATTTTAACCACCGGCCCTTGATAAAATACTATATACAACTTTTAACATAACTGGGGGATTGAGGTGTGCAGAGCGAACTGTTAAAGCTACATGTGTTCAGTATTTGTGATTTGTTTCATTTTCTATTGGCTACATTTTTGCAATTTCAGGTCTCGGACCTTAGCTTCAGCGTGGCACCGGATACCGCACATCAGGTGGGATCATGATGGCACATTGTGTGAATGCAGATCTACAAATCTACTAGAACATCCCGTGCCAAATAGTCAGGTGAAGGATTTCAGATTTAGCTCATCTCAAGCATCTTCTATAACAGTAGTAGCTGCGTATGAGAACATAACACAGCTTTAGAGTGATCTATGGATCTGGTTAAGGTTCCTTCTTATCAGTTTAACCTAGATCAAATTGCCCGATTATTATGCATGTTGCTCTTTCTCCAATCGACTTAGACTAGCAAAGGCATCATCGTGAATAATCAAGCTGTGGCCCATGAGGTATCGAGATATGGGGACGCCAGGGCCAATGTCCTCATCATAACCAGAGGCTATTTACATTATTTCACTATAGATGCTTCGTTGAATCAATCATTAAAATCAAATGAATGGCGTTGCAGTTACTTAGGGAGTTTGAGTATTTCTCCATTTCTTAGATGTTATTGTCCTCATGTACCATTTTGAGGTAATCTGAACATTTATGTGAGACGATGATCTTAGCGAATATGCATGGCCGTTTCTACATTTCCGCTGAGCCACAATCTTGAGTAGTCCTCACTGTAAATTACAAAATTCCTCGCAGAGGCTTCCAAGTACTATGAAGTCTACAAGTTCCACAATTTGTCCTTGATGGAATTCGAGTACCACGGCGGGTACCTTACTCATATGGCTACGTTTGTTTATACAATCGAAAGGTGGCATGTGGGGACAATGACTGGTAAATTCCTCCCTTATTAGAAAAGCCGAAGATACTTACCGCGACTGTCGCATCAATCAGTAAGATACACATAACAATATAACAAAAGCTGGCTCACTCTGAATATTACCCTCGAATTTCTACTTTCTACTAACTACGGTGAGTTGTAGATCACTATAGTGAAACAATTCACAATGGACAGAGCCCGGCTGTGAATCCTGGAACACAATAATACCTTCCAAAAGCGGTCCGCACGCCATTTTGTTTTCTGTGTTGCTTTCATGTGTAAAGTGTGCTAAACAGGCAGGGATAGTCGAAATAACTGCTAGAGCTGTGAACGGTGACACTAGTCGGTAAACACCTCAGCGACTACCTGATACGGAACTGGAAGAAAAAGCTTACTTCTCAGCCGACCCTATATTCGTGGGACTGCTCGTAGCTTGCAGGTTCGTGAAGAAATTGCACCAAAGGATATTCTATAATTTGGAGACTGTCAACGTGCTATTTTCGCTTTGCCCGAAGTGACCATGTGGTATGAAGGTCTGGTGCTAGTACTGGATTGAGGCTCGGGTGGCAGATGTACCCTTTACCCTGTAGCCCAAAAGTACGTCGAATATCACTGCTAAATGAACATAAATACTCATCTTGAACCTGCCTGTTCCTCCTCATCAATCAATAGACTTGCAATACAAAGCCAAAGCACCGGATTCTCGCCTCTGATTGATATTCACGATGTTCTCTGAACTCATAACTCTTTCTGCACTCATCACAGCTGTTCTTGCGGGACCAATTCCAACTCCCAAAGCTGGCGATGTTATCACTGGCCAATACATTGTTGTCATGATGGAGGACATCACTGCCCCCAACTTCCAGGCGCACCGAGACTTTGTTGTCAACAAGCTTGGATTCGTGTCAAAGAGGGACACAGTTGAAGCTATGGCCGAGTCAACCTTCACCCATACGTTCAACCTTGGTAAGCTCAAGGGATATTCTGGCCGCTTTGATGATGCTACCATCGAAGAAATTGCCAGTCGCCCAGAGGTGAGTAGTTTATATAACTGTATTTCTAGTGTTACATACCGATATGGACGCTAATCGAGATACCCATTCAATCAGGTTGCCTACGTTGAGGCCGATAAGATTATGACCACCCAGGCCCTTGTTACCCAGAGCAATGTTCCCTCTTGGGGTTTGGCCCGTATTTCACACCGCAACCAGGGACTCACAACCTTTGTATATGATAGCTCTGCGGGTGCTGGAACCTTCGCATATGTTGTCGACACTGGTGTCCTTACCACCCACACCCAGTTTGATGGTCGTGCTGAAGTTGGGTATAATGCCATCAGTGGAGAAAGCAATGCCGATGTAAGTAGCACCCTTCTTCAACATCTGAACTTTGCATCAATTAAAACATAGACTATGCTAACAAGTAGTTGTTGCGTTGTAGGGTAATGGTCACGGAACTCATGTCGCTGCTACCATTGCTGGTTCCACGGTTGGTGTTGCCAAGCTCGCCAGTGTTATCGGTGTCAAGGTCCTCAACGCCAGCGGCTCTGGCGCCACCTCTGGTATCATTGCTGGTATCAATTGGCTCGTCAGTGATGCTCAGGGCAAGAGCAGGATTGGACGTGCTGTTGCCAACATGAGTTTGGGAGGTAGCTACTCTGCCTCTCTCAACAACGCAGTTGCCGCTGCTGTCAGCAGCGGCATTCCATTCATTGTTGCTGCCGGTAACTCTAATGCGAACGCTGCCAATTTCTCTCCGGCATCTACGTTCTCTGCCATCACTGTTGGTGCTACCGACGGCACCGATGCTCGTGCGTCTTACTCTAACTTCGGTTCCAATCTCGATGTCTTCGCTCCTGGTTCTAGCATCACCTCCGCCTGGATTGGATCCAATTTATCGAGAAACACGATTTCCGGTACCTCTATGGCTTCCCCCCATGTCTGTGGTTTGGCTGCCTACTTGATGGCATACGAGGGCCTCAAAAGCCCCAGCGCGGTTATTAACCGTATCATTGAGCTCTCGACCGCTGATGTTGTTACCAACCCTGGCTCTGGATCCTCCAACCGTCTCGTCTACAACGGCTCTAGGCAGTAAATGAATTGCACTGGAATATTATGGAATATACAACTTGGAAAGGGAAAAACTGCTAACCTGTTGTGAATGGGGACCAGTCGTATTTATTGTCTTCGAAAGCGCGCATCTCATCGATTGAGTTTCATCCTTTTATGTTGTATCTGTGAAGGATTTTTGTATAACGTTTCTGTTGGTCAGTTTGCTTTCGTCAATACCCCTAGTTTGATGTGACAGTCCAATCATTGGTATGGACAGATATGGTTTATCGGCTGCAGGGTTCTGCTTACCTTACATACTTCTTAAGTAAATATAACTCTCTCTGGTTTTTTTTAAAATACTCATAATTCTCTACGGTATCTTTGTGAGTATTAATAGACTTCGGCCACGAGAACAGTTGCAGATGTTGACAGAATCATGTAAGATGAAATAACTCTCCCACCACTCGATACAGATCTAGATGTTGTACGTCACAATTGATATATACGATCCTTGTCACATTCGGTAAGCAGTCGTTGTCTCAAACTAATATCCGGCCACAAACCACGCCCTTCCCGACTTCCGGAGTGCTACAAGCTGCAATAAGACATTTCCGTAGCCAGCCTAATGACAACAAACTCTAACTCTCTAGATCTTATCCGTTTGTGGTTTTTATCCAGACCAGGCAATTTCTCAGATACGAATTTCCTTAACTTCTCTTTTGATCCAGGCTCGTCCCAATTTAAGGAGCAATCCAGGTCAATTTTATATAGATCTATCGATGAAGGTGCCACGCCGTTGGCTCAGCCATCATATGCTTCTGTATACTCCTACTCCTGTTTCGGTCCAATTTTTGATGCAGTCGCAATATAATGTGCAAGCCCTAACCTTGTCTCTGATTGATGTTGATTTCGTTGTCGAAACTAAGTGAGGTTTCACAAACTTCATTATACAGAGCAGAGTTCGAGACCATGACATCTGACAACACCTTGACAAACATCCTTGTAACAGTGTCTTTGTGGCGAGTTAAAGTAGACGTCCACGGAAATTAGCTTTTTGCTTCCACCTGCAACCTAGGATCCCTATGATGCGTAGTGGGCTACACTTCTGCTCTCGGGTTAGAACTCTTGCTATTTTGACGTCAACTTCATGCCAGGATAGTGATATTGATTGTCTCAATCAATGCACCTACAGATCCATCATGAGTTCATCCAGAGGAACGTGGTTCTCTTCTGCAATGTGGTCGACCTACTATACTGTACTGATGACCACCCAAAATAGCACTTCTGTCGTACGGAGGTAAAAGTATGAGATTATACTTACTGGAAATACACCAAGTGACTCCAATCCCTCAGACGGTCAAATAATTTGCATGTAAGAATCTCTTCTGCTTCCAGATGTCAGCAATACAGGAGAATAAATATAAGTAAATTTGGGAACTGGTCAATATCACAGTTGTTGATCTCTCCCATCTCCATAGGTTTCTTGGATTTCACAGTTGCGCATTGAAACTTCGACAGGGGTACCTTTTACAGTATCGCCACAGCACAGATATCAAATTACTCCGCCCAATACAAGCAAGCATATATGCTAAACATGAATGCAGAGAATAGAAGTCAATATTATAACTCCCATGGTCGATTTCTGCGTGCAACGCAAGCTTGTCAGACACCTAATGTTGCTTGTACATGTTCAACCCATTCCTCCACTCTCTGATCTTGTACCGTGTCCTCCAAGTGAAGCTGATCCATTGACTCGTGTATTGCATAGAGCTGTTGTTGCAAATGCCCGCACTCGAATTACACTATTCATCCTTCTAGCATTCTGTCGTCAACCCATAGTCTCATACACTTCCATACCACACTCTGCAAATATTATCAAGCCATCCCCGCTCCGCTGAGACTACATGCTTGCCATGCGCAAGTGCCCGTAGGTCTGATGATCTCATCCCCCGCTTTAAATTCACAATTCCACAACTATTAATACTATCATGCTATCTCCAAATGAGCTTGATAATACTAACCGTTTTAAAGATCACTTTGCCGCTCTGAACCTTCATGTGTGCCTGCACCACGTATGGCATGGTAAATCTGAGCTGCTGAATAATTTTTGGCGATTCAAATTTGATATACCGTAACAATATACTTGGTTTTTTTTATATAGAACCTCTCCCCAATATCGTTGGTATGGGTACGCTCATCGAGGCGTTCAATTATCACTGCTGAGCCATTGACAGATTGAGAGACCTTAATTCGTACATGACATAAATGCTTATCGCGAACCTTGCTATTCCGCCGTTTGATGATCTTGCCTTCTCTACCGACTCTTGCAGTACCTGGTTTTGATGATTTCCGAAGCCGACACTCATATTTCTGGACTCATCATGTACTATTGCATTGATGCGAGCTTGTATAAACGGAGTCGATATATGGCCATACTTCATCAAATTCGTCAGCCAACATAATGACTGGATTATTGAGCTCAAACAAGAGGGTACGGTGGTGCAGGAGCGTCCGCAGAAATTGGCATCATGGCTTCTGACATTTTCATTTTGCAGTATGGTGATACTTGGTGAATACTAAATGGTATTTTGCAACGAGATCAAAGGATTGGCTCCTATTCTCTGTAATCATATTCAGCATAGCTACGTGAAATATGCTTGTATTGGGCGTAGTAATCTGATATCTGTGCTGCGGCGATATAATAGATACCCTTGCCGACGTGTCCAAAGTGTAGGATGATATGATGTGTGTAATGAAGCATGTATCGTGAATGCAGCCATGTGGTAACTAGTATCACAGTATCCCCCCCCTAAGCGTGGGACGGGGTATATCAAGAAGACAGGACAAGGAAGGGCATAAACAGCCTCACAACACCATACCATCCCGCCTAACTCATCAGTTCGCCTGCTATATACTTCCTCAACCTTGCCCAGTTAATTGGGTTGCGAAGGTATCCGATCTTCTTGCCTGTGATCTCCGGAATAGTTCTTAGCTTATATACATTCTTATCAAATACCGCGTGTATCTCAAATGGCCCCGTCCACCTAGGAGCAAACACTGGAATAAACCCTTTGGTATCATACTGAGATTCTCGCTTCCAAACTCTTTGTCCTAGCTCAAACGTCTCTACCTCCTTTACCCCTTCAACTCTCTTAACCCTGGTATTCCGTCACATAGCCATTGCAGTCTCTTGGCTATTAATTCAGGCCACATTCCAAGATACAACTGTCCTAGCCATCTTCAGGGCTTCCAGATCCGATTGCTTCATTCTCAATTTTTGTTGTATGCTCTTGAACTGAGTACGGGTAGGCCTTTGTCTTTTGTGTGGCATGTTGGGACAAGCGTTCATGGAGGTAAAGGAAGTTTGATCTGGCTTAACACAGTCTAATGATAAAATGCCATGATATATAAATGCACGTAGGGACATAGCCCAGTACCCATCAACATTGAGCTTCCTCTGCAGGGACAGAGGAGCAACTAGCATGCCTCATTCCTCGTTCGAGCCTACAAAATCCATTAGCATCCCACCCAGGTCCCTATAATCGAGAGCTAATAGAAAATATCATCAGGAAGCTAAGTCGCCCGGCAGAGGAAATCAAGGTGTTTGTTTTAGTACTACAAAATCAGGTGCGCTGCCTCCTAGATCGATCTAAGCCCACTTGGGTAGTGACTGCCTTGTAAAGCAATTCATTTTAGCGCCAGATCTCTACTTACTTAGCGTGTTTTACTTGGATGTTGCTTTATTACAGCTGATAAGGTGATAGTGGGGTGGGCCCAATTGTGGACCTATGATATCAATTCATAAACTTCGAAATCTTGAACTATCATTAGTTTGTAATGTATATTGAATAATGCACAAAAAATACCACACGAACAGCCATCCCTATTACTTGTGGAGCTAGTATCATAAGCCTCCCACCTACAGAAATATGGTGAAACCAAAATTTGAGCCGCTACTGTAAGACCTGGATATCTCAATAGCTGCATGTCGCTCAAGTTAAAAAAAGTATAGGTAGTCAAGAGTAGAATCCAAAGTTTTCAGCTAGATTGAAGAAAACAAAATTGCAGGGTTAAAGATACAGCTGATAACAAGTGTACCAGTCTTTAGCTGCAATAACAGCTGCCACCCGATTAAGCATTCTCCTCCACAGCAATTCAAAAACAGACTCCGGTATTGGATTCCTTTGCTTCAGGCAAGGAAGGCTTGAGCAAGTCGAGCTCGGACTGCATTTGGCCCTGCAGCAGGGGTGTTGGTAATGTCAAGATACTTCACACTTTAGGTAACGTTTGAGATGAATCTTGACATTCAATAGGATTGAGATCAGGGCTATGTGAGGGTGTCTGTCAACTGAAAACACTTGAGGAACTCAATCACTAGCTTGGCTGGCTGTGTGCTCTGGATCGTTGTCTTGGAGTTTTTGCCTTGCCAATGGTGCGATTTATGTGATCAATACAGATGACGCTCGATACAAGCATATCGTCCAGACAGGGTGGAATATGCTTGTAACAAATATATTCTAATATCAGAAGAAAATAGTGAAGTATGGAATAACTCGGAAAAGTTGCGGAATAGCATCATTAATATGACAGGTGCACACAAGAGCCAAATAAAAACAGATATACGGAAGTCCAGGGGCCAGAATCTCGGAGGAAAGAAGAGCCAGGGGTTCCGAGAGGACCTAGAAAGTCAGTAACCCTGTTGACGCCGGCGCTGAATTGCAAGAAATTCAATACATTTTTTTCTCACGGTTGAGCAAATCCTGTAGCTCGGTGATGTTGGTTGCTGGTTCGGCTTGAAGTGAGAAGAGTGAGAAGAGAAGTAAACCTTCAATATGTGCTAACGCTTCATGCAGAGTAACAGGAGGAGGTATTGATAGTGAAGATGCTGTATTGAGCTTCCTTATGTTGTAGCAATTCTCTGAGCGGGGTTATATCTTATCGATAAGCCTCTCTTTGTGGCTTAGTGCATCTCTAGATACAAGCATACTTAATGTATGGTGACCAAGGGAAAAAAATAAGAATATTCTAGTATCTAAAATATGCTTATTTACTATGTTGGACTGGCAGAGATATGCTTGTATTGAGCGTCATCTGTAGCTGGAAGGAGGAGTCTCAAGGAGGAGAGAATAAATAGAGGCATTAATAGAACCCACAACCAAAGATACAAAAGTACCATGCTGTTTCCCAAGAATCATCTGCAAACCATTGTAGATACTCCTTTTCTTTTGGAATTGCATTAATACAATCATTATCCACTTTTGCGTAGCGTTGCTTAAGATTTGCCAATACGTACGGTTAGGTGGAGTGAAAGAAAGGTGGGGGAGGGTGTATGAGATACCCATATTTGCATTACATGAGCAGGCCGTTGTACAGTGCACTCATCACCCCAGATCATACTTTGAAAGTCTTCTGCAGTCCAATCCTTCCTTTCCAATGCCCATGCTAGACCCTCCTTAGCTCTTGCAGCATTCAATCGGTCTTTTCTTCGCGTAGGCCATTCTCTCTTTGATAGCAATCCAATGGCAACAATGACGTCGAAGTTGCTCTCTAGTATTCTTCTTCAGTATAGCCCTTGTATCTTATTTGCTAAGCTTTTTTGGTCTACCAGGCCTAGGAACATTTTCAATATGCCCCGTTCTATTACCCGATTTAGGAAGTTTTTGTTGGTTGACCAAGGCTGGCTAGAAATTACGGAAATCATGGTGATTGTATATTGTCGATGGAAGAGAACGAGGATAATACCCCTTTCCACTACAGTCATCTCGCATCGCACGGTAGAAGGCATGGTTGTTGCTGTATGGGCCCCTTAATGTTCTATGCATATAGCCTTCAAGCCTACATCACCTTCCTAACCAGTGGATTGAGATTGACCCTTCCAATCTGGGGATACATATTACATGGTACAAGAATGATGGAGGAGAATACCACATGGAATATATTGCGGGGCTACAATCCCGGGATATCCCCCCTATTCTGTTATATATCAGGGGATTAAGACGATTCGGACTTAGTCAGGTTGTAGGTACACGTTTTATACGATATGAGCGCTCTACAGTAACTCTTGTTAAGTAGTCTTGACGTTAATACTATCCTACTTCACTAGTCTGAACTCCCCATTCTGGGCTGCAAACTCCCGCATGTGTTACAGGGCACTACATTAGAACTTGTTACGATCCTGCATTCATATTCTTAATCCTAGCTAAACGCTGGGACGTTAGTAAGGCAAAGTAGCTTTTTTATTCCCGTCTGAACGCTCCGAGGAATGCTCGTGAGTTGGGGCTGCGGGTGAGAGATATCAGCAGCGCTGGTGAGACTAGCCGAGTCAGAGGTGATTGGATATCGCAAGGAAGCTGTGAATATGACCAAAGGAGCTTTCAGTGTAACCTGTGATTCGCTCAGAAGTACTCCACAACGAGCAGCGTTCTCGGCTTCAACAGACACATACCAAATTCCTGGTCCCATGTTGCAGAAGCCTTTAGGTCCCCACGTGGAGCTTGCCATTGCCTGTCTCAAAAGGGTTTCCGGAGAGACTTGCGGCTTGGCGACCGATTAAGTAATTAGGTAACACGTAAATTTAAAAATGAATAGTCAGACCTGCTAATGTTTATACATTTGCAAGGCGTCAACATCAATTGATTACACGCCTTCCTTGTCCTCGCAAACCCCTTTTAACAACTATTACATTATCCTTTCGGGTAAAAATCACATCTCTCTTCCAAACCATGATGCGAGAGATGGTCGAGGACATCTCCGTACTGAAATGTCCACGAGGCAAAAAAAACCACATTTCACATTCATGAAGCTCATCTTTGAGGGGGGGTTTGTTGCCGATGTGTTCCTCAGAGGTGATGTCTTTTGAGCAAACCCACCCCCGCATGTCAAGGAAATATAATTTCTGCCGAAAAACCCCTAGAAATGCCTTAATCGAGGTTGCTATACTGGAGATTCCCAGGCACATGATCAGATGAATATTTCCTGAGTTTGTGGTGATATTTCCATCAAGTTTCCAAACCCAGATCTCTCTTTGTCGGCCAACCTGGCTAACTCGCGACTTGCTGATGCACATTACAAGAACATTTCCACTTGTCTCCGATAAACTCGACCCCTCCAGCTCAAACACCTCCTGATCATGTGAATTGCCCTCTGCACTTGAATGGAGTGCGAAAACGTTATCTTCAAGGGTCTCACAATTGACTGACACGTTATTTTGGTCGCCGTGACTACCCGAAATGGCCTTTTGTAGGGAAGGCCATGAGCGAATTCGAACAGATTCGGGGTCCACCGTGAGGATTAAATCTTTGTTATCGGGATGCTTTAAAAGGTGACGACTGCGCGCAACGCCATAACATATTGTCAAACAGCTGCCGACAGGTTTTGTCACTTTTTTGGCGGCAGTGGGGTTCTTATTAAGCCGCCAGACTGCATCAGCGTTTTTTGATGATGCCATGAGTAATACGTTGCCCTCATACTCAGCGATTAGCAACGACGTAATAAAGCCGTCGAGACGACCCGCCACCTTCACTGCCCCTTTTAACAATTGCGTTGCAGTGATAATCAGGCTCAGCTCGAAGGCCTGGAGATTTGAATACTCATAATCACTATCACTTCCATCCTCACTGGGCTCTGGCACTTCTACCGCCATGTTAGTGGGCCCAGTAGAAATTGACAGCTGGTATACAAAGACCTTTGAGGTATTATCACCTGTGGCTATCAGGCTCCCATCTTCACTCCACGCGATGGATGTAATTTCTGCAGAAGCACCATGGCTGTAGAGGGCTTTCAATTTGTTCCCGCTAGCAAGGGAGTATAATATCACCCGTCCATTATCAGTACCCCCAATGAAGAACTTCCCGTTCGGAGAGGGGCAAAGACATGTCACAGACGTGGGGTTGGTTAGTGTAATGCTGCTGCTGTGCTCATCCGATGGGATTGGTGACGGTGTCATCGTCTCCCGATATATCCTTGCTCCCCTAAGTAAGATTTCTGGTTCCCATACATTACAGTATACCCCACGAACATCGAAAATCCTGCTGCCGTCAGGACTGAAGCAAAGGCGCCGCACAGCTTCATCGTCTTCCTCCAGAGTGAATAGAAGCTCAAGCGTAATGGTGCTCCACAGCTTGAGCTGCCCATGGGAATTTCCAGTCATGACCATTGTACCATCTGGGCTACACTTCATGACATGGATATCGGCATGCATCGGTGAAACAGTCTGCTCACTTGTATCAGGATCCCATTTAATGAATGTACCGTCTGAATAACTAATGAAGATCTCATCAGTCTGAGAATGGAACTCCAATGCTGACGCTGAATCGTGTGTATGCGCAGCGACTCCTTTCTGGCCGAGTTCATGAGCCCTTCTGTGCGAGGAAGTTCGGCAAGCCGGCCTGAATCTCTTAAGGTAGACCCTATATTCGAGATCCCATAAACTTATCGGGAGGCCGCGATACGCCACCGCAAGTCGTGTTCGTTGTGCATTCAATGAGATACAGAGTGGAAATTCGGCCACTATGTTGATGGACATCTTTTCCTCCGCCCAGTCAAATTCGGAAATCAATGTTCCATCTTCGACACTGTAAACCTTTAGTTTGTTGTTCCGGAAGATAATAAAGAGAAGATCATCAGAGGAGAAAGCAAGAAGAATTGGGACATCTGCAAGGGAAATTGTCAGCTGTTCCGATGCTGTCGAGGCGTTCCAAAGTGTGATCCTTGACCTGCCACCGGCGGCGATGCATGAACCCGTTTGATTGAAGTTCAGACAACTGATGGGCTCGGTTAGGCTGAGTTGATGGACTAAGAGGGCTGTAGTTGAATTCCAGACACTAATCGAACCGTTTTGGTACCCAACCGCGACAAGTTTACTAGTTGCACATACTGTTGTTGCTGCTGATGGTGACGCCTGGGGAGTATTTAAGAATGCGAGCCTGGTATCCCAAGACTTTGGCACATCTCCTAACAATGTTATTCCTCCTTCTCGTGTTCCAAATCCCTGATATATTGCCGAAGATCTTGGGCAAAATGGGGCAATGATAGCCTCGGTCAACGAAGGGAACCTTAGGAGATTTTCACCAAATTCAGTCGCCAGCCGAATGAGATCAACAGTCCAGAGAGAGATATATTTGATGTCTTCTCTCCTACCTGCCATCTCACCAATTTCGGGGATGCTGACGTATTTCTTGAGGTTCTTTGCCATTCGAACGAATGCATGTATGTCTCCACTTTCCGCGATATCCTGAATACAATCCATGAATGTTGCAGACTTGAGGACTCGTGTTACTAAGTTGAAGGTCGCCAAATCGTGGCTGCTAGTAAGGGCAAGATGGCTTGACCACCAAAATACCGCATATCTCCACAGAGTTTGACTGTGAATGCCCAAGATGTCCGGTACTGGGTAGCTGGATCCAGATACCATGACAAGTGATTTTTTCCGAGCGTGCCTTGAATGGTTCGCCTTCAATATTGATTTGAGGCAAACGCTAGCAATATGAAGATGTGTGGCTGGGGTAATTGCAAACTCGCTAGTCTTATCAGCCAATAAAAATTCCCTAGCCGTTGAGTGTATGGGTTGTACACTTTTCTCACGATCGATGACGAGGAAACTCCCGCACAACTCAGCCACCCAATATTCAAGAGCTTCGACTTTTTCGGCAGGCGGTTTAAATTCGAGAGCCTCCTGGAGTGTCGAAACTGGCAGTGGCTGAAAAGAGCTAAGGGTCCATAGAATGATCCACCTAGCGATATCTTTTTGTTTGGGGGGGAAAGTCCTCATCTTAGCTAAAATATCCACATATATCTGGTCCATTCCTGGAGGCACTTGTTGTAACACTTGCAATAGACTTTCCTGATTGAACCCGGCCTTGAGCATCTGTTTGGAAACCAGCGAAACCCATAACAGGTTCCCCTCGGCTTTCTGTATAACGGAGTTAACAATACGCACCCTCACCTCTTCCAGCAGCGGAAGACTAGATAATGTTGACTTGACAAGGTAAGTTATATCGTCGATGTTATCTCTCTGAGAGATTGTGTAGTTGTTTATCTTGATCTTGTTCTCCAAAAGATTGAGTTGTTGGGTAAATTCAATAGATTGGCGGCTTGTTACACAAAGACGAACATTGGGTATGTGTTTCAAAGTATGTAATAAAGGAAATATAGCCATGGAATTTTCGGTCTCATCCAAAGCATCAATTATCAAAAAGAGGGGTAAGCGTTTTTGCTCGTAGATGGGCAAAATACTGGAGACAAAGATCTTCTGCCACAGCAGTAAGAGCTCTGCACCGACTAGATTGAATTGGGACTCGCGGAGATATCGAAGTTTACCTCGTACCTCGGGCTCTGCTAGAGCTATTTGGTAGGCCATGTTGAGTAAACAACGCTCCAATGTGCGCTTTGGTACATCCGAGCTTTTGAAGAAGTAATAATAGCATGAGTGACCACTGCGTTTTAGCTGATCAATAAGGTAAGTAGAGATTACTGATTTTCCCGTTCCCGGATGTCCATTCAACCAGAGAATTTCCGAGTTGGAATCCACCTCCCCTTGTTCCCAGCGGGTAAACCAGGCCTGTTGAGTCACCCACTGACAGGACCCTTCCAATCTCTTGCTTTGCACGGTATAGAAGTCCGCTTCGGTCGATGTAACGTCAGGACTGAGAAGGAATTGATGAATTTCCTGCACATATCGTTTTCTATCACCTGGCGTTGCAGTGTATTCTGCCCATTGTAAATAACCAAAGCATCAGTTAGGCAAACGCAACAAGATAAATCAACACCTGATATATATGTGCCTCAGAAAATGAATTGTAATAACCCCAACTTACCCTCTGCAAATATTTTCTCAACCATGGCGAGGATAGTGCTGGTGACTACGACGTAATTTGGGTCCACAGGTGAAGAAAATTTGCAGATGAGGTCGTGATCTGCGAACAGTGGAGCTGACCCTTCTTGAGCATACCCTAATATTGCCGAGTATTGTTCCACTATCATCTAGATTCCCTGAAAGTTAATTCAGATCACATATTTGCGATACATACGAACTTCATAGACTACATCCATGATGTTTCTCATGGAAACTCACCTGTTCAAAACTTCCAATCCGTGTCTTCTTCTGTTCCCAAAACGAGAAGAGATTTATACGCGTGGCCAGGTGTCGAAAGTCATCATTCAGCATTTGAAGAAGGGCAGAATTGACATTGAGCTGGTCCTTAAGGTAAGCCCTTCCAGATCCTCCACGTCCCAAAAGGGAAACCAAGCTGTTGCGCATTTTGGCCTGAGAGGAACCACGGTGAGGCGTGCCGAAAAATATTATCCCATTGATCTTAGCTGAGATCTCTCGGATCCGTTTATCGCCATCACCACTTGCTTTGACGCAAGCCTATAGGCACATAGTTATAATGTGATTAGTTGATTCGGCATGCAGATCGCCGCTGGGCATGATGGGGAAGCATAAAGGATGTAAACATACTCTTTTAACAACTAACCCTCCCATGGAATGACATATAAATATTATGGGAACCTATTCATTTGCCAGTGCGTGAGCAAAATCCTATGGACGTCATTCACTCTAACAAATAAATGTCATACCCTCCCAAATGCCTCATATCGTTGACCATGGATGGTCAACAAGTTAAGAAGTTCCTTTGCAAACCACTCCACATTTGCTTGAGTGATTCCAGTATTTGCAATGATATCTGCATTATAACCGAAAATTGATATCCGAGCGCGAGACAGCTCAGGTATATCTCCAAGCCATTCTGGCCAGAATATCTCTGGGTTCCCGTCGTAACACCAAGTTTTTCGAGAGCCCCCACCAAGACCGTGAACGAATATGATATCCAACTTTCTACTCGTAGATTCATGTATAACGGTTAAGCCAAGTTTACCTGGAAATTTATGGCTAGTAGACGCTCCCTGTCGTGAGCTGCTTCCAAGGGAAGTCTGGGAAAGGCTTGGTCTCAACCTCGGATCGACTCGTACTGAATCACCAACCGACTGATCAATAGAAATATCGTTCGTCTCCTTCGTTGTGCTGTCTGGTTCGGTAGTGTCTAGGACTAATGTGGGAAGTGTTACATTTCCCCTTTGTGGAGCTATGAGTGGAGAAGGTATTTTTGGACCCGAAGGATTAGGGATGCTGGCGGGAGATGGGATGCCTGGAAGCTTGTCCTGATCATGATCACTGGGCATGTTATTGTGTGGTGGCCCCTCCGCTTCTTGTGTTGATGCCGCTGGTGACCGGCTCAAGTGCCGTCCAAACCGTAGAAGCCTACTCTGTATATACCATAATAATTTTAGCTTTTTCGTATATGTATAGAGGAATGATCTTTGCGAACCATGCTGCCTAATGCATAGGCTATGCGTATATAGGAGTCGCGTGATTAAGATGGTGCGCCAACTACGCCTGGCTTGTCCGAGAGCTTAAATGTACAACTGATATTCAGCTAGTCCTGTCAGTAGGCCGTGGGGTTAGATATGGAACGATTTTAAAGAGAAAAGCCCTGGATTCTCACCTCTGCACAGGATCACGGGCTGACCAATATCGAATGTGTTATGAGAGCAGTTGTGCCAACCAGATTACGAATGTGTCAACTATGCTTCTAACCGTCTTCAGAGAAGGCTTAAAAATCCATAGTTATGCATATAGAGAATATCAAGTGCGCGTGACTGAATCGAGAAAATGAATTCCAGGGGCTATGGTAGCCTGGTTGGCACACAGTATGTTGATAGGCATCTACTGAGTACTTATCACTCTTGTCACCGTCGTACAGAAAAGAAGCTTGGTTCTCAATATGTATTGAAGCCTGCAGATCGACATGCAACGTCCCGCGTCCCGCTACAGGGAAGAGGGGTTTATACTCAATGGCACAACTTTCGCCGGGCTAAAGGTATTGCACTTCCTGCTCACGGTATTTGTGTACAAGATATGTCATATCCTCCGCAACGCTGTATTATCATTAGTAAGACGACCGTGACCTCATGAATAACCATCAAACTCACTATTGCCGGTATTTTTGGGTATCCGGGAAAAGGATCGCTGCGTGTAAGTTGAAACGCCTAGGCGTGATTTAGTATATGCAAAAGTATGTACTTGTACAATGGTTGGTGGGCTTTACTTACATTGAATATAGACGATTTCTGTCGTCAAATTCCTCCTCAGGCGGGGATCTTTGAAAGTGCATCTGATAATCGCGGATATGAGCTTTGGTAAATTTGTTCCTGGGCGGCCTCCAATTCCCGAGCTCATATTCGTTGTGTGCATAAAAGACAGCACCATCAAAAATCATGGGCTTATTCCCTTCAGCAGTTGTAGCAGCATTACCAAACCCTGTGCAC
The DNA here is from genome assembly GCA_003788615.2 of Terfezia boudieri ATCC MYA-4762. Classification (NCBI taxonomy): domain Eukaryota; kingdom Fungi; phylum Ascomycota; class Pezizomycetes; order Pezizales; family Pezizaceae; genus Terfezia; species Terfezia boudieri. The sequence continues at coordinate 915,124 of ML121539.1, forward strand.
GGAGTTAGTTATGTAAATCAATGAATGCGTACGTACGTACATAAATCTCCATGAACAAGGGAAGGCTCAATGCTATTACCACCTGTCTCCAGTGGGAGAAGGAGTCTGGGGATTACAACGTTCAAAAATACGTCTAGATGTTCGTCCATGCCTTGAGGTCTCGGGTATATGTAATTATTTTTGTAAGCCATATCAAGAAGATAAATAAACCCCTTCCGGAAGAATGTTGCCCATGACTGCTCCCAAGTGTTCAATTGTGGTATCCATCCGTTACAGGTAGTGACATGAAAGCCGTACATCCCCGTGGGTGATTTTCCGTTCTTATGAAGATGAGCCAATTTGGAGCAAAAGGTCCAAGAGTCGAATGGTGGGGATTCCTCTGTCATTTCGATGAACTCACAAATATAGAAATAGGCATCCTCGAAGCTCAATTTCCCAGCAGCAACGGGACGAGGGCAAAAGTTGGGAGAGACTGCATGGATAGCTTTCGAGCCTTCAAATTCCCCTTCCATCATGAGTCTTCCTCTCTCGCCCAGAGAACACTAATCTATTAGCAGCTGACCACAATACTCCAAAGCGATACATGTTCACCTTCAGGAAATAATTAGCTGGTTTGCATTCAGGGCCCATTGTCTCAACTTTGAAAGTTGATGCCCAAAGTGAGAGGCCATGCTTCTTGATCGAAAGCAACGTTGTACCAATGGGAAGTACTGTAACTCAGAGAATCAAATCAGGAGTTGTACTGATTGGAAAAGTTATTAGATGGGCCCCAATTGTGCGTTTAATACCATTTTGAACGGCTGGATCTAATTCCGTGAGTTGGGCGATCAACATTTTCTCTGGCGGTACTTCGGTACGTAATATGTAGGGCTTGAGCTCGCTCTGAACAGTACCATCTCAGCCTTTAAAGCTCACCATCATGAGGTGTTATGTTATCTAGATATATTACACCTCATCCAGTGAACAAGTTCACTGCAGGCATATAGGCAAGATGCTGGCCGGGATCAGGGGACCTTGTCGCCGCCGGGGTCACTCAAAATAGGCAATTAGCCTATACCGTAAATTATGTCTACATTTAAGTCTCAGGAGTGGGGTAAACAAAATCCAATGATAAAGAGGGTCGGAGGCCAACGATGAAGTATAGACTGGGTCATCAATTGAAGACACCACAGAAGAGAGACTCTGCCCAGCTAGATGCGCCGGTAGATATAAACGAAGATCAGACTTCCTTGTCATGGGCAAGCAACGGAGAAGTACATGACTGAGAAGCTAAATAGATAATGGGAATTCACAGCATGCATGTCTTCACTTTGACAGATCCTAGACATGGCTACTTGGGGTTTTAACTCGCTAGGGAATGGATGCGGAGAGTAGATATATTACTAGTGGATATGGTAGGTACAGAGTGGATACCCGGTTAATTACAAAGTGTACACGTTAAAGAAGGGGGATGGGTGTGAAAATGGTTTTAGGGCAACAAGTTTGTTGTGCTGAAGTAGAGGGGCGTAAGTTTAGAGTACACTCAACAACAAAGTTTCTTGATATGAAGAAGGGAAGGGGACGTGAAGAGGATTTAGTGTATAAGGTCAAACCCTTGTTCCATGGTAGTTCCGAGATGGAGAGCTCAACAGATTAAACAGTGCAAGCCATTGTTTTGGCATTTGCCTACTGCATACCCTGCTAACAACTGTCTACTGCAATTATACATACTGAAAGATACTCCTAAACCTCCCCACCAATGAAAGGGGTCTTGAAAGCAACTATCACAAAAGCTCTTCCAAATGCATAGAACACCATTGATGAGAGACACTTTTGGAATTGGCCAGTAGCATGTTTTAGGGGGTGCAGACAGTATTTGATGCAAGATAGAAGTACATATACCAGGTACGAAACTTATATTGGATCCTTTCAATTTTTATTATTTCTTGTAGATAAGAGCTTAGATAACTTAGGGACAATAGAGAATTGTGGTGGTGTTGGCATATCTCTCAAGGCATGGGGTGTACGGAACTGTACACCGATAAAAATTTTGCGGCGGGGATGTTATGTGTTGACCAGAGCCAAATGGAAGCAACTATTTATATATATGTACATACAGTTCACATGAAAAAAGTCTTTCTACACAAGCGCGCAGAGCCGCGACTCAAATTGCATGCAGATCGGTACGTACCCATATTCTATAAACATAGAGCATACATGAAACATAAACATAAAAGGAAATCCCTGATATGTATACCATCAACCTGCCTTAATCCTAGCTGCCACCCGACATGGCATAGATTCATATAATGTTTTTTTCATCGAGTGGCATCTGACATTCCCAATATGCCAGGATCTTGCCCTTCTCTAGATCTGACATTTCTCGCCGCTGCTTAGCCGGAGGAATATTGGCTGACATCGCTGAGATAGTAACACGCACTGGGTACTGCTGGTTTACTCACGATTTACTAACCGTTGGCCATTATATCTCTACCCCTCTTTTACAACAGCATACTTATCTAGTCTGGTTGAGAGGCTTGTGCCAACCAGACTAATACTTATCGTGCTTTTATTGGGCGCGGCTGTGTGCGCTGCTGTATGCTTTTCATTGGGCGCGGTCAGATGTATGCAGCCTTGGCGCTGCGCGCTTGCATGCAGAAGACTTTTTTCATGTGGCTGTATGTACTCAAGAGAGGCAGGAGAGGAAAAGCAAGGACCGGGGACTTGGGAAGCACGGTCTGGAAATTAAGGAGAGGCAAGAGGGGCTGTTAGGCTAGGCTGAGTGAAGGCACATGTTGGTGTCCCTGGCAGGTAACGAGCAAGCAGATTGCCTAGCTAAAATAGGTGCGGAGGAGCTTACCCCTCTAATTACGGAGGGGGCTGAAGCAAGAATGGAAGAGGAGACATGAGATGGTGCAGGAGCGAGGAGACATGAGATGGTGCAGGAACGAGGAGGCAGAGTGGTGAGGTGGGAAAGGAAGGCAAGGGTTAACTACAGCGATTGACTGGTCGATGGGATGGATGGGTCGATGGGATGCGAGCGACTAGAGTATCTTAGAATTAAGCGTGCTAAATACAGGTCTCTCAGGTGCAGGCTGGGTATCCTCAGGCCGGGGTTCAGGGGCCGAGCATCTATAGAGAAATTCATTATCGCCAGCAAGTTCTACTGAGACAGATACATACCCTAGAACTGCCAGCCTACCTACAGCACTGGCTAAACCAACTCTTATGGGCTAGACTATCCCATCGACCCATCAATCGCTGTACAGACAAACCTGGCTATAATGAAGTGCAGAAATCCGGCCAATCTGTTCACTATAGCCAGGTTTCACTATAGAGAGGGATCACGTGAGGTAATTCAGAAAAAGCGGGGTGAGAAAAAAATTGATTTTGCATTCCGTACATACCTTTCCAGCGGCCCTGATCTCGTGTTCGGTTGCCCGATCTACCTATAACTCAGTCGCCCAATCTACCTATTATGCCTCCACAACGCAGATTTATTAGACAAATGGAAAATCTTCAACATAATGAAGATATTCTTGATCAACATGCTGAGCCTGGTATTATATCTATGTCTGAACATGTTTCTGAATGTATTTCTGCCGGTATTACCTCTTCTGCTGGTATAGATAATGATCTTGAGTCTCTTTTTGAAGCTGATACTTCATTTACACCACCTCCTCTTATTAGTAGTTCTACAGCTCTTACTTTTCTTCAAGATCTTACACATTATTTTTACGCACTTCCAGTTTCTTCTCTTCCACCAGTTCCTGGATCTGCTTCTATTGATGTTTCTGATCTTGAAAAATCATTGTCTAATACCCATCGATCTCTTAATCAGTATCTAGAAACACAGAAGAAGCATTCTAGTCTTGATAGTTGGCTTCATCGGTCTTAATTCTTATGTTTTATCAAGTTCTGTATCTTGTTGTGCCGATGCTTTGTACTTCATTATATCAAGTATACTTTAGGTGTAGCGGAATTAATAAATCACTGAAAGGCCTTCACTATCACTATAGTGCTTATTTCACTATAGCCAGGGCGGAATACGTGTGTGCAGAAACAATCCGGCCGATTTCTTCACTATAGCCAATTTTTCACTACTGCAAGGTTCATTATAGCCAGGTTTGCCTGTACGTCCATTGCAGAACCGGGAAAAGAAATCTCCAACCTAGCGAGCGAAACTGGATGATACAGTGGACCCTACTTGCCGAACATGTAGCCGATATGTGGAGACGGGCAGGCACGTAGCCTTAGTGTGTCCACGAGGGAAGGAAATTGGCAGAGAAAGGGGGGAAGACTTCACCGTGGGTCTGGTTGAGACGGTCTCCTCTAACATACCTAGATCTGGTGGGAGCGTATTGTTTTCTTTTTTGTTTTCAGGGGAGGGCCAGTACGGGGCATGGCGGCGGAAGTTATGTTGGGGAGAGGCCGGGCAGGGCGTGGCGGAGGAGGTAGGGGTTATTTCGGTTCCGTTTTCTTTGGGTCGGGAGGCAAGACGTTTATGTAGCCCGTTGTTTCGTGGGTGTACTGAGTTTTTTATGATGAGGTCGTCTCATAGCTTAGGCTCCACCGGAATTGATTCCCATGCTTCAAGAAAGACTTCAGCAAGTCGAGCTCAGACTGCATCTGGCCCTCTAGTTGTGTTGGCAATTTCAGGATACTTCGGTTGTATACCCCATACCGTTTGAGATAAATCCAGACATGTTCAATAGGATTGAGATCAGGGCTGTAAGGGTGCCGGTAAACCGAGATATTATGCCGCATAAGGAACTCAGACACTAGCCTGGATGTATGAACTGGGGTATTGTCCTGTTGGAATTTTGACTTGCCAATGGTGTGATTGATGTGATCAAGACGACAATTTACAGAGGCATTAACAGAACGCACAACCAAAGATACAAATGTACCTACCACACTGTTTCCCCAAGAACCATCCCGAAACCATTATACATAGATGTTCCCTTTTCCTGATTTCATGTAGAAAATTAACCAGGGAGGATGCCGCCTTCCCTCCCCAGCTCTCTTTTAGCACCCCATGATCTCTACCCCTTATTCTCTTCTCTACCCCAGTCCACCGCCACACCATCCCCGACTTATACTGGAGTGCATATGTGCGTTCAGTAGGGCTGGTGGTTGAACCCATCCCACTATTGATCTCTTCTATTTACCTGAAAATTTGGATTATACTTCTTTACAACCTATCCTTCTTTTATATTTAATTTCACCCTTGAGCGACATGTAGCTGTTGAAATATAGAAGGGAACAATCAATGGGCCGAGTTCGGACGCATTTACGTCACTACTACCTAGGCTTCTGACGCAACACATCGAGATCGCTTGACGGCCCGATCGATTATCCCGACCCGAGGTCGCTTTCTGAGGTTTATTTAGCGATGAAAAGAAAACTAGGTAACACCGGAAAAGGACGCTCAATACTTTTCACCGTCCTGAGGATGTCGAGGTAGGGCTAGATTGGAGTTTGAGTCTTGAATATGGTGCGGCACTTGGCGATTGGTTAATTATTTATTATTATTGGTTTCATACGGGGCTAATTCTGGATTCTAACAGTTGATTTGTACCTTATGCATTATGAGCACTGGACATCCATCTTTGCAAGTCCTTCAATATAGCTAATTATACTACTGGGCAGTCCCACATGCTTACACTCTGGCGCCGAAAACATATGATACTGTTCGGCATCCGAATGGAAAGGTAATTACCCTGAACTCGGAATCATATTTCATGTGGAGTGCACGATTTCCTTAGCAACGGGGAAAAAGAACATGATATGTGTCGATTTTCTCAACCCGTCTGCTAAGCTACGTGGACTGAATTTAAGCTTGACCTAACATACAATACTCCTAGCCCGTTATCGATTATGATCTCTCAAGAAGGTACACGGACACCTACAAGGCAATGGAAGAAGGGAAAACGAAACATATTGGTGACTACGAATATACCTTTGTTACAATATGAACATTTCCGAATAACTAACAGGGCGCTCGACCTATTTACTCAGGTTTGTCCAACTTTTCCATTCTCAAGATAGCAACGATACCACCGGTAGTGAATCAGGTCGAGATGCATCCGTAAGCTATCCATAAATTATGTACGCTACCCATGTTCCGTGACGGGCGCTGACAGACCTTGGTATTAGATATCTGCCCCAAAAGCTGCTTCTTGAGTTCTCGAAGGCCAATAATATTCATGTTACTGCTCATAGTCCACTCGGAGGCGCACCTGTCTCCGTGGTAGCTTCAGATGAGCCAGGCCCTCTTCAGGATCCCAAGGTGGGCTGCTAGACATACTACTACTTTCCAAGTGCTTGGCTTACAAGGTACATATAAAGGTCATAGCTATGGCAACGAAATACAAAGTAACTCCCGCCCAAATTCTCCTCTCATGGGGCTTATGCGAGGAACCAGCGTAATTCCAAAGAGCAACCGGCCTTCCCGCATTGTGGAGAATTTTGCTGCTCGCACCGTGCAGTTGTCGCCTCAGGATTTTGATGAAATTGATAGCCTGAGGCAAGTCGGATGAACAATCCGATTAGACATATTGGATTTGATATCTACAATGAGGCGCAGGATGAACCTACACTTGTCCAAGGATAGATCATGTGGCCGCTATATGTCTCAGATTTCTTGTTTCTTGGATCTGGACAATTCATTTACTCTCTACGTGCATATCACCTTACTAGTTATATATGCGAAGCATTGGCGTTCTCACTGATTTATAGGTTCCAAGAACAACTACATTGCCCCATGATCAACTGATTAGGGGATGCACCAACCTCAGATCCTATTCATCAAGTTTTCACGCCCAAAGTTCAGTGCAAAGGCGCAAAGCTGCTTGTCTCCCTTGATAGTAATATCAATAAACCCACCCATTTGCATATGCCGATTTCTTGCCCACTAAAACAATGTGTATGAGGGATATAACTTCTTTACTCACCCAAGCTCCTGCCTGCCCTATATAGGCTGCCTATATATGTATACATCGTATATAATAAGGCTATATAGATTTAATGAGTTATGGACAAACCTCGTCATATAGATACCCCCGGATATGGGGTACAGAGATCGGAGTGGAACCACCACGTCCTCCCAGCGTACGCTTGGTTAGGCACCGACCGAGGCCCCCAAAACACTGGCTACACCATATAAAGAAAGCAGACAACAGCACATGCCAGTGCGGCCACCGCACACAGGATAGTCAGCACATTATCTTCGACTGCCCCGATTACAACGAGCAAAGGAGGCCCTCGGCAGCATTAAATATTGGGAGGTCCTCAATCGTCCCATATGGATCCAAGAGGAGGACGGGGATGAATGGGACGCGGTAGAGGATTTCTTCAGCTTCCTTTATAGACGAATGGGTTGTTATTCGTTTTTGGTGGGAGTTTTTGTTAGGCGCGGGCTTCAGTCAGGCCTCTTGGGGTCATCTGGCATCTAGCCGGTTAATGACAGCATGGGTGCTCCGCGTCACTTGAGTTCTTTATTTCGAGTCTTACTTCTCGCAGTCAGTTATCTTGTTCTGCCAATCGGCACTTGAGTTTGCTTTTGTTTACGTACCTGCTTCTGCCTTTCGGCTCTTGGAATTTATTATATTGCGGTATATAGGCACTGGACCTGGCGGATTAACTTGTTTTGTCCTGAATCCACCCGGGTTTTCGGGTGGCTCCTCATGGTCCCCTTACTGGGACCGAATAGGAGAAATGAGTAAGTAAAAAAAGAAAAAGAAAGATCGTCATATAGATGTTCCGGGCCAGCCGCGAGAAATTTAAACTAGCGGATGGCCCCAGGCCACTCGGGAAAATACGGAATGGCCGGGCTCCGCGAGTATGAGAAAATTGAGGTTTATGGTATCTTGATAATATTGATAATGTGGCTATCGAGTGAGCTCATTACCCTGAACTAGACATATGACCTGTACATCGGACGCTTAACTTGTCAATATGCAAGTGTCAGTACCTCGTACAAGAGACCCACCACCTAGTTTCCGGGTGGACCGAATAGGAGTAAGGAGTATTTGAAAAAAAAAAAAAGAAATACAAGAGACCCACTTACCACAGTACCTATGCTTACCATAGAACGGCAGACCTAGGGAACATGGTTCTAGAGGTGAGGAAAAGACAGGAAACCTAGGTACAGGTGCAGTCAAACTCGGCTGGGTGAAGGCACATATCGGAATCCCTGGAAATGAGCGAGCGGATGCCTTAGCTAAGGCAGGGGCAGAGAATTTGGAACCGGAAGAACCTCAAAAAATCCTTAGGGGGGCTAAGGCAGGAGTGGAAAAGAAAGAGAGAGGCGGAGATGAGGGTGACAGGCGCAGGGGGAGGAAGAGTGGTAAATTGGGAGCGGAAGGCACGGGTCAATTACGTCCATTGCAGGACCGGGAAAGGAAATCTCCAATCCTGGCAGAACAAGCTGGATGATTCTGTTGACCCTATCTGCAGAACTTGCGGCCGATATGTAGTGACAGACAAGCATGTAGCCTTGGTGTGTCCACGCGGGGAAGAAATCGGCAGGAGGTGGGGAAGCTGGGAGGACATGGATGATCGGAGAAGGTGGCTGAAGGACGGGGGAGAGGAGCAGACAGTAGACTTGGTGAAGACGTTCTTCTCCAACCTTGATGTGGCCTGAGCGGAGGGTGAGTGGAAGTTGAGTTTACGAATTTCCTTTGTTCATAGGGGAGGGCCGGCAGGGGCGCGGCGGTGGAAGAAATGGGGGTAGGCCGGCAAAAAGGCGTGGAGGTGGAGGCAGGGGTTATTTCTGTTATTTCTTTGGCTCAGGAGGCAGGACATTTATGTAGCCCGTTGTTCCGAGGGTGTACCGAGTCTTTTAAGATTAAGGATCAGGGCCGCTTCATAGCCTTAGGCTCCATAAGCGTATAGACTTCCAAAAAAAAAAACCTATGCTTACCGCTTAACCTAGATGCTTGCGACACATGGTGAGCTCGCCACTCTAGGCATGCTTGTGATAGAGAGAAGTTCCACAACCTCTCCAAAACTGCGAAGACCTAACTCCAACGTGTTCCAAAAAAATACCAATAAAGCTCATCAAAATATGGTGAAGCGCAATAAGAATTTGAGGCTTTTGCTATCGGAGTATTATTAGTGTACATATCTCTCGACAAGATAGACAACCGACAACTCTATTGTCTTGTTGTGGGAAAACCTCATCTTAAACGCAATACTTAATTAATTACATTGGGTTATTGGATCAACACTATCCAACTCGTGATCTATATATTCCAGGCTCTTTAGATGTACCTAACATCCGAATTCTAAAGGGATTTAATATTTCTACTTCTGAGTGTGTATGGCCTGGTATAGCGCAGCAATATATATCACGCTTCCTCTAACTGCTTGCCGTACTGCACTTAGTTCATATCCTGAAGTAGGTCTTCCGCATTCTGTCTTAATTTTCCACCTAGTCATGACAGAATTCCTATGGTGATATTTCATTGTTGAGTCAATTCTTGTTCGTAAGCGCTGGTGTATTTTAATTTATATTGACTACAATTCATGTTCGCTAGTATTGATGTATTTTATTTTATTACCAAGTACAATTCATATTCGTCATCACTGATGTGTTTTATTTTATGTTGACTACAATTCATGTTCGTCAGCGCTCATGTGTTTTATTTTATATTTACTACACATGCTGCCGGCCCTTATGTTTAATGTCCAATCACATTCCGTAGTTTATACTTTGTATTCCATTGCGTGCTTTATTCCACGTTGTATCTACTGTATATCGATTTTACCTACTTGGGTAATTATGTGCTCCCGTGTTCTCCCGGGGGGCCCGGGCCACCCCGCGAGACAACAAACCGTTCTCGCGACTGGCCCGGGCCCCCCGCGAGCCAGGCCTCTCGCGAATATCGAGTTCTCACGGCTGGCCCGGAACACTCGTCTGGGTCATTGGGGATTAGACCTAGGGCTGATGAGATTGGACCTACTCTTGGGCCTTGTAGAAGTTGTTTTGATGGTCGGGTCTTGCATTCTAATGGCTCTGGCTATCCAGCGGACTGAGATGTCATTTAGTTCTAGGGATTACTTGCTATGAAAAGGGGGACCAGCAAATCCTGAGTTTTCTGAGGGACTTGGGCTGGGCCCGGCCACCCGCTGGAGCCTGGACGACCGGAGCTTGGTTTGAGTTTTGGACGGTCAGTCTTTCTGCAGAAATGGTAGCATGGGCCTCAGCAAGGGCAGTATTTGCAGCCTGAAGGTTGATTTGGGTCTCCACCAGGGCCTAGAGTGTCGGGGAAGGTCACTCCCGAGTTCTGCACCCAGGGTGTTGCAAGGAATATACCAGCGATTTCACGAGGGTAGGCGGTGAGGCCTGCTGGGTCGGTAGAGATCGGGAGGTCCCGCCAGGTTTCGAATCTGGTACTCAGGGCTTCCTGTTGGTTTTCTGGCGTCTAGGTTGGTCGTAAAAGGGATCCAACGTACTGTAACGAGACAGACCAGGCGTGGTTGTGACACATATGATCTATAGGCATTTTGGTTGAAATAGGAATAATTTGGTGATTTAGAATCAGTAGAGAACAGCATAGATCTTAACTACCTACGTTTTAAAGTTTCAATTCAATAAATTTATGTTTAGAACATATGCAGGGCACGAAACTTTTGCCATCTACATATCTGTAGCTTTGGGTGCGAACATTTGTATATAATCTGGGGTTAGAGTGCCTGACCATAGGGGAGTACAAATTTTTTTCTCTAAAGTCTAGTAACCGGCAATCGACCTGAGGCCATGATTGGGTTTGCAGTGGTTCAGTGCCAGTGCGTTGCATGCATTGATGAAACCGAATAAATTGTTCAAATCTAAGAACCTGATACACTATACATATATTGGTGCCTCATGATTATCCTTGAGCAGGTGTCGGTTCATCCTGTTCCTCATTATAGATATCAAATCCGATATGTCTAAGCGGATTGTTCATCCGACTTGAGTTCTCTTCAGTCCTCAGGCTATTAATTTCATCAAAATCCTGAGGCAACAATTGCACGGTACGCGCAGTGAAAATTCTCCACAACGCGGGAAGGCCGATTACTCTTTGGAATTACGCTGGTTCCTCGCATAAGGCCCCATGATAGGAGAATCTGGGCGGGAGATACTGCATATTTCGTTGCCATTGCTATGACCTTTATACGTATGTACCTTGTAAGCAAAGTACTTATGGCAGTAGGAATGGCACTAGCGGCCCACCTTGGGATCCTGAAGAGGACCTGGCTCATCTGAAGCTACGGCTGCGACCGGTGCACCACCGAGTGGACTGTGGGCAGTGATATGGATATTATTGGCCTTTGAGAACTCAAGTAGTTTCTTTTGGGGAAGATATCTGATATCAAATCTGTCAGGTCCTGTCACGTAATAGGTAGCGCACCTGAGTTTCGGAGTGCTCACGGGTGCAACTCGACCTGATTCACTGCCGGTGATATCGTTGCTATCTCTAAGATGCGTTTTGCCTTGAGAATGGAAAAGTTCGATAGACCTGAGTAAAAGGGTCAAGAGTCGTGTTAGTAATGGGATCACTCCGACCATGCTGATTTTTCCACCAAGGTGTATTCGTACTTACCAATATATTTTGTCTTTCCCTTTCGTACAAGTTCTTCCATTGCCTTGTAGGTGTCGGTGTACCTTCTTGAGAGATCATAATCAAGAACGGGCTAGGATAAATGTGTGTAATTAGGACCAGCCTGAATTTAGCTAAGGTATCTTCTAGCAAAGCGCAACGTCAAGGTACAGAGTCAGACGAATTTAGAAAAAAGAAAAGCGTCATTTCTCTTTCCTCGTACATTTCCCTTTGCTAGGACATCATCTTCTATTCTTACACTCATGCACTCCAGCCTGACTAGTACTCCGTCGCAAGTAAAATAGTTCAGTGACTATTACCTTTCCATCTAGATGTCGAACAGTCTCATATGTTTCCGGTACCGGAGTGTAAGCATGAGGGACTTCCCAGTAGTATGATTAGCTATATTGTAGTGAAGGACTCCAAAAGACCCAATTCTCACAGTGCATAAGGTACAAATCAACTGTTACAATTCGGATTAGCCTCCATAGTAATAATTCATTAACCCATCACCAGGGTCTTCAAGGGTCACACCATATTCCAGACCAAGATTCCTCAAACTCCAATCCAGCCCTACCTCAACATCTTCAGGACGGTGAAAGGTATTGTGGCTATTAGAAGATTATTGTAAGCCTATTGCAACATAGGCGGAAAACTTACAGCTTGGTAACAATGAAAAAATCTTCCCTTGGAAGACCACATTCTCGTAGTGCCTCACCAACCTCCATCTCCACTTTCCCCGTACTATACGAATATGCTGTATCAATGTGGCGATATCCGCATTTAATAGCTTCCGATACCGCTTGTTTGACTGTTCCTTGGGGTTTCCTGGGATCCGGTTGGAAAGTCCCAAACCCAACGGCGGGGATCTCAGTGGAAGTCCCAGGGATTTGAAAGGTGGAAATAGGAAATGTTTTCGGGAGCTCCATTGAGCCTTATGACGATATTAAACCTGCTGAAATACGTTTATTGTTTGAAACCTGTGTCCTTTTAGGAGAGCGAGGATAAAAATCTGTGGTACAGACTGCTTTCATGGTAAAAGTACGGATTCCAGTACCGAATTATTGGCTACAGGTAGCGTAGCACTAGAGAACAACAGAAGGCACGTGAACTGAGACCCATTCAGGCTTCTCTCACTTGAATTACCACGGTAGTCAGACTGCTGTACCTGGCTACTCAAGACCCCTGCAATATTAATAACGGATTTTGGTGGAGAAAACCTTTAAAATACCCTCCGGGTAACACGGAATACAGCAATTGCCCTTCGCTTAGTGGAACATGTTTAAGATACAACGCTATACCTATCTCCTATGTAGTCGTGAGTTAGTTCTGAGCCTATGCAAGAAGCATGTTATGCACAGTGCTCTGCTTCTCACTCTGTTACCCGCTCCTACATCTACACGCTCCTTTCACTACACGTCCATATTCTCTAGTCCATAGGCAGTAGGCGCTAAATATACCTAGGCGCTGGTCGTGATCGTTTTTATGGGTAGGATTGCTGTACGCGTTCCTATGCTTTGAATTACGCGCTCCAATAGCTATACCTGCACCTACGCTCTGATCATGATTATATAGCTACGATTGCTGTACGCTTTTTAATGCTTCAGATTACGTATACCTGTACCTTCGCTCTGGTCGTGATTGTTCTACTACTGTATATAGGTAGAAGCGCTGTACGTATTTCTATGCTTTAAATTACGCATTCCAATAGCTATATACCGGTACCTACTCTTCATCTGCTTTTATAGCTACAGTAGACCTTCAAGGTAGGTACTGGTCACGCTTCAGTTGCAATTCGGTAGCACTTCAGGGTAAAGTTTTGCTCGGCTTGCTCTCATGATCAAGGATAGGTAATGGCATATTACCTTTTTTTTTTTTTTTTTTTGAAGTCTATACGCTTATGGAGCCTAAGGCTATGAAGCGGCCCCGATCCCTCATCTTAAAAGACTCGGTACACCCTCGGAACAACGGGCTACATAAACGTCCTGCCTTCCGAGCATAGGAAACAATATAACGGAAATAACCCCTGCCTCCGCATCCACGCCCTCTTTTTGCCGGCCAATCCCCGAGTAGATCTGCTTCCGCCGCCGCCGCGCTCCTGCCAGCCCTTCCCCAATGACAAAAGAGATTCGTAACACCCCTTCACAAACGCTACCCCTCAGGTAAGATCTATGGCATATTACCTAATACAGTAGAATATACATAGAACCAGATATGTAATAGATTAAATATTTGGAGATCGCCATTGTACGTACTATACCTTTAAACAAATAAATCGATAGGTTCTCTATCTTTGATATTGATATTAACTCACCTTATACTTCTGGAGATACACAGATTATATAATGATGCAAGGTAAATATGTATGTCCCTGCTATAAAGTTTAATATGTGAACACATAAGTGGCCTAAGCCCACTAATAACCAAAGACCATACTCTCAGACATATAATAATTAATTATATAAATTGTCTGTTCAGAGGGAATCGGCTAAAGGGGACTGGACTGCATGAAGCATACCGTATGTGCCTACCACCAGTGCGACTAGCAGCGCATCTTGATCATAAGCCAGAGAGCGAAACTTACCCTGAAGTGCAACCCAAATGCAACTGAAGCGCGACCAAAACCTATTGATAGGTCGACTGTAGCTATAAAAGCAGATGAAGTAGGTACCGGTGTATAGCTATTGGAGTGCGTAATTCAAAGCATAGGAACGCGTATTGCAATCCTACCCATAGAAACGATCACGACCAGCGCCTAGGTATATTTAGCGGAGCTACGTTGCAGCACCTACTGCCTATGGACTAGAGAATATGGACGTGTAGTGAAAGGAGCGTGTAGAACTACATATGTAGGCCGGTAACAGAGTGAGAAGCAGAGCACTGTGCATAACACGCTTCTTGCATAGGCTCAGAACTAACTCACGACTACATAGGAGATAGGTATACCGTTGTATCTTAAACATGTTCCACTAAGCGAAGGGCATTTTGTTGTAGTCCGTGTTACCTGGAGGGCATTTTAAAAGTTTTCTCGATTTTGGTGATCCAAGGTCTGGATGTTGGTAGGTAATGGGTGTCAACTCTTATAGGTAATAATACGGGGTAGGTGCATAAAGCTTCCTGAGTTGTGTCACAATTGAGCAAGGTTCCAATTGGTGGGATGCAGCGCTGGGTTATATACATATGCACATATATGCATACCCTTTTTGCAACAGATGGAAACTGATTACAGTAATTGGCTAGCGTGTTCAGAGCTGCAACTGTCGGTTACATGCAAAATTAACTGAAGAAGGCAAAGTACCGCATACCGACATATTGAACAAACACAACAAATCAACCTCATCGGAGGCAAAGTTTGATGTAGATAGTAAACTTGAAGTGTTTCGCCTTGCCTTCACCACAATGAAGTTCATTTATTTTATCCTATGCTTAAGTCTATTGGTGTATAGTGTTTGGGCGGCACCAAGACATCGGACTCTGCTAGCATCTATAACACTATCTGATGCCAATATTCCACTGCATCTACCTGGCCCTCGAAAGACTATTCCTGCTACGCCACACACAAAAGCAAAGCAGCGGCCAGGGCGCAAGCCTAAACCCTTGGAGGATCGAGTGTACAAAGTACGAGGACCTATCCGAAGAATAGAACGAAGCTATTCTAGAGAAAATAGGTGGAAGTATTAATGTTTCTAATGCACCACCGGGTTCCAAAAGACTTAAAGTTTGATGATGATGATGATGATGTGGTGGAATATCGACCGCCTATACAAATGGAAGCTAGTTGCTGGTTCAAAATCCCACAACGGTCAATGCCAATTGGTGGAAGAACCGCACTGAAATAGTTGGTCAAAAGATTGGTTCTCGGCGTCAGCCGAATGCTTCATGGTTATGCTTGTGGCCAGAGTTGGAGATTTCTCTATTTGAACGCTTTGTAGCAGAACGGCAAGTTATTGGCAAGGCGGTGTTCATCCAGGGTCAAATATAGAGTTGGAAGCCTTCTACCGCTCTATACCAGCCAGGGGGTATGATACCGATGCATTGGAGTATGCTTGGGTCATTGAAGGTTATGTACATACTATTCCCTCTTCTGTTACCCCTCCATAGATCTAGATAGGTATCAATTTACATTGAAATCACAGCGTGCGACTAAGTCATTTGATACTGTAGTGTAGGGTGGCTGCATGATGTAGAAGCAGAATGTACATGGCCGTGGTTCACAACGTCTGAGGCGCTAGCCAATTACTCGAAATAATACGGTATTGGTAGAGCAACTCCGATTGACCATTACTTGAAGTATGGTTTTCACTGACCATCCCCTTGTATTTAGGGTTTATAGTACTGTATATTTACTATATTATTGATAAAATACCTTGTTTCAGGGTACTTTTTCATTTCTACTATGGAGTACATAAACAAGCTATTGCGTTTCAACCATAACCTGGCTGCATAATAATAGTCAATTGGTCACATGTCTGGTAGTCAGCTTCACTGGCTAGCTAATAATGAATTCTACAATCTACTAGTCTCGCTGCAAGCGATGTAATAGTCCTAAAGACAGAGATAGCAATTGTCTTAAACAGTTCTCGAAACTTTAGCTATCTTATTTCTGGTCTACGTATGTATATGGAATACACATAGTTCTAGGCTACATATGCTCCCATTTGAAGAAATCTCAAAATTCAGCATCACAATGAAATGTCCTCCCATACACAACCCTGAAAGCAGAAACGGGCTGGTAATCTAGGATATCTGATCTTAAGTAGTGTATTTGCATATTGCGTGAAGTACGGTAGGCCTTCAAAATTGAACCTTAAGTCTAGGCAAGACAGCTATACACCTGCCTAAAACATACTTATACAGTATATACATACCTTAAGTTTGAACCATTATACTTATTCTTGGTAATATATGCAGAATACAGTTATGATATATATATATTTACCTGTGCAAGGTGTTATAACGCCAGAGGTAGATTGATCAGGTCTAACTCGCACAGGAGGAATCTCTTGTCGGGCAAATGTGAGATGTGCATACGAGTGCTAAGTAAACTAAAAGGAAAAAGAAAAATAAGAAGGTATGGATCACCGATTCTAAAAAAGACCTGCACCAAGGGTAAATTATAACGTCGCTAATGGTGTTCCATTCACATTACGCTATATATTCTTTATATCAAGTTATAAGCATCGCAGATGCACATTGCTTCTCCTGGACATGATGATTCAGGCCTCCAATGATCCCTGTGTATAACACTCGTCTCTATTAATCGTCTCTATTACGTTATCACTCACGCGAATCCTGTTATAGTACGACCATATCTCAACTGCGGATTGAGTTATTGGTTATATCTTTTAGTAATTCACAGCTTGCTGTCCCTTGAAGCCATCCAGGATTCCGGGTGGCTTGTCATGGAACCCTTATTGTGTTGAAGACTACTAACGTAAAGATTAGCGCTAAGAACACGGAATTGTCATGTGGGATACTAGATGGAGGCAATTGGGAATGAACGGTGAAACTGGGGTTCCTAATGGAGGGAATTGGGAAATATGGAAAAAAGATAATAGAGCTGGAATTTGTTGTCGAAGTACGGGATAGAGCACTAGAACCATAGCACACAAATCTATAGCCTCTCTAGATAATTCTACCTTCTCCGCAATTCATTGCTCATATAACCTCGTAATCTTACATATTGGAACCGCACTGAGTAATGAGTTTGTTGCAAGAAAACGAAAAGAATACGCTTGGTCAAACAAAAAAGGATGTATAGTAATAGCCGAATCTCAGAACCTAAAGCACTTGCACCTTACTTGTATTCATAAACCACATGCATTATCACGTCAAATATGGCCTCATATTGTAAAGTTCTTCAACGGCTAGCTTCAATTTATTCCACCCTGCAGGAGGTACAAGACAAAACATGTGTCCAACAATAAACAAAATATCCTTCAAATATAACGAACCTATAGGCCTACATGCACACCCACACTGTGTTACCTAGTGCCCCATTTGGTCACATGGGCTAGGCACAGTAGATCCCGTATAGTTCCATTAAGCCGGGCCGATGATTTGGGTTGGGGTGACGATGGTATGTCCACTCTCTCCATCTGGCTTAACCTGTGGTACGTCAGCACAACACAGTATGTAACATAAGGGATTGGCATACCTGATAGTTGCCATCATTCAGGACATTCGTGATTGTTCCTGTCTTTTCGTCCTCGCCGGCTGGATTGGATTTCGTCAGTACGCGAGCTCGGCAAAGTGAACGACATGCGTATTTAAATAGTAACGCTTACGCTTCTTGTACTTGATTCTGTCACCGGTCTTGTAGATGCCTGCCATTTTATGATAATTATGTGCGCGTGTGTGTTTATTAGCGTATCTCAAATGTGATCAGATAGGAGTTCGGGTTTCTTTGTATCTCGAGGTGATAGAATATGGAGAAAAGTGAAGCTTGAGTATGGGAGCTCTTTGTGGGCTTTATATACTTGTCAAAGGCAAGCTTTGAGCCAGAACAAGGAAGGGGTTGGGGGATCACTCACAACGAGTATTTAGTAGGTGATGTGATGAGGATCAACCCCACAACAGACAAAATAACAGGAATTACTCTTCATTGTGTAATTGGTAGTCATATTTCGTATGCATATCTCTTTCTGCAGCATTGAGTGATTCTGTATGAGAATGGCATGCACGCCGGTTGAAATCATGCCCAAAAACGGGCTACTATATACGCACTCACGCACCTATCTCTCAAATATACTACATGTAGAATGTGAGATTTGAGGGGTTTTCTTCGATCCGTGGAAGGAAGTTGTGAGTTTTTTATTGCCTATTTCCACTTTCCTGGGGTTAAAACAGGGCTTTAAGCCCTGCAATGTGAATATGCTTTGATCAAGCACATCAGCCAATGTGGGCATATATGCCTGCGTAAATTCCAATATAACTGCTCTACTACCTATAGCAACACAGAGTTTTATATCCAGTATTGCGAGGCATTAGCTGAGTGGCACGTATAGCCAGTCTTGGGGAGTTGAGAATCCATCCCACTATAACTCAGTTACAGAGTGATAATAAATCCTGGAATGGTCCTAAACTTGATCTTCTCTTGTCCAGTCATAAGAAGGGGGTTGAAAACACTCTGAACCATGAGTAGTGTGGATGGATGGTCACAAATCCAACCTACAGTAGTATGCGGCTTTAGGCTTGGGAATTCTGTCGTAGAAGATTATTACCCTCGAGTGATTTTTGATAAAACCCACGTTGACGCAATTGTTATTTATAATTGCTAATTACTACGTAGATTCTAACACCTTTCTTCAATCTTAAGTTAAGGGCATTCTATAATCGAAAGCGATCTGAATGCATATGAGTGGTGTGGTGCAGCGGGAACTCGCATGCTAGAATATTCTCCTAGCCAAGATTGCTTTTGGCTATAATGCAACGTTGGCTGCGTCAAATATCATCAAGAGTATACGTGCTCGATCTGAATAGAATGTATTTTTTAGCGTGCCTCTAGTCACGCGTATCCAAAATACCTGTTATATTGGAATAAGAATATATACTTACACATGTTTGGCACTTTTGGCACTATGCCAAAAGCACGTTCTGTCTGTACTTCTCGCTATTGGGTAATCCTTCTGAGAATGGTGGTCATAAGTCGTATGCACCTCCCTTCGAGGAGCCACCCGGAACACCAGGTGAATTGAAGGGTGGGGCAAGTTAATGTGCCACCCGCACGATTTTTATACAACGGACATATGAAGTAAAAAAAATTGGCTCTGGTTGGATAGATAAGAATCGATTCTATTGAAAAACATCTGTTTTGCGCTCTGCCTCAGCCGGCTCCTATGTATGATTCACTTGTACGTATCCTATATATATCGAGATTGCAGATACGCCTCCTATGCCTCTCTTTTATCACTCCAATTACCAATTATGGGATATCGTAGTCAAATTAGACTAATACAAACTGTAGCTAGTAATATAATGTTGAGTACTCCTAATTATGGTTGCCATAATCTTGGTAGCCCTTATATATATGTTCTGGTCCGTTCCGGAATTCAGTCCATACCGGTATGGCCCCCTATACCGGTATGGACCGAGCAGTTGCGAGACTGCTGGGCCGTTCCGGAATAGCATAAATATAACATATGGTAAAATCTGGCGGACAAGACTACAGTCTTATTTACAGAGGGCCCAAAAGCCCCCTCCGCATCTTATTCATGATTACTTTCTTAATCATCCTTACATTCTTAATCATAGGTACTTTCTCATGCATCATGTACCCGAATGTTTTAGTTGCAAATTTGTAAATACAATCACCTCCAACATAATATTATTATAAATTGTCACCGTCACATATAGCCCACACACATCCCAGATACAACTGTTCTAGCTATTTATTCACCTAACGGAATATGAGATAGAAAGTTCTGTTCTTTAGCATATCGCTTCGGCCACAACACCCTCGTAGAGGACTATGTTACTGCACCGAATGCATCATCGTGGACCTCGTTCATGATCTCTAAGTCATTGGCTTGAGCTTGCCATGTTTGATGGCTTCCAGATCCAGTTGCTTCAGATTGAGTTTTGCTGGTATTTGAATGGTGGCGCTTGAACGGAACAGGGCGAACAGGGCGAACAGGGCCTTGAGACAGAGGACGCTTCGCTGTGCTGTTGTGATGTTGTGTTAAGCCGTGGCATTGACCATTTTAATCCCGTAGCGGCCTGGTCCGTTGCGATATCCAGTCCATACCGGTATGGACTGAATCCCTGAACGGACCAGAACATATATATGGGAGATAGTTAGAAGCCATCCTAGTGAATGCAATTGCATTCGTAGGTTCGAATCCTACCTCACTCAAATGATCCTAACAGCCAAAAGTTTCCCGTACTTAGTAAGTGAAGTTCGGACTGAGACTAGTCCCAATGGGCAATCCACCCGGGTTTCGCTCATATGGTCTTCTTTACTGAATGAGAATGAGTTTTTTTAAAAAAAAATCATGATTTCTAGAGTAATTTTCTTTACTAGATAGTATTTTACAATACTTTTAGATTTTTTAAGAATTTAAAATGGATAATATAAAGTAAACTCTATACTATAAATAAGCTCTCTAGGAGCTAGTGAAATACTATAGGTAGGCTGTTTTTAATGAATTTAAATTAGAATATATTTATTTATATTATCCTAAATTTCTCTCATTACCCTGAATCTTAACTATTGATCTTTCTATAACCAATACAGATTTTAGTTGAAATTAAAACGACTTGTACTTAATATTCACACAATCAGCAGACAAAAACAGTACAGACCTTGACTACAAACAATTTCAAGTTTTAATTTAATGAAAAGTTGATAGTTATATAGTAACAGTTGCAATCGCTGTCATGCAAAGTGATACATTGCGGTAACAAAATTCTAATCTTGGCTAAGGAGCCTCCGTTAGGCTTTGGCGTGGGACTTTACATAAGTTCCTACATGTACACCTAGCCGCTCATAGCGATAATATCTTATTTGTAATAGTTGGGGAATAACCAAGAGTAAAAGGGAAAAATATTGAGAATAAACCTGGATTAGCTCCAACGGCTTCTCTAAGTATGTAGTATTTGCTGGAGTGCTAATATATTGCCTCCTGTTCATGTCTGTGTTAATGTTACCCTGAACTTTGCTAGTCCGCCCAAGCAGACTAGAAGGTAATGGCGATAGTAATCGGAAAATTAGGAGAATGCTCTAGGTAGAGAGGGTTCGCAGTATATCTGTGACATTTACTCAACGAGATAAACCACGGCAACAGATACCTCCGGTTTATTGTACCACATATACAGCCCCCTTACCTCGAACTCTGCCTTATGATGCGAATTGTGGTTTACCAAGAAAAAGTCTAGCAAAGAAGACAGACCACGCACGAAGCAACATGTGTCACATTTATTATTGTGTCCCTCAGTGGGACAATTGAAAATCTGAAATTAATAAGGTAATATTTTCAGCAATTAGTACTACCTAATCTATATACTGTATATAAATAAGTACATAATTGGACCTTATGCAGACCCATACTGTATTTTTCACCCTATTCCTCCGCTATCTAACACTGTCAAACATGGCCGCTCAACGACCAAACAAACCACCAAAGAGGTCTTTGACTCCGTTCTTGACGTTCTCAATTGGGCCCTGGACTTCCTTCACCTTGTCTTTAACCTGGTCCTTGACATCATCAACAACATCTTTAACTGGAGTGACGACCTCATCAACTGTATCAGCTCCCTTATCGAATAAAAGACTCATCTCTCCCGCGGACTTGGTTGGCTGCCACAGCTCTTTCGGAGCATTTTCGTAGCTCAAGGGGGCATTAACTCTATTCCGGGGGTCATTTAAACCGTTGGCAGCATCAATAGCAGCAATGGCATTACCCTCATTGAAAAAGTCAACCAAAATGTAGCCCCCACGACGACCCCACTCCGTGGCACACTTCTCAATACCGTCCTTCAGATTTCCTGGAATGGATTGATCCCCAGAGTTGATTTGGCGCTGACGCTCTGGATCGGGGGTGTAGATTTCTAGACCTAGTTGCTCCAATTTCTTGTCATAGAGAAACCGGTTCTGAAAGCCAATGCGGGTATTAACTGCCTCCTGAAGCTTTTCAGGTCCCTTGACGTTGCTAGGACGATCGCCAGCACAGGTGTACTTTGCAGGATCAAAGTTCTCGAATGGAGTTTCGAACATATACTGGAATTCATCCAACATCCATGGGATAGCAGCTTCGTCTGTGCCTCCGGAGAGGAACAAGACTAAGCGTTTCCCGCTATCAATCATCTCCTTGAGGGTGGGCCATTCTCCAGGCTTTAAAGGGCGTTGTGGGGGGATATACGCAAGGTCCTTCATTCCGGTGTCGACGAAATATTTCTCCAAATCCCGCGCTGGCATGTTGTCTGCATTTACCCACAACATTGTGACAACATCGCTAGGATGCTTATCCAACCAATCCTTGACCTCAACAAGGTAATCCTCAAGCTTTCCACCGTCCATCATCTTGCACTCGGAGTGGCACAAACGGGGTTTACCCCCTTCGTTGTGAATCTGCCCCTGGAGAAGCCGAACTCCTGCCTCGAGCTGTGTGTGGACATTGAAATACTGGTTTCCGGCAACGGAGTATCCGTTCTCTGGATGTCGGATAAACGGTGAGTCATGAGCTCCAAGCCAGTAAATCTGGTCGTACTTCTTAGTACAAAGGGAAGGATGATTGTTACAGGCTGCTGGGTCGTATTGACGTTTCGTCAATCCATTCCGTCCAGGGGCGGCAAATGCACTGGAAAAAAGAGTGGTAACTGCAAAAAGAGCTGGAAAAAGGGCAGATGGTTGAACAAACATAGTGATATTATAAATGAAACTTTTAGAGGGATTGAAAAAACCCGCAAGAGTATTCGGGTATATAAAAACGAAACTAAAGGAGTGTTGGAAAAATTGAATGCGTAGAGAACCAGCCTCTAACGCTGAATGAATGAATGGCAATTATTGCTGCAAAGGAGTAGTAGGCAGAAGAGACAGAAACAGAGAAGTGAAAGGGAAATATATGGACTTGTAGAATTGAAGTGTTTTCCGGTGAGTTCTCGTCAGCTTATCTCGACGATAGAGCCAGTGACTTACATGTTTATATGTGTTTAGAACTGCAAATGAAGCTAGCATTTAGTCCTACCATTTCTAGTGTCTGCACTGGGAGAGTATTGAGGATCTTCATCTTGGTATCTCAGCTGTGAAATTCAATGTCGTGAAATCAGCTACTCCGGAAATCGCCTTGTAACAACGTTGCAACAACTAATGAACGTTGAGTTTCCCGTGGGAACGTGAAAAATTGCTATTTCGGGTGGAGTGAACCTCCTTCAACTGCGCCGCCGCATGAATGGGAGAATTCAGTTTCATGACCCATGCCGGAACACAACAAATCACGGTCAAGGGCAGCGCTAATGGAAACGCCAAGCCCCGCATGTCTTCAAGCAGGTTAGGTACAAGTATGTACCTAGGTAAATCTATTAACCGGAAAGTTTGTTTCGAAATCTTCTCCAACAGTCTTATACGACTCAAAAATATATATGACAGTTGATGACGGTCGATCACTAATATAGATATATCGATAGTACCCAATCTGTTGAGCGCCCTATGTATGTTGCATCGTACAATGCAACGTGCCGAGTTTCACCTTGCCCACGATTTGACAAAGTTTAATTCAACCTCATGCGCAAAAGATTGCAGATCCAGTTGAGGTAAAGATATCGCACAGCATGGTTAGTCTGGTTACAGCATGGTAAAATAGAAACGACACCCTCTAGATCTCTGCTAACATTTCTGAATTACTCATAGACGATAACTTCAGAGGACATAATCTATGCCTAATCTGGTCATCAACTGGCATTCACCAATATGGGTCTAATTAAGACTATCACCAATATGGCACGAGACTACACCAATAATACCTAGTCTGGTTAAGTAATACCTTCCATACTTGGTCCTAACTATGACCGTGAGGACCCAGCCAGGATGTACATGTTTGGTCTGATCGAGACTAATCACAAGATTATCGATATTGTTTAACCATAAATCTTATTCTGAATTACAAGATACCGATACTTCTACACGCGGGAAGAACCTCCTTTACACGCCGGAATATTGATGACATAAGCAACCAGCGATGTACATAGGTCTGACAATAGGTGTCTGGTTAACTGGTCTGACTGTATCCTGTAAGATTACGAGGTTATGCTACGGAGGGGCTTGTGCTAACCAGACTAGAGGTTATGGGCGAGAATCTTAGAAGGAGGAGAGAAGTAATTGTACCGTACATAGTCTTAATGCTATGTTCTAATGCTCTGGTGTACATGAGAATTCCCATAACCACTTTTATCCCCAAGGGCAATCCTTACATATCCGAGTGGCAGAAAAGCAGCTGTCAAAAACTAATGGATGAATATCATAGCCTCCCGGTACCCGTAAATCTGAAGTCGTGACTCGTCCAAGTTGCTTGCATACTAGTCCTTTGCAATGCTTCTTGGGGTACCGGTCTCTTCTTACTGCAATAGTATTTGCCTATATGGATAGCTCACCTAATTAGCCTGCACAGGATTACCCCCCGAAACGCACATGCTTCTGCTATTGAAACTGTTCAACTAACAACGGGTACAACGCCCATATAAATCATCTACGATACCGATAGGCACTCCGTATCTACCAAGTTACTTGAGTCTGGTAATTTTCAACTAACATTAATCATACCAATCGGAAGCAGGTGAATGGGGTACGCATTAATTGCAAGTAGAAGTCGGTCTGATGGCGTTCCGTTATGTTTCTCTAACCAAACTCACTCTACATAGTTCCACCTTCATGAGATATCTATGCACGTCGCATAACTTCGGGACACCGTAGTATCCTGGTTACTCCGCTATCCACACTTCCAACCAAGGTGACATGTTTTGATACAGTCTTAGATTTCCTAGCACGTCAGGATGTAATACTGTAGATGTTTTACTATTAAGCATATTCTTACTATAAGAGCCGAAAAGAGGAGTAAAACAATGGCAAAACAGAAGAGCACCTCCAAAAGATGAAATCCCTTGAACTCCACACGCCCCACAATCAAGGTATCCAAGAACCCAAATACCAATACAAACACGCACAATTTCACCTACACAAACACAATCCCTTAGTTGCGCCGCTTCTCCTGCTCCACCCAGGGCTCCCTGACCTTCCAAACCGGCAACCGCTTGCCCTCCTTCCTCGCCGCTTCAACTGCCCTATAATAATGCACTGTCGCCCTCAGCATCCACTCCTCCTTTCTCGAAAAACACACGTCCCCCTTTCCCTTCCCCGTGCCCCATTTCCAATATTTACCCCGACCAGCCTCCTCCTGTATATCCCTCCTCATCTCACAATTCCAGCAACAGCAAATGGCGTATTTCCCGTCTTCGTCCCAGTCTTCTGGGTCTTCTGCAGGAGGGGAAGATGGACCCTTATCTTTACCTAAATCCTTCTGCATGTCATTCCCCGTAGTCGGGGTAGCAGAAGTTATTGCAGCAATTGAGGAATTCTCAACATCGTCCTCGTTCTCACTATTACTTTTCCCCCCCTCACCCCCAACCGCACTCTCCCCACTTGCCGCCCTCGTCATGTCAATCTGGCCTGACTCAGATTTCATCACTCTTCTCCCTGACAAAACCAACCACCGTCTTCCCCGCCCCAAGGGAATTTCACCTTCCCCCATATCCCCCCTCGCTTTGCGATACTCCACTCTCCAAATTCGTTTCGTTTCCTCGAATCCATTACCCAAGATGCCCTCCCCTAGCCTATCATTATGATCTACATACCTCCCACCACCTCCAACCCCAGCACTCGCAGTAACCATATTCGAATACAAATAGTACAAAGCAGGATAACACTGTTGTGTGTGCCACACCAAATCAATTTCGTTGGTCGGAACAAATATCTTCCCCCGATACTTCCCAATCAACCTGAAAAATTTATCATATCTCCCTCTCGCTCGTCTGATTGTCCCCGCTAGCGCAGGAGATCGAATATGCCTAGTATCATCATGAATCTTTTTTATAAACACCCCTTGCCGTAATACTGCTGCACCTAAGTCGATAGAAGCTGGAATGCTTGTGGTGGGCGGTGGGAGGTATTGATATGTAGTGACAATGTTTGTGAGGATGCGTGTTAGGAGGCGAATAGGTGAGGTTGCATCATCAGAGTTGTTGGCGAGTTGGGTGTGGTTAGAGAGATGGCTGAGTAGGGAGGATGTGTTGGGAAAGGTTGTAAGGAGGGAGGGGATATCGGGGAGAGGGTCATTATTCGTCGTCGGGTGGAGCTGGGGGAAAGCGGAAAGGAGGACGCCTGAGAGGAGGGTCGGTGAGGGGAAGGTGGGATCGAGGGTTGTGGGGCATCCCTGAGGGATATAGTGGCCTGTATTGGGGTGTAGTATTCCACCACTGTGGGTATTGACATTAGTCAGTCATACTTTTCAATAGAGGGCGAGGAAACCATACCGAAACATGGACTTCGAAGTCTTAAAAATACCATCGCGAGTATTCTTATCCCCGACACCTTTCTCTTGCTCCTTTTCTTTCTCGATCAAGAAAAACTGGTGCACATCTCTCAAAAACATTGACACAGACACAACCTCCTTCTCATATACCTTCTCGCAGTTCCCACACGCACCGCCATAATCACCTACATCCCCCGCTTTATGCCATTCAGCTAGAGGCACATTGAAGGACTTTTCGCACCATGGGCAAAGTAAGTCCTTCTGCGGTGATTCCCGGAGATTATCTATGCTGCTGTTCCTGGGCTTTTCACTGGCGCCAACCAGAAATTGATATAAATCCGCCGACTGGCCCGTGATTGTCATAAAGAAGGTGGCTGCAGTAGATGGAAGGGTGAAAGCGAAGTCGTAGTTATCAATAGAATTATGCTTACACGAATAATAGCTGTTAGTCATGTGGGTTACTAAATAAGGAAATTGATTATCTCTGTGAGGTATCTTACAATTAAATCCCAGGGGAATGGCATCCCCCACAACTCTAGTCGATTAAGTCGGATGCAATCTTCATAGAAGGCATGTGGATTCAGAGTATATGCATGCCACACCATAAGCACATCTGCAATCATGCCTCCATTAGCCCTGACGCAAAAGAAATACCAGGTGGATGGAATTACCAAGGGGGGGTAACGTCTCAGCCGTCATCTTTCTGAAACTAATTCCACTCCCAAAATCATTCTTCTCGAGCTCCGTGAAAATATCCATTACACCTGGCTTAGCTGGCTTTCTCTTCCATTGCCTCAGGAATCCGGCTTGCTTCTTGGCTGGTGTAAACTCGGGTTTCTCGTTGAGGCTCAATGGCCCATACTTCCCACAATCCACTGGCTCTGGTAGATTCTTGACTACCTCTGGGAAGTTAATCCACCACATATGAAATCTTTCAACAGCCTTTCCAACAAATGCCCTCCACTTAATATCCCCTGCGTCACTTGCTCCCTCCGCATCATACTCTTTCTCGAACAGCCACCTCCCAATCTCCTCACTCTTCTCCACCTTTGCCCTCAATTTCGAAAAACACCCTAAAAGCTCCAAATGGGCTGCACACTGTGCCACAGTTGGGATAAAAGCATCCATTGTTTCGCCCCTTTCCTTAATCAACTGCTTCATCAGCTCCATCACAGGTACCTGCGCCAACCTGGTAGATTTAAACACCCCAGAGTCAGGAATTGTCAGTTCCTCCTCTTTACTTTTTGCATCTTGAAATTCGGGGGGACCATAGTTGAAAGATGATGAGGAGCTGCTAGAGGCGGTAGATGCGACATCAGAACTTCGCCCACTACTGCTAGACCGGCGGGGGAGGGGAGATTTTCCTTTGCGGTTTCGGGGGGTGGAGTGGATTGGTGGAGAGCTATCGTTTGGAGAGTTATTTGCCTGGGGTGAGCAATCAGTGATAGAAATTGCTGTGGCATTGTTATTCGCTCTGATGGAAGTAGCTGTAGATTTCTGTCCTGGATCCGTCATGCCTGACCCTATTCCATCATCCTCCGAGCCCCTCCCGCCCTCCGAACACTGCCTCTTGCACTGCTCCTCGCTCTTTTTCTTGTTCCTCCCCCGCCCCCAATCAAATACTCTCAATCTATATCCTTTCAATAACTTAGCCTTATCCCCCTGAATCGCAACACCCTCGCGTACAGCAGTTGCCATATTTCTCCCCGTGACAGAGAAGATCGTCTGGTGGGCCGTGTAGGTTTTACTGGAAGCTGAAAACGTCCTAAAGCACCGACTGATCCGACCACTAAGGGGCTCACTTTTTTGGAACTTGTTGGCGAGGTGTGCCGCTGAGGCGGCGGCGATTTCGATGGAGTCAGTGGTGTTGGCGCGGGACAGGGCCGTGATGACGATGGCGGCGTTGTTGGTACAGTCTTCGTCTGCGCAATGCTGTGTGGAGGGTCGGTTAGCAGTGACACCACCGCTTGCACTTTAGATCTGCGAAAGAGTTTGGGATATCTGAAGATACAATGCGATGAGATGAACCATCGCACCAGTAAAGCCATGTCAGCCATGGGACGCATGCTCGCGCACTCACAATCCGCACTGCCTGCTGCGTAACAGTCGCGAACGGCTCCAGCCGCGAAGCAAGGCCGATGCGAAGCCCGACGGTCCGGGGAAGAGGGTGTTCAGAGATGGCGACACAGGTGGTGCAACAGTGGCCAATCGGCATGTTTGATTTAATTATATTTGTTAATAAAAACTATTTATCTCAGTAAAAGAGCGAGTTTGGTGATGTTCGGCTGCTCTCTCCGGTGCAATAAGCTCGAGCTCGACTAAGAAGGGAGGCGCCCAACAGGCTCTATTAAATAGAGGATTGCAACACCTCATCATGTTTCCCTTCATTGTTTCTTCCTTACACTTTATAGGATCCACTTGCGGGCCTTTTCACTACAGTACGTACGTGCTTCTTACGATTTGCCTGCGTCGTCGTTTGGTGCTGTCCGAAAGATCTCTCCACCTGCCCCACAACGCACTATCATAACACAAGCAACCCAGAGCTCTTACACCGCATCATATCTCGACCTCAACCCAGCGTACCCCAAGCTTAGGCTCGTAATCAGCATTCCCCAACAACAATGCCTCCACTACCTCCCCTCCCTCCCTTCGAGACACTCACTACACCCCCTAAATGCTCGGCCGACGTCTGCCTTGTCCCCATCGGCACAGGTGCTCCTTCCATCGCCAACGAAATCGCAGCCATCCAGCGACTCCTCGCAGCTTCAGGGCTCGTGTATACTATGCATTCTGCAGGGACTACCATTGACGGGACGTGGGATGAAGTGATGAGGGTGATTGGGCAGTGCCATACACTTGTGCATGGGATGGGGATCGTGAGGATACAGAGTGATATTAGGGTTGGGACGAGGTAAGTTTTCTGGTCATCGAGGTACTTGACACATGGTGAGGCAGCAGAGAGCTATGATCGGTGGGTGTGGAAGTAGCTGGGCAGAATTGTAAGTGATGCTGACACTTGTGATTGTGGTAAAGAACGGACAAAATCCAAGCACTCGAGGACAAAATCACATCAGTTCAAAGAATCCTGCGAGATACAGAAGAGCAGCAAGAGGAGGCTGCCGGAACAGATATTCCAAGTATTTTGTCGTAATCACATTTCGGAGGAGCGATTATGCGTGAGAGGAAATATTTCTCATTATTAAAACCCTCGAGGGCTGGATGAATATGCAATAAAAAAATACTTTTTAACAGTTCCATTATCATACACTAGACTGTACTACTATTCCCTATACCAGTGCACATTCTTGCCTTCAAAACTTTTGCGAACGTTATAACATTAATTTGCCCATACCAATCTTAATCATGCTCTGCCTCGCTACCAATATTACTGCCTCGCCTCCATTCTCATCATATTCTGCTTCTGTCCTCTCGCAGACGATGACCCTCCCACACCGGTATCTCTACTTACTCATCACTCTTATGGAAGTTCACCTTATCATTCCAACTACAGACCAAAGCCTCGATTCAGCACAAGTCCTATACCAACCACGAGGCAAGGAAGAGCTTACAATAACGTCTACGTGAGCCTCCATAATCAGCCGTCGAGCTCAAAACTGCAAAGGGCACAGGTGGGAAGACATACCTTATCTCCATCTCCCCAAGGGAACTTCTTCACTCTGATGTTCTGATATGGATATTCAACTTTGGGTGGAGTCGGAGGGTGATGACTCCAGTGCTCATTCCAAAGTTTCCAAGCGTTGGTCCCGGTGATTATAATTGCTGGGCCAGCAACACTATGGGATAGGGAGAAACGGCATTCATTAGTTTTTAAGCGCCTTATATACGTCCCATTCATGTGTTTTCCAGACCTGGGGGAAATTACTATATCGACAATTTCCTCCACAAAACTACGCCCTCCTCGAAGCACAACCTCATCAGCCATCATCCATAACTTTCCTAGGGGACGGTGGTTAGATGCAGACCAGCTGTTTCAGCGCTATGTCTCTTAAGCTCCTCCCTCTCCCTATTGAAACTATTATCCCTCGGGTCCCTCGGATTAATCTCCTCTGGGTGGTAGGGTGAGTTTGCACTTTTCTCGTGTGGGGCAGCTGTACCAGTGGATTGATTACGGCGGGAACGAGGGACGCGAGGGTGGGGGAAGGGGTTAAATTTTGTCCGGAGACAGACAGTCCGGCCGATGAGCTGGTTGGGGAGGCGGGACGTGGGAAGCATTGTTGCGTATTTGTTTTTTGAGGATTATCATTCAAGCATGAATTCGATTGCTTTGATGAACGGAGTGACTGATCAGTATTATGTGTGAAGGATCAAGTATAGTTCTATAACAATGAGGGGTGTCACGACGTGATAATGATGTAAACGCAGGCTATGTGTCATGTGACTACATAACCAATACGAACGAGGCAAAAGTAAAATAGTCTCGTCCCGACTGTTCAAGTGATTATAAACTCCAGAGTTTCCTAGTGGAGTTGATTAGACCTGCGATTCAATATGGACTTAAATTCAAATAGCAGCGTATCACTGTAGGCGAGGGAAGCCTGAGGATATTCACGAGATCAGCTACTATAGCAGATTTATAACCGCGCAGACTGTCTTACTTAATCAATCGTTGTTCCATGCTACACAAGCTCAAGGAACAAGCTCAAGCCAGATTTCTAACTTCTAATTCCCTATCATGGGTGGATGGTAGGTTCTGGGTATTAAAGCCTCCGTTTTCAGGGTAAACAAGTTAAGATTAGACGATAATTACAAATTATGGGGGAGGATATTTTACAGGTGTGCTAGAATCTGGAAATTGTATTGGAATAGCAGGTGGTCCAAGATTCCCGAATAAATGCAGCAAGCTTTTTGTGAAGAAGAACTTCTATTGCGGTCTTGAGCCGGAACCACTATAAATTCTTCCATTGACGCTGAAGGGACCTTCGATGTTATTTTGGTAAGTCCTAATTCGCCCGCCTTGCGTATTAGCTCCCATATTATTCCTGATAGGTTTGACCTTAGTCTCTAATGGTGACCAGCTATGGCCAAAAGCGTGGTTAAATGAATACATGGCCAGCACTACTATGGTTATTCGTATATAATCAATTCAGTTTCCAACCAGGACTCCGAAACAGCCCACTGAATTTCACAGTTCAATAAGCCCAGATGCAATCAGATCGAGAAGTAACCAGCCTCTACCAAACGGTCGAGATAACAAGAGCGGATATCCATGCACATAAACTGGCCCTGGAAAGAACAATCAGGAAGATTCCCACTCAGTTGGATGCATTCGGCTTCAAGAGGCCCAATGTACCATCTCCTGCTTGGCTCCACGAGGCCATACCGAGCCAATCTGTCGTTCTTGGACTTGAGACCCTGGCCCCTGTTCTAGACACCTGCAATCAAATGCAGAAGAGCGAGGATAGGCGCCGGCCAGTATCTAGGGAGTTGCACCTCAAGGATAAGGGAAAGAAATCGGAGGATACCAAGCTCTGGGTCTTAGGGACTTCGGAAGCTTCTAACATGACTGCTGATCAACGCTTAGTTCATCCCGATCCGGATGGAGATTCAGAAGCAGAGACAACTTGGAATCACCGTATTTACTATGAGGATCTTCCAAAGTCCTGTAATAGAGGAGAATGGCTAGCTTGGGGGTCAAAGGCCTGGAACGATTACTCCTCACTGAAGGCAGAGGAAAAAGAATTGCAGCAGACTCTCGAAGACATTGTCGCTGATTACAACAGCCTGGTTTCTAATGGTATTTTGAATAACTACACCCTCAATCCCAGTGAGTATGGCACCCGTTTCAAGCAAAAACTTGATGATATGAGTAAAGAAATGAGTGACTGTCGCAAACTACGATCCAGAGTTCATGAATTACTCCCCGCATTTGAATGGTCTGGTTAGGCTTCAAATTGAGATTTAGCATCAATTTTTGGGGGCATTTTGGAATTAGAGAACTATTGGAAATTTTAACCCTCCCTGTTGCTCAACGTTAGATTGTATATAAAAAAGCCTATCCATCAGCCCTAGCTCGAGTATTTGAAAAAAAAAAATCAGACCTAGCTCATAGGCGCTAAACCTATTATGGTACACACTGCCTTGTTCGCCTTTTGCTCGCAACCTGCCAATTACATATATTGGGTTTTAACACCGATATAGAGGTTGAAAAACACACACTTGAGTTAGATTGTCCATGAGATATGTATGAATACTAAGTATTGTGGCTTCGGGAAAAAGATGCTTAGTAATATCCCCTCTCCTACGGTAACAATTCAATTTCTTGGTTGAAGATGCCTGTGTAATACAATACCTATGTAGCACTATGACTTTACCTATTTTTGATCAGCATGCAGATGAATGGAATATCAATATTATGACATAGTGGTCTCACACATACCGTATATACTTTGGCTCACACAACTGGTATTCATGTCCGCAAACCCATTAATTCTATTCCTCAGTGGAGTTTCGTTCCATAATCGGGAATGGCGCCACTTTCCTACCAGCTTCATATTCTCCGAAGTATGGCGATAGTTCATCCAGAATACAAAGATATACAATTCATATGCTAACTGGTGAGTGATGTCAATTTCCCTATCTAGGCTGTCTTATGCTCTAGGAAACCGAAAGCAATTAGACTAACTTTGATGAAATCGACATAACAAATACTGGCCACAGTTTGGTAGACCAATTGTGCCAACAAAACTATGTTTTGCAAATAGCTCCGAAAAGAACAAGTAAAAAAAGCCAAACATCAGACCTATCCCACCATAACCCAAATAAAATACAAAGGAAAAAAAAAAAAAATAACCATGATTTCTAAGAGTGGCAAAGAAAATGCAGGTGATTTATATCTAGATCTTAGCGCCTCACGGCCCCCTTTCCGAATAATCTCTCGTTGATTTCGTCCTCATTGGAATGATCGTGAGTCCTGATACCAGGAGCTTCCTCACCAGCGTGTACGGTCTCTTCATCACCATCAGCATTGCGGTAGGTACGGGTCTGAGTGTTGGTTCTAGATGGTGGCTTTGGAGCCTTATCACCGAAGAGTTTTGCGTTGATCTCATCCTCGTTGGAGTAATCATGAGTGCGAATTCCAGGCCCTGTGCCTTCACCGGAGTAGGTCTCAACCTGATTGCCCTCCTTGTCTGTGTACTTGGAGGTGTTGCTCCTGCTGGTCTTGCCAAAGAGTTTCGCGTTCACTGCATGTTCGTCGCTATGATCGTGGGTTCGGATACCGGGGGCTGCCTCGCCATCCCATTCTTTGATTTCATTGCCCTCTTGGTCGTATGAGGTTTTCGTGGTTTGTTTTCTCTTCACAGCTCCTATACCGAAAAGCTTCTCGTTGATGGCATCCTCATCTTCATAGTCATGAGTGCGAATACCGGGTTGTTCTTCACCAATCCACTGTTCGGTGGTGTTTCCTTCGTGATCAACGGTTCTGCTGGTGTTTGTTCGTTGTGGTTGCGCACTGCAGAGTAGCCAAATTAGCATTGGGAAATCTCATTGTATGAAGAGATTAACCTACTATGTAGCCATAATTGATGAGTTATTGGAGATAGTGGAGGAGGAAACTGGGGGGTTCTGTAGAAAAAGCTATTTAGCAATTGCTTATGCGTTTTTCCAGGCGATCTTTAATGGCAAGGCAACTGCTTACATTTTACTTGAACTGCTGTTGGTGTGATGTGCTGTGAGGTCTGATTGTATAAAAAAAGACGGATGAAGGGATCTGTATATGATTTAAATACCTGTTTCTTGAACTACTCAAATTGAGTTCGCCACTTCTTGCTAGCTAGTGCGAAGGACAACACTGGTTTCCTTCGCAATCCGATCAGCCATGAACAGATCATACCTATCACGTATAGTGCTAGCAGATCAATCCCAGCGAAAAGGGGCCAACAGCAAGGCGTTGTTTACCAGATGCTGCAAAGCGATACACGAGTGCGGTTGCGACTATGGCATGACGTTGGTGGGGCAAATCTCACCCTAGCCTCTTTGGGTTGACAAGCTTCCACAAGGAGAAGGTGCCAATCAGAGAGGTGAGCGGGGCTTGCACGCATGTGTTTTGTTATGATTGGCAACTAGTTTCAGGACATGGATTGGGTCAAATGGAGGGAAAAGCCGAATAGCTGGCATACAGAAGATTTGAACACCGAAAAGTGGAGTTATCCGCTGGCACCAGCACCACCATGAGGCGTTTCATGATCTGGTATATGGATCTCCAGAGGGGACCATTCAGGATAAGCCTAGCCCCATGCACGTGATGCTTGGTTGATTTAGAGAGCCCTATATCTTCCGTATCGCTGTGAATCCCCAGCCATAGAGACCCCGCCGAACCGACATAGCACACACATGCGCCTAGGAGAATGGTACCCCGCTGCTGTAAATATTTGGCGAGAGAAATTCTCAACGCTTCACCAGTTATATTGTCAACTCTGTTCCTGTAGCCGTCATAGGTTCCTGTGAGCATGTGCTGTGCACGATACTAGTTTTGAAGTGCCATGTGTACCCGTAGAGTTGTTCATATCCCCTGCTCCATCAATTGCGGCATGCACTCAGCCTGCGCATGCACGCTAGACGTACACTACTTGAGTACTTAGGTATGTACTTTACATATGTACCGAGGTATGGCACATTAGAACCCCAGAACCAGAAGCGGTTTAAGTAGAGAGAGAGTTACCATTTGGTTAAAGGAGTTGCATAATGGGCATTTAAGTCTTCAGTGGTTTCCTCAAAGTACTTGCTTGCCACGGGGACCTCAACATGCCACAAGTATATTCCAATGCATGGTTCTGGGTCCAAAGGAATAATCTGGAAACTATCCTGGATTAGCAATTTCTAGCTGAAAAGCTAGGGAAGATACTTATAGTGGTACGAGACTGGGGCAGGTTAAAGTAATGTACGCATTCTATGCCTGATACCAAAGTGCGTATGTCCATTGGATGAGCTTGTTTTATCTCCGATGTACAGCCATGTTGAGTGCACGCTCCCATTTGTTTTCTCATTTCTTCCCTGCAATCTCTTGCTCGATGCTCAGAATATCATCCAATGGCAATGATTGCGGCTAGGGGGTTCCCCAACCATATCCCCCGACAACCATGTATCACAGCTCCAGTCGATCGGGATCCGGATGGCCAGTCTGAGATCGCTGTTAGACAAGACTTAGTCTAGCTACGTGCAAGTCGATTCAAAATTGACCCACAGTCGCTTTGATAGCATCTACTCGAGTTCCATGGAAGAAAGTATATCAATATATAAAGTGGCCCGGTTGGAACATCATCCCCCATGAGTGCATATCAGTTCATCCAGTACCGTTTGCATGCTCCACTCTCGTAAAGATAAAATTCAGCACAAGACAAATGATTTGTCCCTCACATTATAATCTGAACTGCCTTTTCATCGCATGCAGAGCACTTTTAGATAGATCTGATCTGAGTGATATTTTCTCAGCTCATTGTCCGGGCCCAAAGTTAGAGGTACGATTGGGCAGTAAGATCACTTGTTGGTACTTGATGTCGGTCTGAGCTGTAATATTAATATCGCATACCGAGGAAATCTCCGACAGGACAAAATCCAATAAATCCCCCAACTGTGTTTGTAATATTTACTTACATCGTATTCCATTGAAAATGACTCGAGTCTTGGGTTTCTAGATCTTTTCGCTCTGGTGTAAAGTAAATTCGACGTAAGCACTAAAATTTCCGCATTGACTCTAGTCTCAAAATAATCATTCATCTAGATCTTACGAACGAACCATTATTAGAATCTTGAACTGGTCTTATTTTTGTTTTAATTGAATGAGGTTTAACCAAAGAGGGTAATGCAATTAATATAATACTCTTGAAATTCAAAGCTAACTGACTTCCCTATCTGTGACTGGACCTCTCCAGGAAAGCAGCCACCAAATCCTGATCTGACTATAGTACCATCGCCATAAATTCTCACTATCAACGTTATCAACGGGTATTGGACCTCGCTGCTGGTGAGATCCCGCAACAGCTATGTTACTCCCATATTCCGGCAATGTAATGCCCCAACCCTCCATGACCGCATCCTTTGTAACCTTCACCCCTCTACCTCTCAGTGTTTTAATGATCACTTCGTCCGCATCTTTTGCCTCTTTAAATAAGTCAACCCCGCATGACCTGAGCATCGCCTTACTGAGCTCAGAATCCAAGGACGGGTCCCAGTTCCAAAACCGGAAGTCTCGACGCCTTTCATGAGGAGAGTGCTCTTGACGTCCTTGCCGGTACCATGATCTAAATCTCTCCCGTCGCCAGTGCTCTGATACTGCCGAAGCGTATGTGAGATATTGTAATTTGGGGAACATCTGATCATGAGTCAGAGAATGCGAAAGCCACATCCGCGGACCTTCTCCCCAAACCAAGAATGCCAAAGAGGTCAAATTGTGTGCGATAGGTAGGTTGAACTCTCCTTTGGAGAGCTCGGATACCAAATGAGAATGCCTCTGAATATCCCAATTCATATGTTTTGCTTCCATTTGCATTTTCCAATATTCATCCAGAGCTAGGCGGCCCCGTCTAAGAACCAACTCTTGTAAATTAGGTGCATACCGGATAATGCTGTAGATAGTCTCCGCTTTGAGAAAGTACTGATCATGCATGTCGCCGCAATTAAATATCTGACGCTCAGCTCCACAAGGGAGGGTGACTGTGCAGGTGGACACGCCACCAATGAGCAAGGGGTAACAGTCTTCACCATTCCAATATGCATTGCCGAGCTTGACGCTTAGTGTATCAAGAGTCAATTGCCTCAGTGCCGTATCGGCTTTGTCGTCCACGGAATCATAACTCCTTGTTAAGTAATCGATCACTAAGGCGACATGCACCGTTATAGTATGCCATCGGCTAACATGTAAACTCTCGAGCTTGTTAGATGGCACTACGGCGAGGACGGTTATATAGCTGTCCATAACAGAAAGCTTGCGGAGGTTGGATAAACCATTCTCCAGGGCCTTGCCAAATCGAACTTTCAGTTCATTGAGTATTCTCCCATTATCGTGGACTTCGTCGTCTTCGATGGTAGAAAATTCCAGGTGCACAAGGTTCTCTAGACTTTCCAGGGGCCAACCGAGGAAAGACACAGGAGGATCTCTACAAAGTACATCTGTAAGTAGTTTCACATTTTCCCAATCTAAATACCGGTGCCAGTAACGCTTTCCACACAGGTTGTTCAGAGGATTACTACCACAGTGGGATACCCAGGAGCAATCAGGTATTGCCCTAGATAACGGTGACCCAAAATCCAATCTCCAATATTTCAGGTTTTTCATTGATTTTATAAGGATCTGTGTCCATAAATATGATGGCGTTAGAGCAGTTGACCGATGGCTAGGGCTGCAGATTGCGGTTTGTAGCGAGTTGTGCGTCACGGCCACCCCCTGACGACTGGCTTGTAATTGTAGATCGGAGCCAGAGTTTCCCGAGCTCGCATTGGACGCTGATCTCGAGTGATCCGAACCATCGGAAGAAAGATTATCGCAATTGGGTGCTTCATTTTCAACCAGTTTGTTTCGGGACGATTTGCGACTAATCACGCGAGTGAACAGTCTAGAAATGCGGTTCTGCTTCCGTGGGCTGCTTCCACTCTGGGGTCCACGTGTAGCAACATCCAGTTGTGCCGCTGATAGATTCTGTTGAAAAATCTCACCTATCACGAAGGATGGCTCTGGTGACTGGTTTTGCCGCATCTGATGCAGAGAAGCGATGTCTATTGACCAGTAGCCATCCAAATCTTGATTACCGGAACATATCTCCGTCAATTTTAGTGTAGCTTGTAGGAGATTGATGAGTATGGAAGGGCCAGGCTCTTTCCCTTTATTTCCTGTCCTAAGCGCCTCCCTGAGCCTCAACCTTTGTTCCTCCGGTTTTGTGACATCAGTCCCTACTAAGGTCAAAGGACGCTTCTTGTTGGGATCTTCATTGGAACTCAGAATCACGTAGTCTTGGTAAACAACGAGTGGTAGCTGAATACTCTTAACAAAGGCTGCAAGATCAGACCTCTCTGAGAGAGTTTTAACTAGTGGTTTTAGGACTCGTTCTAACACGTATTCCGTAATTGGGTTTTGTTCAGTTGGTTCTTCCCAGATACGAAGCAAATCCCACCATTCAGGTGTGAAATTGTGATGGTAGTGTTTAGGAAAGCAACAGTCTTCCGGCGCACGGATAGGAGCATATTCGAAGATCTTCTTAGTCTTATATCCAATAAAGTCGGCCTCTGATTCCATACTGTCAGAATCCTATGGAAGTCATTAAAGCAGCGTCAGCACAGTGTCATACCCGTTATGAATTAGGATGCCTTTGCTTACATATTCAAGCTCAAATTCACCAGGGGCATATTCAAATTCAACCAGATACTCTTGATCTTCAGTCGGGCTTGAGCCGCTCCACTTTTGCCACTGCATCATATGTCCTGGAATTAATAGTCCTTCGTCCTTGCCTCTCCTAAATTTCCTTGTTCTAAGTTTGGCATGATATCCATACTTCAACATCGGTAGCACTGTGCCGATCTGTGGGCTGGATGGTGGCTCTGCAAGGACACAAGTCAGAGAAGTTGCAACCTGTTCTGTTGCCGTGCCAAACGGCCATATATCCCGTCGAAAGAGCACTGGCCTCTGGACAACATGGGCTGGAATTGCCAACGTGTGTATGTCAATTTCCGTGTACAAGAAGGGCGTAACTATTGCATTCCAATGGCGATTGACGAGTGCCCAATTGTAAAGATTAAGAAGAGGGCATAAAGTACATGTGGATCTTGCAACCTCGTTCGGCATAAGTTGAGTGTGAGGATAGTGAAACCGGTATTCATCCGTAGATGCATGCTGCCATTTGATTCGACACCCGCGGCTTCCTATTGCGTAGTGGAATATTCTGAGAAGGATCTCCGTTGGCATGTGATACGATCTTCGAATACCGGTGCAGGGGTTCACGCTGCCCGAATGAGGGCCGTGAAAACACACGGGAAACGAAGCTTGCCCATCGAAATGTCTCTGGCTGTGGTCTGCAATCATATCGATATCCATGAAGTATGCTCCAGTCTCTCGTGGGCACTTAAGCTTCCGTATTGTGTGCTGAAATAGTTTCGAATTTCCAACAGAGGGTTCACGTACACGTCAATAGCTACCTATGTCATCTGTAGGTTTACCACACGGTACCTATATGGGGTATTTTACAATATTCGCGCGCTGGTCAACACGTGTGATCGTTTATTGATATGTCGTTGATTATATATATTAATGAATGTTTACTCCGTACCCGCTGCCAAGCTACTAAGTACCGAGTTTGACACTTATCCTAAAGTAACGTAAGTTTCATGTAACCGGAACTAGCCAACCAGACTAAACCGGAACTAGTCTGGTTGAGTAACTAACCCAATTAACGATCGTTTATACCTAAATACAGCACGTGGACACTCCGAAGCTTGCAGCGCCTGACGTCAAAACATACGGTAAACATATCTTTGGGAATTAGAAACAGAAGAAGTTTGCTGAGCCGGCTTATCAAAATGTGTATGTGCCGTCTTGCCTGGGAGAATCACGTGATGTTCATGCCCCACGTGTCCTTATAGTCACTGTTACGTTACATACATTTATTTATGTGGCTATATCATAGCCGACCACGATATCACTCCATACATGCATGTAGGTAGCTACCCGCGTATCTTACTGTAGAGCGAGCATAGGCCTATGTAATCGACTAGATTCAGTCGCTGGCATTATCTACTATATAGGCCCTAAAGGCCGTAGGATTTCTATATCCCACGTTGCCACCAGTGAACAATCGTGCAATCGTGCAAGAGTCTGAAACCAACCACATACTTGCAAGTTGAATAATCGAACGCTCACGTGTGCATACAAAGCACTACCATTTTCAAACAGTAAAGTACAAAGAGGACCTGCTCCCTGCCAATGCATACATCATGGCTAAGATTTTCCCTACCTGTGGCGAAATGGTACAGTTACGAGCAAGCTAGAATTGAGTCGAAGGGAGGTAAGCGTTTGGTGACGAGACTTGGTTGAAGGTTATAATATATGGAAGGATTCGGAGGGATATGACTAGTATTTGTTTGCTTTTCAATACATACTTTGTTAACTCGGATAATATCAAATATTAACTCCGTCAATTCTAGGTACATGATTTGTTCATGTAGGTAGTACGTAAAGTTTGGTACCCTGCATTAAAGGCCTGAGCATACAGCGCGCTTGATTCAGATTTAACGCATCAAATCGCGCCTATCACAGGTTTGATGCATGTCTTACTACGCAGTCACAACAATATTATATCGCGACATTCATGATTACAAGAGGGAAAATCCTGACATCGTCCATACTTGTAGTTCACTTTCATTCTCATGTCGACTCAATCTGATGCCTCTATAGTCCAAGCGGATGCCTCTCATAATGTCGCCTCTCCTAATACCCCTCTCCAACCTAGCAGAAGCAGTTGTCCGAAATGCTTCTATGGATGAATATTAGGATATCTATGGACTCTGGATGAAGGACGAAATACTGCTGTCAAATACGTTGAGTTCTTAACACACGGCCTTCCTGATGTCCGCTTGGAGTTGAGTGAAACTCTAGGTATTGAAAATCCAATTTTCATGCAGGACAACTCGTCAATTTATACCTCCAGCTAATAATGGTTCAAAGATAACGACTACCGGTAGGTAGTTTCTGACCACCCTGCTTGCTCTCCCGACTTGAATCCGATTGAACATTTTTGGGCATACATGAAGCTCCAACTTCATCAAAGGTTTGCTCACCTAATGAATATGCTTGGGGGGCCGGTAGTGGCAAAGGAAGCACTGGCAGATGCACTGCAGGAGATTGGCAGGAGATTCCGGAATCACTATTGGAGAGCCTCTACCTACAGCTCAATGCCTCGCTGTGTAGTGGCTACCATTAAGGTACTACTGAGGAATATCATAATGTATATAGCTTCCACTGCATATCTATGCGCGGCTAAGACTCGATTATGCGCGCTAAATGTACTAACTGGCTATCCCCCTTAGACTTCCTGGAATAACATTTGCAGTGCCCTGATTTCGATTCACTTTCCTTTGTTTCCCCCCCCAAAAAAGAGGATTGATATATAGATATCGGCTACTCTTTAGATGGAAGCAAGGCTCTGACTAGTTTCCTAGATATTCTTGTATGCTACCTGCCTTTACATTGCATTGCCTAGCAGCAATAGCCGCCGCACAAAATAACCATATGTACATATTCCTAACTATGAAACACATACAATAGGTTTCGTGGTGTAGTTGGTTATCACTTCTGTCTAACACACAGGCGGTCCCCGGTTCGAACCCGGGCGAAATCATCTCTTTTGCAATTATCTCTTTTGCTGCAGCCCATACCTAGAGGGTTTTTAGTAACTTACATTTAGCGTGCCTGTGCTTGCATTAAGTGTCTCTAGTCTGGTTTTGGTCATACCAGATTTTATCACCTGACTGTGCATGGAATCCATGTCAGCACCACGGCGCCAAAGGCCTTGTTCACTACTTACATACATACACACCGGCATTTTGTTTCCCATTTGGTCCGTCACCGTATTAGCTTACCACGCCGTTGTTTTGTTTGGCTCGGGCCGTGGCATCTTATATATGTATGTCGTCTGGCCTTCGCTCTTCTTCGTCTCGCTGTTGCATTTATTGCACTCACTTGACGCGCTGGTTCGCTGTCTGTCCCTCATTGGCTCCTCCATCAAGACTCCATTCATTCCATTTGGCTGTGCCTTTTCTACAAATATAGAGACCCAAGAAATACACACATAATCTTAATTCGCTCAACCTTCAAGGTAACGGGGTTCGGGTGTCAATCACAAAGTATGTATAATTTACGCATTCAGATTCCTGGCAACATATACTGATATAAATATTATCCATTTTAGCCAATTTCAACGACCTACCATAAACCGCACCCGGAACCATTCCCGGCGGAGCATACCGAGCAGACCCCGTTCAATTGCAACGTAGCAAGTTTTACCAGCCTCCCCAATGGTCAGAAATTGACTCGAGTATTCTCAGAATCAGTATTTTGGTACTACTTTGCCATATATAATTAACATCATTTCCCCACCCAAGATATAATCCTCTAGAAAGTCCCGCTTCTGGCGTGTGGTTGTTGCAGTGCTCCTCGTAAAAGGGACTCTGCGAAAGAAACAACAGGCGAGTGAGCTGAGGCTCAGGCCGGCTGCTACTCTTGGGACTCCTTTACACAAGTTGCAAGATTTACCTTACCGTACTGGAGCACTTCGATTGAATACGCACATATATTCATTGTGCCGCCAATAGCACAGCAAGATGAAGATGAACCACGGGATTTCTACAAAGCTGGCAGTCACCACAGCTACTCTATGCAGTCTATTCAATGTAGGTTTAATGTAACATAATCAGCTATGCTAGTTAATACTTTCTATTCCTTATATCGACATGCAGTGGGGATATTGAATTGAGAGGAATAAGAAGCATAATTGATATCTGTTAAATAGGTTGTATCTGCGGGTACTATCGCGTTTATAGGACCATCAGCGGGGGTAGATCATGGTAGCATAACAGCACGCCGACCCACCAATCACCCCTCGGGTCCTGAGCTAGAGCTCTCTACCCCCTCCGAGGGCGCAACTACTGTGGAGATAGCTGTTATCACCAACCCAAAAGAAAAATGGGCACAGTTTGATCGGCCAGAGGTGTGGGAGAAGTTCACAGTTCCAGTTGGTGAATTTGTAGTATTTTGTATGTTCCCTGCATATGCGGCCCACATCTACTTAGATCACGCTCACTAACATACATCCGAAACCCCCAGCCAAAACACCGACACTTGCGCGACTTGCTTCTCAACCTATCCTCACCGCCGCTATCCCCGGAGGCGTAACTTGTGCAACCTTCACATCGCCCAAATGCGATAATAAGCGCAGTTCGGGCAAAGATGATTTCCATTGTGCTTTCAACCTACAGGGCGCTGGGAATATCATACGTTGGGGAATCCCAACAAAACCGCAGTGCATGCTATGCCTAAAGACTGATGATGCGACAATCAAGGCAATGAAAAGAGGAAGATATGATAGATTTGGAGTCGAATTATGTGAGCCACATGAAGATATAGTGAAAGAGAGGAAGGGTGGAGTAAAAGAAAGAGGAGATTC
Source organism: Terfezia boudieri ATCC MYA-4762 (assembly GCA_003788615.2). Classification (NCBI taxonomy): domain Eukaryota; kingdom Fungi; phylum Ascomycota; class Pezizomycetes; order Pezizales; family Pezizaceae; genus Terfezia; species Terfezia boudieri. The sequence goes on from ML121539.1 coordinate 958,876, forward strand.
GACAAAAGGTTGAACCTAGAAAGTCCGAATTCGAAGGCGGAGGTAGTGGCCCCAGAGTACTCTGTTTGGACCTAAGGCAGGGTTTATGGCGTCCATTTCTCAGCAACAGCCCACAGATCTCTGAGGTGTAAGGAGTATTTTATCTCCAAAGGGATCTGTGACAACAATATATACATCTTTTTTTCTTCCCTTTTTCCGCCTTTCCCACTTTCTCCTTCACTTCCCTACTGGCTCTCATTACCTCATTATCCAATTCTTACCATTTACATAGCACCGAGGACGGCAGATGAATTTGCCTGACAATTGAATTCGGGGATCCGGCTGGCTCGTCATCCCACACGAGTACTGAGACTTATAACTGAACAAAGGAAAAAAAAGAGAAAAAAGAGACGTGGAGTCTAGGGTATAATTTCTCTTTTCTTTTTTTCTTTTTTTCCTTTTTGCATTATTACCCCAGTGGCCTTCTATATAGCTTTTCACTTAGATTGGAGAAGCGTATTTTGCACATTTATTGCACCCTGACTTTACCCTCAGGCACTCGCATATCCAGATATGCATTATGTCGAAGGTTGATGAGGCCGATATTGATGTAGGGATATGACATTGATATCACTGCTACCTCCGCCGCTATCCAGGAAGAGTGACGCAATGCGTAGTACATAAATGTATGCTATCCTGCGGCTGCTCCCAAAATGCGAGATATTAAATGAGGTTCAAAAGAACGGACTATATGTTTCCAATTACCTGGCATGTATCACTGGCTACAAAATACATACATTCTATATAGAGCTCCTGAAGCACAGTTACTCAAATTTCATACACCAGGTGCTGTCGCATCATTGAGGTTGACGTCTGTCTTTGAAATCTTGGCACGAAACCTTTATTCCCAAGAAGCAAATCATTTACTTTAACCACAGCACAATCATCAGGCTCCGATTTGTCAGAGCTCTAAAAGCTTCGCCCATACCATATACGACCTTCGCCCATCATGGGAAAGAAAGATAAAAAGAAGAACCCCGACCGGAAAGCTCGAGCCGCCGAAAAGACCTCTCGGAAGCTGGCTTCGAAAGAAAAGAGAGCGAGTAAGAAGGGTGCAAACGGGGAGGATGTCGACCCAGACGACATTGATATCGACACTGTCCTTGCTGAATACGCCCGTCAGGTACTTTGATTAATGTACCCTCCTCTTTCCCCCCGGGTATTGACATTGCTAACCGGACACGAGTACTGACTGAAGCAAGCACTATATCACAAAGTCACAGAAACGATACTACCAGCTCCTCCTCCACCTCGTGCGAATGCTACGTTGACCCCATCGCCGTCTAACCCGCACGAATTATTCTTGTTTGGTGGAGAGCTGTTTAACGGTGCTTTGGCAAGCTTCTACAACGATCTTTTCATTTACAACTCCCTCCGGAACGAGTGGAAACAGATCACTTCTCCCAACTCTCCTCTTCCACGGTCAGGACACTGGATTACTCAGTCCGGAGGTAAATCTGGGATCGGTTGTGGAAAGGGTGCTTTGTGGCTATTCGGCGGGGAATTTTCATCCCCAAAACAAGGCACCTTCTACCACTACGGCGATTTCTGGCGACTCGATTGCGAAGTTGGGCAAGGCGGACGGGGTGTTGAATGGGAGAAAATTGAGCCCAAAGGTGGCTCCCGGGGAGGCAATCCACCTTCAAGAAGTGGACACAGAATGGTAGCGTGGAAGCAGTATATCATTTTATTCGGGGGTTTCCAAGATACAAGTCAAACTACCAAATATCTGAATGATTTATGGTTATTTGATACTATAAACTATACATGGATATTAGTACAGCTTCCTGCACATGCTCAGCGTCCGGATGCAAGAAGCTCATTTTCATTTTTACCACATGAGGCGGGAGCGGTGCTCTATGGGGGTTATTCTAGGGTGAAGTCTCTAAGTGCAAGTGCGGGGTCGTCTTCGAGGCATCAAGTTGCGGTGAAGCCCGTAGTGCATACGGATACTTGGCTTCTGAAAGTGAGCCCGAATGACCCCGCAAAACTCACACGGTGGGAAAGGCGGAAGAAACCTGCAAATGCACCGAATCCACCGAGAGTAGGTGTGACTATGGCAGGGCATAAAGGACGAGGGGTCATGTTTGGTGGAGTCTATGATACAGAAAAGGATGAGGAGGGTTTAGAAAGCCAGTTCTTCGATGACTTGTTCGCATGGGGAGTCGAGAGGAATAGATTCTTCCCATTAACCTTGAGGAAGCCCCGTGGCAACCAATCTGGTAGGGGTTGTGTGAGAGGGAAGCAAGGTAGTGAAGGGGGAGGGGCAGGCGGTGGAAAGCGAGACAGAGCCAAGGAAGATGCAGAGGAAATACTCCGCAACTTAGCCCACTTAGAAGCTTCCTCTGGACTAGCTTCCTCTCCATCCACATCCGACACCGAGCTGGACCCGCTTCCAGAAGCTGAGCCGGAGGTGCCCAAGGTTGAGGAGCTTCCTGTCTCGTTCACCCTTCCGCATCCTCGGTTTAATGCGGCATTGGCAGTGCAGGAAGATACCCTATACATCTACGGGGGTACTTTTGAAAAGGGTGATCGGGAGTTTACATTTGATGAAATGTATTCTGTGGATTTGGTCAAATTAGATGGACTCCGGACACTTTTCGCAAGAAAAGACGAAATCGCATGGGTGGAGGACGAAGAAGACGAAGATGAAGACGAAGAGTATGAAGATGAAGACGACGAAGACGAGGAAGGAGAAGAAAATGAAGCTGAGATGGATCCCAAAGCCTCAGAAATTGCCCAGAAAAAGGCCGAAGGACAAGCGAGAAAACTCAAAGAACAAGAGGAAGCTGCTGCTGCTGCTGCCGCTGTGGCAGAAGCTGCACAGGGTCCCGCAGCAGAAGATACTACCCCCTTCCCACGGCCGTTCGAGTCACTAAGAGATTTCTTCGCTCGGTCGTCGCAGATCTGGCAAGAGGTCATCCTTGCTAATGCGGCCCACGCGGAGGCTGATGCTTCTGCTGGTGCAGGGAAAACGGTGAAGGAATTGCGAAAAGCGGCATTTGCGGCAGCTGAGGAGAGGTGGTGGGCGGTAAGGGAAGAGGTGAGACTTGCAGAGGATGAGCAAGAGGAGAGCGGGATTGGGGAAGTGGTTAGCTTGAAGGATAGGGAGGCTAGTGGGGCTGGAGGGGCCACTGGGGCGGGGGCCGCAGGGAGGAGGCGATGATTCGAATTGTGATTTTAGGACCGTATTTATATTTATCATACTGTGCTGTACATATACAGCATAACCCCCGGCCATAACCTTAGGTTGAATAAGGGTATAGACTTCTTAAAAATATATATACCTACGGCACATCTCAGCTATCGCAGCACCTGATGTATGTGAATAGTTTGGCAGTAGAATCATGGTTTACAAGGGTTTATGTAAGAATAAATTCGAGAAAAGTCCAGCGACGAATAATTCAGACGTGAACTCCTCCAATTATAGAATTATAGACACCAGTCACCCACCATAGGTATCCAAAACAGTTCAAATTGCCACCCACTAGTCATAAAATTCACACTGAAACCCCCATAAATAAATCGCCATCAGTATCATCATGCCAGTCTCGACCGAAAACTCCATGCCTTTATGCTTTATGTGAACGAAAGATTGTAGGTGAGATGATGTACTCTAGGTACTGGCGCCTAGCGAGGGCAGGTCTACGTTTCATTGTTCTTTTCAGCGAATGAATATAATTACACAGAGGTATAGGTAAACCTACGGCTCCGCAAGAATTGCATGACTTCCCACCGCCGGAAATAGCGCTGCCGCACTTGGGGCAATCAGCTGCGTGGGTATCGGTGATGAGTTGGACGGAGAGCATTTTGACTGATCAATGTAAATGTTGACGCTGATGGGGTGTATTCGTGAATACGATGGTGGAGTAAAGCTTCAGCTTGGGGGGAATCGAAGACCTTTATACTCTGCTCCAGACATGACTCCTACCAAACCCCTAGTTAGTCTGGCCTGCACTAGCCCCTCGGTACCAAACCCCCACGCGAAGGTTATCCCGTTGTAGGCAACACAGCGAGTCAGCTGGTCCTTCGAGGTTCAAGTTGTACCATATCAAGATCACTATTCGCACTTTGAGTTCCCCGCAGATGCCATGCCAAGTTTTGCTCTGTGATAAGGTTGCAGCTGTGGGGCGGCGCAGGCTTTCGAGTCTAACCGTTTGGTTGGGTAATCTACAAAAGAAACTGGTTTTGAGTAAGTAATTCTAAGATTCATAATATAAGGGAGGTATAGCAGTGCTATCTAGGTTTGATGGCGGAATACATATGATATAGCATCAATTTGTAATAAATGGGGAATATATGGAAGTTCTTCCGGAATTATAGTGGTATCTCTATTTTCTAGGTGGTTCGGTGGTATCCTATGAGTACTCTCCATCGAGGCAGGTATATACTTGTAGATGCCTAAACTCCTAGGGACTGTGGTGCTCACAGGCTGAATTTGTAGGGAACTCATTGAATGAAATATCTAAAAAAGACCACCTGTTCCGAGTACTTAAGTAGTTGTTGCGTTGGGGAAAAAGCACTAGGATCGGTCGACCGGGCTAATTAATATATGAGAATTGAAGGTTAACCCTCGTAGCACCAAAGAGGGATCCCATAGTAGAATGAGACCAGCCCCATAGCCAGTCTGTGTCCATTCCAGAGTTGATTAGTAGCTATATATAATTCTAGGTTCACACAAGGATTGAGACTGCCTAATTTGTAATCGTTGCATTTCGAAATAGAATGGTTTTCTAACAATGTTGCCTCGACATGACAATTATGCATCATGAACTAAATAATAAAAGCTGAAGGCATAGTTCGAGCAGAGCCCTGCGAGGTAAGTAGTCTTGAAACTTTATTGGTATACGGGGTTTATTCATAGTCGGAATCATAATAAATACCATTGACTTTCTTGATCTCTTCCAACAAACAGCTCGCTCTCTTAAACCTGACAACCAGCGTGAGACAGCATCTTGACATGCGAGAGCTCTCCAAATTGTCCCAACTATTCTCGTACTTCGAACTCAAGAACCCCTTTTCAAAGAGAATCCCCTCTAATAAATATTCTAGAGCTTTTTTGGCGTGCTTTAGATAAAATGTTGGGAGGAGACTACTGTCCACCACTCGACTTGAGAATCGACTCTTGCACGCGATAGACCACAGTACTATCTTGCACCAGGATCCTGTGGTGCATCATTTAATGGGAGGTTAAATTATGTCATCATTCCACTGTCTGACTCTGGAGTTTCTGTGGTATGCATCTTAGAGTCCATGATTACCTACACTGCGTGCTGATTGAAACATAATACCCAAGCTAAATCCATAGAATCTGGTTGGTATCAGCAGAGTGCTCGTCAGGACAGAATATGTGCCATTCACTTGAAGGAATAACCCGATTATACGTACAGATATTGTGCGTACTTGTAACATCCATTTCAAAGCTTATGAACCTTTCTGGAAAGAGCTTCAAGCGAGAGGTTATGCCATATAAAATAATTTCATGAGGCAAGATGATGGTTACCCCTTACATTTATCAAGGGATAAATATATAAAGATTTATTAGAGATCAAGTGAGGAGCCTTGGTTTTTCCGGGAAAAGCCAGCCACAGTTATAGCGGTTAAGCGAAAGTTACAAATGGATATGTACGAAACATAAATACAAGTACGTGGGTATGTAAGGTTATATCTGTCTACAGAGCATATTCACCGAAAGCTGTGTATGCATATCTCCATTCTAATTCTGCGACGAGGTCATAGTTCTTTGAGCCGGCTAAATTATCATTAACTCTTGTAGATTATTAAAGCGTAATCGTAGCATATTGAACAGCCTCCTCTTCAGTAATATAATCTCCCTGCTCATTATCACTTCCATCTACATCCTTCTCATCATCCTAAACCTCAAGGTCGAAACCTTCATCTTCTGTGTTACAGTTGCAATACAGAGGTTGCTCGAGGTTTTTGGCTTGTTGTTTGCGCATTGGGTCCAGCACGAGATGCCAGCGGAATTGACATTGGAACGTGATAGTGATGAGTCAAAGAAACCGGCTGCCCCAGTCAACGTCGATACTACTGTCCTATAAGAAAAATTTGCTGTCTAATACACGATCCGGATATCTCGGCCAAAGTTAGGCTGTTTTACCCCTGTCTTATACACTGGTACTGTCCTGCCGAGTAGTACTGTCTTACTTACGAATTAATACGGTATCGTTCCAGGAATTGAACCCCCTTTTTTTTTTTTTTTTTTTTTTTTTTTAACTCAGTACCTACTCGTGTGCCAAAGATATGTAGCACTTAACTAGCACTAGCGAATATTCAGCCCCTGAGTCCAAGCTTTTTGTAAAAACGTGTGTCTATGCATCCCAAGACCATTCCCCATGACACTACGACAACACCTTGACCAGTTCTGGCCTCTCCTCACCACCACCCCACCCCCCAGTCTTGTCCCTAAACCTCATGCACAGTTATAGATATGCTCAATTGGTGATCATCATGGGACTGCTCTTAGCCAAGAAGCACGTATTGCCTCTTTCCTACGCATGTGCTTAGATTCTAGTCTAGTAGACAATTTGGAAGGGATGCAATGACAGCGCAGACTTAGCCATGAACTATATGGTCCCAGTAAAAGAAAAGAAAATAAAAAACAATATGTAGTGAATGAATCGTCACTCGAGGGACTTATATTGGCTCATTCGCGGTATGCTCATATAAACTCTAAAAAAAAAAAAAAAAACGGACTGTCACTTACTTAATCCCATACATAGAGCTGTGTTGGAAATGGGTACTACACTAGGTCACGGGTGCACAGAAGGTCTGTAGTGATGTGCCTACTAGAGCGGACGGTAAAACGCGAAGTGGACAATAAGAGTGCAATGATGCGATAGAGAACGAAGTGAATTGAAGTCTTGCTTGATTCTCTAGAAAATACAGGTCTGGAACGTTGTCTATATACATGAGAAATTCAGAGTAAGACAATGTGCAGGGATATGATATTTCACCAATTAGAAGCAAGAGAAAATGCCGATGGCGAGACAGCCCGTATGTTCAAGTGGCTTTAGTGGCAATATGAATTAGGTGGATATTGTGGTTCCGGCAGTGGTGATAGTGGTGCCAGATGGCGCAACAGCAATATCCGGGTGTATTGGATGTGAGTTTTAACATGTGTGAACCTACTGCGTATGTAGATATGAATATGTATACCTATGAGAGTATATGTGCGAGTATGTATACGAGTATGTGTGCAAGCAGACATGGTGTGACACATAAGCTTCATGGAAAAGATGATTGACTACCGTCGATGAGTTCACTCAGGGCGCAGCCCCTTGTGATAGAATGACATGAAGTACGATTAAGCCATCTAACATAATGCAAGCGCAAAATAGATGTCAGCCGTATAAAACGCAGATGAGGGCTGTAGTCAAGCGCTCGCGCTAACTTCGGGAATTCGGCATTATTTCCGGCTTTGTAGCACCTCAATACTCCTCTCAACTTCCCCGGCCCAAGTGTTTAATGCAGGTATCTCTTTCTTCAATTCTGCCTTTAATTCCTCACACTCATCCCGTGATTTCCGGAGTTCATGTTGCTTTACGGTGATCTCAGAAATGTAACCATCAACTTTATCCCGCCATGCATTGACTTCCTTCCTCAAGGCCCTCTCTACCTGATAGCCCAATTCTAGTGTGCCTATAAGTAATTCGAGAACTTCCTCCATTGACTGGGCTTGGGCACTACTTAATCGTGGATCGGGGATTGGCGTCCGGGTCGAAATCTTGCTTTGCTCCTTTGTTGCATAGCCTGGACTACGGCCCGAGTAGCCTGGACCACGGCCTGGCCGGTTGAGAACACTTGAATCCACCGGGCTTCCGCGTGGCTCCTCATAGGCCCCCTATCGGGGCTGCATAGGAGTACTAAGTATTTAAAAAAAAAAAAAAAAAAGGCTATAAGTTGGGGTTTTTTTTTTTTTTTTTTTTTAAAAAGTCTGTACATCTATAGAGCCTAAGGCTATGAGATGACCCCGTTCCCTCATCCCGAGGGACTCGGTACACCTACGGGGTAACGGGTCACATAAGCGTCCTGCCTCCCGAGCCCAAGAAAAATCAGCCGAAAAAGACCCTCCCAACCCCCGCCACGCCCTCTAGCCGGCCCGTCCCCCGAGAAGAAAAAGAAAAAAGAAAAAGAAGAAGGGCCAGAGCCAGAACGCCCCCACCCCGCGCTTAGGTTAGCTCAAGGTTGGCAAAGAATGTCTCAACCAGGTCAATCGTGTGTTCTTCGCCGCCTTCCTTTACTTTCCTCAGCCACCTCCCCCTCTCGTCCATTTCCTCCCAGCTGCTCCACCTCCTCCCAATCTCCTCCCCTCTTGGGCACACCAGGGCGACATGCCGTCCCGTTTCAGGGTGCCGGCCACAGGTCCTGCAGGTAGGGTCAACCGAGTCGTCGAGAATAGTTCGCCACGACTGGAGATTCCCCTTCCCAGTCCTGCAATGGACGTAGTTAATACGGGCCTTTCTTCCCCACTTAACGACCCTGCCTCCTCCTGCCCCTGCCACCCTCCTTCCCCCCTCACGCCGTCTTCTCCACTCTTGCTTCAACCCCCCTTCCGTGATCAATAGGTCATCTGGGTTGAGGTCTTCTGCCCCTACTTTAGCCAGGGTATCAGCTTGCTCATTCCCTGGAATTCCCACATGTGCCTTAACCCATCCAATCCGCACCGCCCCATGCCCCAAGGCTTCCTGCCTCCTCCTGACTTCCAGAACCACACTCACCAGGTCTGCTGTCCTGGCTTTACCTCTCCTTCCTGCATTCCTGATAGCCGCAAGAGCCGCCTGTGAGTCTGAATCTGTCTGACAGGACAAGGATTCTTCTGCCTCCGTGATCTTGCTACTCCATTGGTCAGGCTTCGTATCCTTGGACAGGCCCAGGTCCACCACTGGAATATCTGTTACCGGAAAGCAGTGTTCTCAACAGGCCAGGCCAGGCCGGCCGAAGCTAAGGCCGCCTGAATAGCCTAGGCATGGCCTGCATAGCCTGGGCCACGGCCTGAATAGGTAGCCTGGACCACGGCCTGAATAGCCTGAACCATGGCCTGAATAGCCTGGACCGCGGCCTGAATAGCCTGAATAGCCTGAATAGCCTGGACTACGGCCTGGACGGCCTGAATAGTCTGGACGGCCTGATTACGGCCTGAATAGCCTAGGCCAGCCTGAGGCCGGTCCAGGCTATTCAGGCCTTCTGAGGTCAGGCCGGGGCCGCCCCAGGCGGTTTCAGGCCCGCACGGACCTCGGCCCCCAGGCCAGGCTTCAGGCGGCCTGGTCGGCGGCCGGGCCGGTTGAGAACACTGCCGGAAAGCTTCCCCCAATGCTGAGCCTCTCGTTTCCTTCCTCCATTAGGCTACCCGCCTTGCTCAGGATAGCCGTGATGACCGAAGTGAAGCCATCTTTCTGCTGAAACGGCTCACCAAAATCATCCCATGCCCTGCCATCCTCCGCATTCCTCCCCAAGTCATTCTTCCAGAGGTCACCTAGCGCTTCTGGATCTCTTATCAACTTCCCCGCAAGCCGTGCCTGGGCTGCATCTAGAGCCATCCTAGGGGATTCGACCCCAGCGATCTAACTCACCAAATCCCTCCTTAACCCGTAAATAGCGTTAACACACTTTTTTAATGCCTGGTACTGGAGTCTCTCAAACTCCTCTTCCCAGTCCCTCTGTCCTCGCCACCCTAGCTCCGCTCCCCACAAGGCCACTGCCCTAATCATACCTGTGTAAGCCGCCCTCCGACTGTTTGTACTCATCCCCCAGTTGGAGTTTCCCATCCCATTTAATTGGCCTAGCAGACTCCTCACCTTAGCTATCCTGCTCTTCCAATGTTCTTTGAAAGATAGGCTTTCATCCATTATGATGCTAACCTATTTTACCTATTTAACGTCTTTATTCTTTCTTCTCCTACTGTTTCTGAGCACTAGCTTCTCATGCTTATTCTTTTCTAGAAGGAGGTGGTTTTCCTTAGCTATTCTATTAACCACCTCATCTGCTTGATCTAGAATAAGGTTCATGTCTACCTCCACTAGAACCCTATCCTAGATACATGTATTAAGGTGTAGTTCATTAATATATGATAGCAGTTTGATGTCAAAAGGCTCTATTACTCTCTGGACTTTAATCTCCATTTTCTTGATTATTAGGGCTAACTATATAAGGAAAATGACTAAGAAGAGGAAAGATCCTTATACTACCTCTATATAGTTTTTGCTTCTTCCTATATCTTACTATCCTATTTGCCTGCGCCGTGAAGCATCCTCGGCCGTGAAGCCTGCCCTTCCTCCGCCGTCAAGCCTGCCCTGCTTCCGCTGTCCAGCCTGCCCTGCTTTCGCTGTGAAGTATGCCCTGCTTCCGCCGTCCAGCCTGAAGCATGCCCCTGCCCTGTGAAGCATGCACTGCTTCCTGCCCTGCTTCCGCTGTGCTTCCTGCCCTGCTTCCGCTGTCCAGCCTGCCCTGCCTCCGCCGTGAAGCATTCCCTGCTTCCGCCGTCCAGCCCTGCTTCCGCTGTCCAGCCTGCCATGCCTTCGCCGTGAAGTATTCCATGCCTCCGCCGTCAAGAATGCCATGCCTCCGCCGTCAAGCCTGCCCTGCCTCCGCTGTCCAGCCTGCCTAGCCTCCGCCTTCCAGCAAGCTTTGCCTCCACTGTCTAGCCCGCCCTGCTTCCGCTGTGGAACCAGCCCTGCTTCCGCTGTGGAACCAGCCCTGCTTCCGCTGTGGAACCTGCCCTGCTTCCGCTGTGGAACCAGCCCTGCTTCCGCTGTGGAACCTGCCCTGCTTCCGCTGTGGAACCAGCCCTGCTTCCGCTGTGGAACCTGCCCTGCTTCCGCTGTGGAACCTGCCCTGCTTCCGCTGTGGAACCTGCCCTGCTTCCGCTGTGGAACCTGCCCTGCTTCCGCTGTGGAACCTGCCCTGCTTCCGCTGTCAAGCCTGCCCTGCTTCCGCTGTCCAGCCTGCCCTGCCTCCGCCTTCCAGCATGCTTTGCCTCCACTGTCTAGCCTGCCCTGCTTCCGCTGTGGAACCTGCCCTGGCTCCGGTGTCGCCAGTGCCATGCCTCCGATATCGACCCGTAATTGTTAGAAGCCAGCCTGGTCTATTAGGTAGTTTTCGCAGGTCTACTTTTGGGGCAGGCAAAGTCATGTTTTGGTCAAGGAATTCTTCTCACATAGGCTCGGGTTGGGCAGCGAGTGTGGTTTTTGTCTCCCATATGATAAGCCTTTTATGTACATAAGCATTTGGAAACATAATAGACATTTACGATGCTCCAGAATTGGTACCATAGTGAGCCTGTGATCGAACGTAGCAGGTCTCGGTGGTATAGAAGTTAAGGACGGGACGGTGCTGTAGTTGAAACGAACATGAGTGCCAAGAAATTGGATAATTGGTTTTTCCAGGATAATTTCTGGTTCGGTTCCGGTTCGGATATTACGAGGCAGAGAAAGGTTCGGATCGGTTTCAGTTCGGAGTAAGGGGAGTGAAAATCCGATCCGAACAGCTCCGTGGAGCACTCTAATAATAACAATAATAACAATAACGAGAGTTAGACAGAATTCTGTCTGACTTTCAAAGAGGCCAAGGGGAGACAGTTGTGACAATTTGCTAACTCGATTCCTTACTGGTTTACTTATTCAATTCCTTGCTGATTTGCTTACTCAATTCTAGGCTTATTTACTTACAATCGTATTTTGAGAGTATTATATGTATCTAAGAAACAAATCTCTAAATGTTTTCTATATAGTTTGGATACTTTTAAGATACTACTAGATACTACTAAATACTACTAGATGCTATTGGAGGTCAACTAAATTCTTTTCTGATAAAGTTAATTATTTAAATCTATGATTTGTATCTAAAGGGTAACTATATTCTACTTACAATCTAGCAAGGTATAGTGTCACAATCTACGGGCCACATGTCGCGGGCCCGGGTCATATGTCACAGCCCACATGTAAAGGAACGACGCAGGTGAATTTTTTTTTTTTTTTTTTTTATATACTCATTACTCATATGCGGTCCCAGTAAGGGGACCATGATGAGCCACCCGGAAACCCGGGTGGATTCAGGACAAGGCAAGTTAATCTGCCAGGTCCAGCGCGCAGAAAGCAAAATGTAACTAAATCAAGTGAGTCGAGGTCCTATGCGATCATTAACTGGCTTATGCCAGATGACCCAAAGGGCCTGATTGAACCTCGACCCAAATTGTGTAGGTGAGAGAGAGAAAAATAAGAAACCGCTCGCTAGAACTCTCCCCCGTTCTCAAAACAAAATGTAATATCGATGAATCTAAGAGGACAAGAAAAATAAGGGACTCCTGAGAACTCTCCTCCCATGAACTCGACCGAGATAACTGACCCTCGTGGATTGATTGCTACCGGCTAACGAGGACCAGCCCATCCTAGCATGGATGGATGTTAGTGATTTATAGGCGTGCCTGAAATATGCTACCGTCCAGTGAAGAACAGCCCATCCTAGCTTGGGTGGATATTAGTGTTTAAGGACTTCTCCTAATCTTTTCTATCCTCGCCTTCCGACCAACTTCCGGTAAAGAAAGCTGAAGAAGGCTTCCACTGTGTCCCAATCCTCCTCATCTTCCTCTTTGATCCAAATAGGGACGACGCAGGCGAAGATGTTGAGTATCACACGCGTAAGCTTTTCTTACGCGTGTGACGAACAATTATGTATATATATGAGACTGTATTCCCCATCCCTTGTTTCTGCTCTTCACGCAACGTCTTGTACCTTCTACCTTATATTCGAAATACAAGTTGCCTGAAGTCCACAGTCCACAGTCCATTCCTTACTGATTCCCTCGCTCAAAACCTTACTGATTCGCTCGCTCAATTCCTTACTGATTTGCTCGCTCGATTCCTCACTAAATTTGCTTGCTCAATTCTAGGCTCATTCGCTCGCTCAATTCCTTACTGATTCGCTCGCTCAATTCCTCACTAATTCGCTCGCTCGATTCCTTACGATTCGCTCGCTCAATTCCTTACTGATTTGCTCCCTCGATTCCTCACTAAATTTGCTTGCTCAATTCTAGGCTCATTCGCTCGCTCAATTCCTTACTGATTCGCTCGCTCAATTCCTCACTAATTTGCTCGCTCGATTCTAGGCTCATTTGGACAGGAATACAGGGCTTATTTGTACGGTCACTACAAGGCTTATTCGGACGCGCACGATCTGCTTGGTCTCTTGGGGTTCCGCAATACTTGTGTATTTAGTTAGTTTTAGATTATAGTGAGAATTAAATAAACTGTTTCGAAATGCATGAAATGCACGTATCGTAGTAAAATGAGTGTGTGTGCTGTTCATTGCGACTGTAGCAAGGGAAAAACAAGTATAGTAGCCTTGCCACCGTAAAGGGGCACAATGCGACCTTCAAAAGATTATAGGTAATAAGCCTGCAATACCAACGTTGAGTATAGTGATAGAGTATGTGGAACGGATCAGTTAAGAGTGTGATGTTGAGGATAGGTCAGCATGTAGGGAGACATTGCGAATAGGTCAGTGAAGAGGGAGACGTTGGCAAGAGGGCATACGGCGTCCGCTTGCAAATTTAGAGAGTGCGAGAGGGCCTTGAATTGTGAGTATCAGCATTGCATAATCTGCGTTGCAAGAATGAGATCTTTACATAATGCAAATTGGTGTTGTGTGCACGGCACGCACACAACACAAGCTAAAATTTTTCTGATGTTAGTACCATACTCATACAAAAAGCAACCAACTTTGGATCCCAACAACATAACGAAATCTTAATGAATTAATATCACGCAAGTTAGCAAGTGATTGATTCGATAGTAAAGAATCCATATTAAAAATCTCAGGTACAATTGAGTTTGTGGTTGTTGCATGGTGGGCCTGCAAAGTTTGGGAAATGGCTTTATTTATGGGAGATAGTGCCATCCTATTAAAAAAAGCACTCAAAAAAAGCACCCAAAAAACACACTTGTGCTAAGTCTGTGTTTCAAATAGATTTGCGGGAAATCGACCAGGATCTGGTGGTTGCTGTGGCAACGGCGAGAGCCTGTAAAAACGCCATTTAATCCATGATATAGTCAATGACTATTAGTCCTGACTATATTAGTGGATGAAAAAAGGGGGCATGGTTTGGGTCAACCGGACCAATGAGAATTGGGGCGGTTGCCACGTCACTCGGCCGGAAGGGACAATATTGAGAGCGAAGTTCAGAAATCTTCACCCTCGGGGGGATTTTGTAGTTTGAATAAATTACTCGAATATATTAGATCAAAGTGCTCGCGTCCTGGTTGTTGAGTTCTCGTAATCACTCGGTCCTTGGAAGTTGTTGTCGGCCGATGATTAATTCCGTCTTACATACACAGTAGGGGTAATCAAATCGAAAGTAAGTTCATGCACATGCTTTTTAGTGCAAGCCATAAGCTAACTGAAATAAGCCAACGGATTTGATTTAGCAAATCAAGTTGCAACATCATACGCAACTGTCGCCGCAACTATCGCAACTATCACAACCATGCCCCGAATATCAGAAAAAGCCGAGATTCTACAGAATATTCATGCTGCAGTCGAGACCAGCATGTTGCTATTTACTGGCATTCGATGAGGTAGAAGAGGAAGACATAGAGGAAGAGATTGAAGAGGAGCATATCCAGGACCTACTTGCAGTACAAGAAATCCATCCAAGCAATAAGGTGCTCGACTTCCTCTCGAGTCCATGGTCGTGGAGTTGTGGTATTCGGCATATTTGTGGTTGAGTGTGGTGTTCGGTATGGTGGTTGAGTGTGGTATTCATATTTGGCGCTAATAAATGCTTCCAAGTTGGAACTTTGGAAGTTGGATAACCTTGAAATTCGTCGATTTCTTGCAGTTGCAACTTACTTGAGATTCATGGAAGTTGGCCAATAATGGTGTTCGCCAAGTGCCAAGGTGTGACACTTGAAAAGCAAGTGCAATGAACTTACTTTCGATTTGATTACAAGTAGTCTTGCACATAACTATGCACATGAAGCCAGCCATCAACCTAGGCTCAACTTGAACCTATCCTATCACATCTTTCGCGTCTTCCCTATCGATATCGATATTCTTATCCACGTGCATGCATCGTATGCTCGAAAGGTTCGTCCGTGCATCAACGCTAGAGTAGAGCTCCAATTGCACCTCGATATGATCCCACTGCACCGCACTGCACCGCACTGGGCCCAAATGTGTGTTCTGCCATGTGAGAAGATAAGCTTCCTGAATTGCAACCACCACCACGCTGTTGAGCCCCACTGATGGCGGCGGCCCGGGGCTCTGTGTGCAAGTGATATTGAGACCTATGAGACCGTACTAGTTCTTTTGGAGGCTCAAAGCGTCCACGAGGTTAAAAGGACGTGGGTTTCTGAACCCCCGCTTCTTAGTATCTATTTGTTGTGTGTCAGTAACATCCAAAAGCTCTTCATCACAATCGAAAACAACAACCCTTCCCATCGTACATAACCAGAGATATAACCCCAGCATCTCCAACCAAGTCCACCACAGCACAGCACAACATGTTCCCCCTCCTCCTCCTCGCAGCAATCTGCTACCCCCTCTACCACACCTACTGCCTCCTCCGCAACATCCAAATCGCCCGCTCCACCGGCCTCCCCTACCTCATTCTCCCCTTCAACCAGTACTCTCTCCCCTGGATCGTGCTCGGCCGCGCCCTCTACCCCCTCCTCGCCACGCTCCTCCCCTTCTTCCCCCGCCTGCGCTGGATCAGGCCCGACTGGTTCTGGGCCCGCAAGTACGCAATGTACCGCGAAGTCGGCGCGGACGTGTTTGCGATGGTGTCGGCGTCGGGCGTGTTTATCGTCGTGTGTGATGCGGATGTAGTGGTGGATGTGTTGGCGAGGAAGGATGATTTTCCGAAGCCCCCTGTGGTTCATCCTGGGTTGGATATTTATGGGAGGAATGTGGTTACTACGAGTGGGGCGGAGTGGAGGAGGCATAGGAAGGTTGTGACGCCGCATTTTGGGGAGAGCTACAATAGGCAAGTGGTTGAGATTCGTGCGCATCAAGCCGTATACTAACTTGACTGTAATATCAGACTTGCCTGGACGAAGGGCGTCGAAAAGACCAGTGAACTCGTCAAGCACTGGTCCACGCGGCTCCTCCACGAAACCGACGGCCCAGTGCTCAGGAACGTTGAGAACGACTTCATCCGGCTAACAATGAACATCACCACGCACAACATGTTCGGGACCAATCTCCGGTGGCCCAACCGCATTGCCCCATCATCCCAAACCGACGACGGATACGACGAGGACGGGCCCCCCAACGACGAAGTCCTCGCCCCAAACCACAAGATGAGCTACCAAGCCTCGATCAAACACATGCTCAACAACTGCAACATGCTGATGGTCGCGCCGAGCTGGTATCTCAAGTGGACCCCGAACGCAACGCACCGCAAGGCGGGTGTGGCGTGTAGGGAGCTCGGGGTTTATTTGAATGAAATGGTTGACGAGAAGAGGAGGGAGATGAGTGCGGGGACGGCGAGGGGGGGGGATCTGATTACTGCGTTGATTCGCTCGGAGCAGGGGGGAGAGAAGGGGCTTGGGGCGGATAAGGGGCTGACCGAGCAGGAGGTTATTGGGGAGACTTTTGTAAGTTGCCTGCTGCCCAGTAGTGCTAGTGATGTGTGGGTATGAGAGGATGCTAATTGTGCACGTGGGGGTGGGTAGATGTTGATTTTTACGGGCCATGCAACGACGGCGAATGCCCTGCATAATACAATCACTATGTTGGCCATCTACCCCGAGTACCAGATCAAGCTGCAGGAGGACCTCGACCGCATCTTGGGGGACAGAGTCCCAGAATATGAGAATGACTATCCCGCTCTCGCGGAGAGTTGGGCTGGGGCAATTTTCGTACGTGTCTCCCACCCAATACTATTTCCAAAGCCCTAGACTGTACCATGCTAACGATCTGCCAAACCAGCATGAAATCAACCGCCTCTACCCCGCCCTCCCCCTCGTTCCCAAATTCACCCCGTCCCCACAATACATCACCGTCAACGGCACCAAACACCTCATCCCCGCACACACCCCAGTCCTCCTCGACTGCTGCAACACCCAGCGCAACCCCAAATACTGGGTTCCCCCCCACGAAACCGAGGCCGTCGCCGCACCTGACGAATTCCGGCCCCAGCGCTGGCTCAACGCCCCCGGTGAATCCCAGAATACTAATAACCCCAATGGCAACTTTCTTAAGCCGTATAAAGGCTCCTATTACCCCTGGTCCGACGGCCAGCGGGTGTGTCTCGGCAAGAAATACTCGGTGGTGGAGTTACTCGCGATTTACGCCGAGGTGTTTAGGGGGCATAGTGTTGAGCTGGATGTTGGGGCGGGGGAGACGTGGGAGGAGGCTAGGGGGAGGGCGAAAAGGTATATGGAGAGGGTGGATGCGGGGTTGTTATTGAAGACGGTTGGGAAGGAGCCGGGGTTGAGGTATGTGAAGAGGGGGGAGGAGCGTTTTTTTCCGAGAAGGTAAGGGGGGAGATGTTGGGATCTGATAGATGGATTGGGGTTTGGGATGGTGGATGGGTGGATGTTAAGATGGGTGGATGCGTTAATGGAAGGGAAGATCATTGGAGGTTTTATTTTGACATCATTGGCAGGGAACTCGCCGGTATGGGAATTGGGAGCGATGACCGTTCATATTCCCTTGTTTCTTTTTGTTTGATTCTGAATTTTCATTGCTTGCATGTATGTATGCCCCACCATTTCTCAGGCTATTCATTATTTGTTTGATTGATCTACGGAACCTTTGGAAGCTTCTCAATTTCAATCAAGTTGACCACCCGTTTCATTTCAGTTTGCAGCCGTTAAAACTCCGGCGGCTTGGGAAACTCACTTTATACTTACCTACTTAGTGCATACCTCACTTTCATTGCTCTTGTTGATTCCTAGTACTCTTGGGTGTTTGATGATGATGGGATATCAAGTCGACATATCAATTTATTTCCACGCCTAGAAAAAATTGTTTGAGGAATCTTTGAGTAAAATTCGGGGGGTTAATTATTCCACGCTTGTGTTTCAAATCTCGGTACTCATGTTTATACGGTTTGCGGGACAGGACTTTGGCATGACTGCAGTATATCTATTATGATCAGGGAAATTGGGGCGGGATAGTCGATATCGATCTAATCTGAAATATAAAAACGGTAGTGGTATTCATGATCATTCGAAGCGAGTAGTTGGTGAAATTTTCGATTCTGGCAATGCGTATAAATCCATTCATTATTGTTCTGTGGCTACGTTAATAGTGCATTCGTTTATGCAATGATACAAACTTTGATTTGTGGTCTCGTTCAGATGCCGCATGCATGCGACAAGTCGAATGCAAGTGAGGCTGAAGCACAGCGACAATAATATTATTTCCCTATCTGCCCTGTCCTATACAACTAGACTACCGCATCTAAATAGCCCTTCCGGAGCCCGGTTGCCAAACTTTGTGGCCTCACAACACCAGAACCATAGAAGCAATCGCACCAAGGATTTTTAATCTGGATTTATTACTGTCGAAATAATCACTTGCCAACTCGCGCGAAATTAATTCATTGTTGTTGGGATCCAAAGTTGCTCGCTTTTTGGGTGCGCGGAGCGCAAGCACAGCACTAACCCAAATTGATTTATTGATTACATGCAGATAATCACGGAACTACTGCATGTAATCGATAAATTACTGCATATACCGAGGCCTGAGCACGGCACCTGCCCCTTCTGAAGAAAATTGCTACAATAGTCCCCGCACCAGCGAATACAGCTTGAAAAACAACTTAATATATGACAAATCGCTAGCTTTAACCAGCTGTTTCGCGAGCGCTGTAGCGAGCTGTTTCGCAAGCTCTATAGCGAGCTGTTTCGGCTATTCTTTAACAAGCTGTTATGAGCACCACTCGCACGACCGGGACATGCGTGAGCGCACATTTCCTATTATTCACAAGCGGATTGTCGAGCTTGTTACGGATTCAAAGGTTATTCGCAGATGAATTCTCAGGCTTATACTGTCAGGTTTATTCACACCCTGTTTCTTACTACAGCGCATACGAAATACCAAGCGAAAGAGCTCATTCATGAGCAAGCCAAAGAGCATACGAAAGTGCATGCGAAAGAGGTTACTATAGAGCTTATTATAGAGCTCGCTAAACACCTCGTTATACAGGACGTTATAGAGCTTGCTAAACAGCTCATTACAGCTCGCGCGAAACAGCTCGTTATACAGCTCATTATAGAGCTTGCGAAACAGCTCGTTACATGTCTCGCGAAAGCGCTCGTAATACAGCTGCAGACGCACAGCAGGAATACGAACGAATATCCAGGGTCACCCGGATCCGAGATCTAGGCTGATATACGGGGCAAGCGATTAATCAGGCTGATATATAGAGCGAATATCTAGGCTCACCCGGAAACGAGATTCAGGCTGATATATGGGGCAAGCGATATAGAGCGAATATCCAGGCTCACCGGGACCCGAGATCCATGCTGATATATGGGGCAAGCGATTAATCAGGCTAATATATGGGGCAAGCGATATAGAGCGAATATCCAGGCTCACCCGGACCCGAGATCCACGCTGATATATGGCTCAAGCGATTAATCAGGCTGATATATGGGGCAAGCGATATAGAGCGAATATCCAGGCTGATATGTGGAGCGACCGATTAATCAGGCTGATATATAGAGCAAATATCTAGGCTCACCCGGAACCGAGATCCAGGCTGATATATGGGGCAAGCGATTAATGAGGCTGATATATAGAGCTAATATCCAGGCTCACCCGGACTCGAGATCCAGGCTGATATATGGGGCAAGCGATATAGAGCGAATATCCAGGCTTACCCGGACCCGACATCCAGGCTGATATGTGGAGCGAGCGATATAGAGCGAATATATGCAGAGGTGTATCACAAACTCAGGGTAATATTGTCTGGCAAGATGTCGAGGATAAGGATTACCTTCAAAGTTTAAGGTTTTATTATGGGAATATCGCAAGGTAAAATATGAGAATATCCCAAATTTATCCAGAGCTAGGAAATGAGTTGAGTAAGTCATATCAATTGTTTTCTTTGGGATTGATTGAATTTCTTGTTAATTTGGAACAAACAATTGCCGTTGCGCCTACAAGCCTTTCTCGTACCTGCAGCCTAACTTTGACTACCATACCTATCCCATGATATAAATTTTTAGGCACTCTAGCGAGGGAAGCTATTACAACCACAACTCTCTCTTAGAAGCTTGCTGTCACAGGTCCACTTGAACACGGGAGTGTCGAACTGACTTACTGTGGCAAGTTTCCCAGGTGGGTAAGGCTGAATTGTACATAAGGCTAACTTCCCTCATTTATTGTACAAGATTTTCTTCCACAATATTCACCAACTCCACAGCCAGTTCTATCATTAGCTAATTGCTAATTCTAGAATTAAAGATCCCCGAGTAATTTCCCGAACTGCTCATTCTCCTTTCTGGTTGTAGCTAGATAATGACTCTACTTCGAGTTATTTAGATCAATGAACATCCAACAGATTCTAGGCTCTGCCTTTCTAGGCATATTCTTTACACTCCATGGAACTGTCTATGGGGTGCCGATCTCGACCCAAATAGCAGAACTTGCCAATATATTCGCGGAAAAGTCACACACACTGGCCCCCACAAAGGTAGGTTTACCTCTGAACAATGCCGTTTTGATACTGACCTTTACACAGACTGCCATCAACGATAACATCTTAAAATTTTTGGACATTTCCACCGCGCAACGCAATAACCTTCAGCGTCGTGCCCCTCCATCAAATTCTCAGCCCCTCATTGTTTACCATACTCCGGCTCAACGAACACCCGTTACCGTTCCCAATACAGTTACCAATACAGTTACCAATGAAGTTGTTGAAGAAGTTCGCCAGAATCCTGTTGGCTTCCTCCGTGGGCTTGCAGAGAAATTCCGCGGCTCGTACCAATGGGTTAAAACCTCAAAGGGATGGGAATGGATCCAGAGACAGGGAACGAAAGTTGGAGAACTCATGAAAAAGGCTTGGAATTGGTTTAATCGTGTGATCTTACGCAAAAATACAGCTCATGACCCTCAAATAATCATCGATGGGTCTCACTTACAGGACCCAGTCACTGACTTCTCGGCAACTGAAGATACCCCTACCCACAGGGGAGAGGGTAAGGCAATAATAGTTCCAACACTAGAAACCATTCAGGAAGAAGCTGAGGAGGAAGGTGGACCCAGCCCACCATCAAGTGACAACCGAGCTCTGGTATTATTAGCGCCACAGAATATACAAACGGAGCCTGAAGAACACGAAACCAAGTCATCTAGGAATAAAGGAAAGGGGAAAGAAGTTATATTGCCAGCAGCTCCAGCTCAAAAAGATATTCAGAAGGAAGCAGATGTACCAATACTCACCCAGGAAGAGCACGCAAGACTCGAAATGGAAGATGAGCCAGGCTACGGTGACATCCCTGGGCCTTCAAACTACAGAGAAAAGGCCTGGGAAAAATATAATACCTATATCCGCCCTGCCATCGCTGGTGCTATACCTGCTATCTTTGAGTTTGAACCTGAGAGCGAGCCGGCGAGCGTCGATCAAGTGCTAGAACACAATAGCAAGGTAGACCCAGTCACCGACCAATCGCAAGCTCTACTGCCCAACGTCAAGGTGACTGAGCAGGCACCAGTAACCAAAGCTGTGGCCTCTGCCTACGAACCTTCGGAACCCACCTCTAACTCTGGCCCTGAGCTTGAGGCCCATTCCCAACCCGACTCAGACACTTTGTCACCATTCGAGGATTCCACGGCTGATACAAATATGAAACTTGCTATTGTCTCCCAGGGACATGTGAAGCCCGAACCTGACGCTGCTATCCTTGCCCAATTGCAAGAACCTCAGCCGGTAACGGAAGTTGCGCTTCAAAACACGAATGGTAACACAGTACATACTGGGCCTGCTGTTGGCCAAGACAAGGGCGTGGTCGAGGAAAACGGGAAACTTTATGAGATTGATTTTTATGGGCACTCTGGCCGTCTGCAGCATGAAGATGTCCCAGCCCAGGGCAAGAGTCCGATGGTAACCGTAGATCAAAATACTAAGCCCAAGGTATTTGGACCTCAGAATCGGCCTGGCTGGATGACACCGCCGGAAAAGAACTTGGGTTTCCCAGATTGGCCAGGGAAGCATGAATGCGTGACGTGCAAATCTGGAAACCCTGGAAAGAAGGTTTATCCTTGGCCTATCCGGAAGGACGACCCCGAACCTCCACGTAATCCCGACCCAGGATGGTGGGAATGGTTAACGACTTTCGGCCGCGGGTACCAGATTGAAGGTCCTCAACCTTATGACCCAAATGTACACTATTATGACGCGTATAAAGTCGAGAGGCCGGACCCTTTCACCTATGCCCCCACACCTACAATGAACCCACTTCCTCCTGTTGACCCTAATGACGAAGGGTACAATCCCTGGGACCCGAAGCCACTCCACCCACTGAAGGTCCAGTCATGGAGAGAAATTCAGGAGTCAGCAAAGGCGGAAGCAAAATCAGGTGTCACCAAGTTCCCCAAGCCCGCCAACTGGGGTTTCGGCAAATGTGATCGTAACAAGTGTTCATTGAGGAACTTCAACGGAGACCTAGTAGAGCTCCCCTCCAGGCCCGACTGGGCTTTGCATCGATTCTCAGATACTAATTTCCTGGAACTCATAACCGATATGGGTCAGTATGAACAAGCTTGCAAGCAGCTGGAGACTGAGCAGCGTATTATGGCTGGGCTCCGGCCATTAAGATATTCAGACTATTGCAGCCCGGTTTAATTAAGTGGCGGTCGCAAAATCAGAAAGAAAACAACTCGTGAAAACAAAAAAGCAAAAGGAAAAAAAGAATGAGATAAATTAGGTGAGGGGTTTTGTATTGCTTTTGAGTTCATGCCATTACTTTGGTAGAGTAGCAATGGCTCACGGAAATGTTCGGCACTTGGAGAATCATATGCAGTGGGTCAGCAAGTTTTATGCTGTCACCGGCGTTTTATGGCATGCATGACCTTCCACTTGGCACAAAGACTTCATGAGATTTTGAATTACTTAGATAATCGATCTTATGAATTGAATTTGTATGATAATTTACAGGATATTTGACCTCCTGTCTAATCACGCAAAATGTCATCAACCGAATCATTAGCTTCGTTCATGTGAGTTATATTGCACCTCAGCTACCCTACTCTTTCGTGGAGGATAGGACAACACACATTTTATTGGGCTTCATGTTCATTAAAGTATTTTGATTTTTAACAAGCACAGTGGAACAGCAATAACAACGGCAATTCAGACCAGAGAGGGAAGATAGGTAAGTCGACTATGTACAGTAGATGGGAGGCATAGAGGAGATGGTTAAGGCTCTTGGTTTAATTTCACGAAGGAAATACAGGAAAGTATACATAGAATGACATAAAATGAGCATACAATACTAGAAAGAACAGGAGGTTTTGACAAAAATATTAGTCTGGTTAGTTGGTGGAAGAAGTCAGATCTTATGGATTGAACATCAATCTATATTTATGCAAGCAGTGGCGATGACAGATAGAGAGGGTATGTGTCTCTACGGTGGATCCGCTGAATAAGCAGCTTCCGATGCACCCAAATGCAACCACGTGCACGCTACCATGTGGATGCCTACTAGATTACGCGAAAAATCTAACAGAAGAGTATCTAATTATGTTTCCTAAAGTCCACAAAACGAATTACAAAAAGAAATATCGACGTCGACAAGACTCGAACTTGCGCACGCATAACGTAAGTGATGAATTAAGTTCAAGACTCATTCTAATCACTCCCCTTAACCACTCGGGCACGACGTCTGAATATTAATACGGTTAGTCAAAGCCATATGTTGAACACTTAAAGTGATCAATCAGAAAGTAAGTAAGGGCAGCGCCAGAATTACCTAAGTGGATAATTCGAGTTGTAAGCGTTTCTTTGAATATTTCAGCCACCTATCGGGGATGGGGACACTCTGTCTGAAAGGTTAGGTGTCGTGTTTGGTGAGTTGCACGTGCACTCCCACGGAGATTTATTAAGTGTTCGTTATAGCTGTGACGAGTAAGCCAACAAATCAAATTGATCCCAAAGCCAAACTTATCTGATTCTTCCATGCACCCCTCAAGCCCTCAGGACTTGCAAAGTGAGGCAGCTCATCCTAGCTCAAATTCATGCAGGATCGCACTTCAGCCCATGCCCACTGCTCTCAACCACCCTAGTAGCAGCAGGCCATAGAAATAATTCTAGCGACCTCACGGGTGAACGACCTATGGACTTAAATATGTAATAGAAGCCTGCCATGACCAAGATGGTGCTATGGGGATATGCCACTTTAACTAATAATAATCGACATGGCGCCTGAAAGATTATGGCCGCAACTGTGGATTCCACTCAGCTGTCCCAGCCCATTATTAATATACATTACACTTAACTCTAAATCCAACCCAATCCCGTCTTTGAAATTCCGAAAAACACTCCACCGGGAATGCAGTTGCAAAGGCCTTATACCTGCAACATTGGGATGTAGGTAGTCGCCGGAGTTGTATTGTACTCATCAGCCAGCATACTTCCATTCTTTGAATACTATGAAAGTCTACCACCGCATCAAACTTGCCACTGGTCCTAATCCAGTCATTGACCGTCTGCCTAGTCTTAGTCTCGATCGAGACTTCTCCATCTCGGCATTACTATATGGCTGAATAGACGCCTGTTCTCATGGAGCACAGAAAGGCGTAATCGTCGCTCCGAAAATAGGTAATCCCGCAGCGTGAACACGGGTACAGTAATGATCTGCTTGTACGCAGCAAAATTCGAATTTCCCACTGCAGTTTGCGATTGTGGGTCGGTGGCAGCAGTGCCAAATATCGTTGATATGACGTATTTCACACCAGAATGGGAGAGGACATTCGGGCCGCGAGGATGCGATTTCTGCCGGCAGCTTGGTTGGCAATGGCGATGGAGGTGAGATAACTCTTGAAGGATTGAAGGCGGGTGAAGATTTGATCCGGCCAGTGGTCATTATTGTCGGTGGGGCTGCCTCGGCCATCTGTGATGGAGTCTCCAATTATGGAGAACGAGCTGGTGAATCGCGGCAGCCAAGCTTCGACGGTAGTACCTAAATCGGCAGAAACTTGTAGTCAAGGCACCATTTCCCAAATCTCCGGCCAAGGTTGGGTTCCACTTGTTAGGAGAACTATCATCTTGCAAAATTGGAAATCACTAGTGAGCTGTAGACAACCCCGTAACATGCGCTGCGGAAACTGAATTTCCAAAACTCATCCAGGTAGTAGTCCTGCTTCCAGGATGTCCGGTGATTGTGCCTCCGGTTTGTACTTGAGCGAAGAGTGATTGCTATCTGTGCCTGGGGGAGATTAAAGCTAATGGGGTCCGAGACCGTTTGGACCCACCATTCCGGCAGCTCCATCGTTGAAGGTTACCTTCTTGACTGTAGCTGGAATGATTGCACTTTGCCCCGCGGCGCTGATGGTAATGAAGAATGGTAATTGCATTTGTAAATGGATTGATATCAGCTCCAACTCTCGATGATTAGCGTTGAAAGCCACAAGTTGAACCGTTGATTTTTTCCCTAATTTATGGTTAATTTGTTGTCTGTCTGGTACCGCACAGACGGAACTTAACAGCTATGATGTGAAGATATCATTGCCACCCTGGGGGCCAATAGAAACCTCTGTACCACTATATACAATATATAGTGAACAAATAGAGCATACTTCGAGGGTTGTACCCATTACTGGATAAGAACTGAATACACTTCAAAATTTTGTTTGAAGTATGTTTGCAATCATTGGACTGAACATAAAAAAATCCTGCGGGTTAGCTTGAGCTTTCTAGGCTCACTAATTTCTTCCTAATCATTGATTTTGCGCCCTGAAATGGATACAATAAAGCCTAGGATACTTTCATCCAAAACTGTTGATCTGGTTACTGTTGGTTTCGACTGCGATGAGTGTTCTCCTTTGATCCAAAAATTCGAGTCGACCAATTGTATAAATATTGGACCCGAAAAGTCAAGAAATACAAACTTGTGCTGTTGTTAGTATCTGAATTTCTGAACATACATGTGATTTTTTAAAGTTTATATATTTTCTACGATAATACGAGCTTGTGGTCGACCCTAGATCGACCATGAACTTAACTACCACTATGTACGACATATGCCGAGTATGCAAGGACGTGAAACAATTCGACGCTAAAGCCTTACACACTAATTTTACCTATTGAGCTTCGAATCAATGCAAAACTAATATTACAATGGTACCCTACTTTCATTCATATTCACTTGATGGCCACAGACACAAGATTGATTAATGCTCTAGAGTGAGGGAGCCCCACAATAAATAAATAGATATTGGACCTTTTATCTCTGCATCTACTATAAACCCATGACTATACGGTGATTCCACCTTATAAATATGTTGTAGGACATGTCATGTGACTCATGCATGAACATGTATACCAAGTTTCCTGCCTAGGAGAATTTTTTATTAAAGTTGGATTGCATTTTTCCCTAAATCTCTTGAACTTTTCGATTTTTGCGGCCGTATCTCTAGCATTGGGGCCTTTGAGTGTTCCTGTGGCGTTGTTTCATACTGCCCCTTTACGATTCTTAGGGTCCGCTTGGCTGTCCTGCCACTAAGGTTCGATTTCCAGGGTGGGTCAGGACTAGACCTGTCCTTGCTCCTGTAGGGATACCCGGGTTTGAGTGCTCTATTACTGGGTTTGATACCACAGATCTCATGGATGTTGTATTGGGATGCTTCAGCGGATCCGCCGGGCTCCTAAACCTGTAATACGAGATTATGAGTGTCCAAAATGAAGGGGAGTTAATTTGTCCTCGATCGCTATAGTCTTAGGGCTATGGTAGCAATTCGCTATCAAACTAAACTCCGCAATACAAGTGTAAATCCAGTCCTTATATTGCTGCTCGTTAACATGTTGATCTACATTGGCGTGCCTTGTGTGCTATAATATGACCAGTTAATCGTAAGCGTAAGTTCCTCAGAAACGCTTTCATAGTTGGGTTGCACACTTAGTCAATCTTCCCGCTTACTACGCACAGTACATATAATTGGCGATTAGATATATAGCATACCGGGAAGTTAGTTCGCATCAGGTTTGGATTCGGTCACGTACGCTCAAATAATGAGATTGGAAAGGACATGGGAACTTTGCCTAGAGCTGTGGAGTGGCTATAGCTAGGGGCGTACTTTCAAGAATGGAGTGTAAACATGCTGAGATGATTGATGTGAAGAATGGCGAATGCGAGTCAATGTGCATTAGATTAGATAAAGGGTTTAACGTTCTCGATCTTGATTCAAGGCCGCGACCCAAAAGGTTGCAAGAATAACACCTTACAAACCACTGCATGAGATTTCCTACTTCGACCACAAAAGAGTAGGTAAAACCTTTACTACAATCATATTTTTATCCATGGGGTATTTTGTAGTGATACGTAATAATTTTTAATGAGGCCTGAGACCATGTCTCGAAGTGAGCTACCTATATAATGCTTGCCTTGACTCTTTCTTTCCATTAACACCCTGTATTTAGTGCCCCAAGCTTAAGTGGAACGATATCGGTCGATTAGAGTGTTACTTTAGTTTCTTATTGGCAAATGCCGAATGTTATAGATTGGAGAGCAATGCTACAATATAGCCATGGAAAATTAGCATAAGGGCAACAGTAACGGATACGGTACACTTGTGGAGGCAATGCAAACTAATTGGATGGAGATTTAATACGTGAGCTATCGATATGGCCTTAGATTAGTCTAGCCTGATATCTTATGGATCTCACATTCCAAACCTTATTGTCCTCTAGCTACCTAGCAGCCATTGAATGAGGGTTTTTTATTTTTCCCTGATAGGAGACATCTTGTCGAAAGCTGCCTTCAGCTTATCTTGCAGACCTACCGCTATTTCTGTCAGACACATCCATTACTATTAGTCTTCGATATGAATAAATCCTCGATAAGGTGCCAACGCTGTATGACCACAATCGTGGTATGTATGGATCGGAGTGTTTCTTTCTTTCTTGTAATAGTTTGAGGACAAGATTGTAATCAATTCAATGTTGCCTAGAGCAATGATATCAATTAGTGTTTGGCTTTTTCTTCTTTAGGCTGACTGCCTAAAGGGACGGCAGGCGGCCCTTCAGGTCATGAGGTACGCCTTAATTTTATATATATGCTGAAAACATAGCGAGAAGGATTTATATTGATGCCATAGGTTATCGATATCGATGACTAGTGCTGCGCAGGAGAAACACTTGGTTCAAGACTTAGGCAACCGTATACGGGATTATTGCTCAGTCCCGATCGCTATCTTTCATAGACTTGTGTAAGTAGTCTCTTCTAATTTGATTGGGCTAGGTCTCTGCGTCATTGCTACGGAATGGGGCAGAGCTGGTTGCAAATCACGTGCCTTCGCTAGTTAGCGTTGTCGGTTGTCTGCAGTATTGCCCCGTTGCTGTGCCTGCATATGTATGATGTTTCGGAGAAGCCAGATACGGTAATACAATAGGCCCGTCACCCTGTTGAGACTATGTTTGACATCTAGATCTTGACAACAGCGCTCTGTGTCAGGATTTCCCCACAGACTGCCTTGTGCAATCTTTGATGAGCAGCTAGGACTTAAAGTTCTGTCAACCAGAAAAGCCATATTGTGCCCCTGAGTATTCACTCAACATTGGGATTCAATTAGTGTACAATATCATAATAGATACGTCACGTGACCATATATTTACTTAAGTCCAGGGACTAAGGCTAGACTCCCACGCACTTTCAACAAAGAATTTTACTGAAGGTGAGACAACTGCTCAAGTGGGCATCCTTGTGGAGTATCATGGTCGCTAGTAGTGTTATTGTATTACTAATATGAGATTAGTGGGATCCACGATACGTCGAATTAAGACTCTTTGTGTCTAGTCCCCAGGCATCATTCAATAATTGACCAAAAAACCCTCCATGGCCACATGTTGACGGATATATAAACTCGGTCTTCCCTCAACTATTTAGACATCCAGATAAAATTCACCATAACAATCTTAGCCATATATCACCTAAGCTACGAGCTCTACTACCCAGGACCTACAAACTTCAGAATCCTTTCCCCAAGTCTATTCTCCCAAGATGTCTTTGGATGTTGAGACAAAATTAACCGGAAACGGGGTTGCGGCTCTCGAAATTGAAGATATTAAGAAGCTCCTTAAGACCTCCTCAGTATGTTACCATCGCTCGGAATCGGTGCTTATTGGAGCCCGTCGCGCCACAGAGGAAGATATGAAGTCCCCATTGATTACGTATGTTACCAACTTGTACGGAAAGCTCTTTATTGAAACCATTAAGGAATTTTCTGAAGCGGAAATCGAATCTGGCATTATTATATTGAGATATCCGGATCCCATCTATGAAAATCGATATAATGAGTGGTATATCACTGAGAAGGAATGGAAGGAGAAGTATGATGGAAACCCAACGAAGAAGTGGAACAACTATAAGGCGAAGAAAGCGGTACAAAAGAAAGGGTTAGAAATTACACCAGAGGTGATCAAATTGCTGAAAGGCAAGGACGGCAGAGCAGAGATTAAAGCCTTCGGTGGGACAATGTGGGCTTTTGAGGACGGATTGTTGACGGAGGATGGAACTGCTATTGCCCCACAGATTCTAACGAGATACTTTTTCAAGATTCGAAAGTAAAGCAAGGGAAAGTAAGCAAGCCTTTCAATCCTCACTCTCGAGAAAAAATCAAGGGTGTAGGATATAAGGCAGCACTCTTTCTGCTATTTTCTGGGAGGAGCAGATATGTGGATTGATTTCGTAACTGATTTTCTATTTCGAGAGTTTTCCGTTTTGTTGTTTACTGGACTGTTCCCATGTTACTGTGCATCAATAACACTCACACTTTGAATTTAATCTATCACAATTGGAAGAGCCTTCCTGAATGCTATTTCTTGCTAAGTGCCTTCACGTTCTAATTTTATTCTCGTACTCAGTTTATCAGGTTTCTGACTTACCAAGGGTACTGCACGTTCCTTCCTTCCCTCCCGCTGAAGCACTATTTTATAGATCTCACCCGACAATTGAATACAATCGCCATTTGTCCCTCACTAGGTCAAATAATTCCTCGAGTTCCTAAAAAGATTGCACAATACTGTTCTAGTTAACCTACCTCTATAATAGCCAGCAGGGACAAAATCATTCTATCAATAATCATTGATATTACCAGGAGTCAATGGGGAATTCAAATCGGCTTATTACAGTATCGGACGGTACAACCGGTCAGCTAACCTGACAAGGTTAATTCGCTATACACGGTCAAGCGCGCAACGAAATTTTTTTTTTTTTTTTTTGAGTCTATACGCTTATGGAGCCTAAGGCTATGAAGCGGCCCCGATCCCTCATCTCAAAAGACTCGGTACACCCTCGGAACAACGGGCCACATAAACGATAAACGTCCTGCCTTCCGAGCCTATGAAACAATATAACCGAAATAACCCCTGCCTCCGCCTCCACGCCCTCGTTTGCCGGCCAACTC
Organism: Terfezia boudieri ATCC MYA-4762; assembly: GCA_003788615.2. Taxonomy (NCBI): domain Eukaryota; kingdom Fungi; phylum Ascomycota; class Pezizomycetes; order Pezizales; family Pezizaceae; genus Terfezia; species Terfezia boudieri. The sequence continues at coordinate 989,509 of ML121539.1, forward strand.
CCCGAGTAAATATAACCACCCCCGCCACGCCTCCACTGGCCCTTCTCCAATTAACAAAAGGGATTCGTAACCCCCAAAACCGCTATTGCCTAGGTCAGATCAAGGTTAGAGAAGAACGTCTCTACCAGGTCTACCATCCGCTCCTCTCCCCCATCCTTTATCTTCTTCAGCCACTTTCTCCGGTCATCCATCTCCTCCCACGTTCCCCACCTTCTGCCAATCTCCTCTCCCCGTGGGCACACCAAGGCAACATGCCTGCCTGTCTCTACCTGGCGTCCACATGTCCTGCACATCGGGTCTACCGTAGCATCCAACTTGTTTCTCCAGGACTGCAAATTTCCTTTACCCGTCCTACAGTGGACGTACTTAACCCGTGCCTTTCTTTCCCACCTGACCACTCGACCTTCCCCGCTGCCTCGTACCTTCCTCTCTGCCTCCCTCATCCTTTTCCATTCTTGTCTAACCCCCTCCCTCCGTGATCTGTAGCTCCCCCGGCTCTATTCTCTCCGAGCCCTCCATTAATATGCTACATACATGAAGATTTCTAAGGCAAGGAAGAAGGGCCACCGGAAGAGCTACAATTAAGTTGAAAAGTATGAAGACAGTTCTGAAAGGGTTCCAAAGGTTGACGAGGCTCTGGATCAATGCCAATACTGTTTGACCGGTCGCGTTTTTTGCCTTTGGAGGTTGATTTAGTGACGGCCTTATTTTCCTTCTCTTGATCTCTTGCTTCCTTGCGGGCTGTTAAATATTCAGCAGTAGCCAATCGAGCTTTATAAGAACCCTCCTATCATGTTTACCTCCTCTTTGTTTATGCAGTTCGTCTTCTAATTCTGGTAATCCGGACCGATAGGCTTTCAAGGCCTCTTGCAACCGTTGTTCACGTTTTTCAATTTCTTGACTGACCGGCATAACTTCAGCTTGTGTATTCTATCTACTCTCAAACTCACCGATTTTCTGCTATTTACATTTTGCGTGCACTGACTGTCTTGACTTATGAATTATTTCTATTTTGACTGCCACGCCCACTTAATCCCACCTAGGTTAGCTGACCGGTTGTACCGTCCGATACTGTAGATTGCAATATTGAGAATTATAGTACTAACTTAAGCTCAAAGCTGGTAACTTTAACTTCAGGGCAAACCCTGACCATGATACATTTAGCTTGCAGGAGATCTTCACGGTTAACCATTACAGGCATCGCTTTATCAAGAATTGTTTAATAGCCTTAATTTTTATGAGGCTGCCTTGTCTCCGACATATCGCGATGATTTGTAACATTGAGTCCTAATAATTGCGGAGGAGTGGCATTGCTTTTCTAGTTGCCTAATGCATTTTCCCATGCTTAGTGCTCAGCTGCGCCCCCAGAAGTTACATAATATCTTTGTTGAGACGGACCCCGTTGGCAGGGGTTGAGGAGATGGGATTGGTTAGGGCTGTGTTAGCGGTGAATAGTAAGGAGCGACGGGAAAGCCCTAAAAGGGTGACAATGGTGGAGGCGGAAGAAGGGTCACGAAGTGGATTGGTAATGAGTAGGAAGAAACGAAGACCCGTCAGGAGCGTGCAGAGAGAGTTGTGAAGGAATATAAGGAAAAGGGTAGTCTGGTTACACTACCCCTCCAGAGAAGGGATCGTAATTTTTGGTAGTTACAGGTGACTTGAGAGCAGTCGCTGTGGTAACCTGACATGGGTGTGTTGCAAGATAGGTGATGAGTTTGGGGGACATGGATCTTAGGGTCATAAATAGGTGATCTAGAAGCTAGATTGCAAACCGAAAATCGAGAACGATGTATGGTAATTTTCTCTAATGTACAAGGGCTCATGATGAGGCTGAAGCAAATAAACATGCACAAGGGAATCCATCTGAAACGTTCAGTGTAAGAATATCTGGTACTTACGTATCACTTGTTCTTATGTCCAGAATCTTATTTTTTCGTCTCATATATCTCACCAGGGATTCCAAGCGCTGTGATTCTTTTTGCCTCTCTTATGGTAGAATGTAGAATGACATTGCACAATGTTGTATTTGGCTCAGTATGTTATACCGACCATTTTCCCCTTTGACTTTCTTCAAACATTTTGGAGGTCCCGGAAGGTATAAAGAAATCAGGTTAATATAAAGAGAACTCTTGGGTGTAGTTCTCGATTATGAAGCCTTTTCAGCTAGTAGTTTTGGTTAGGGGTGACTCAGTATATATATACTGTATACACTGTATAGTATATAGATGTAACTGGGCACGAAGGGCCCATTTTGGTAGCTACTGTGAGTCTTGAGATTACAAGACTAGATAGCACGCATGAAACTGGTACTACAGAGTCCATGTTATCTATCAGCCCCATAAATTAGAGGAGCTCAATCCTTCCCCATTTCCCTCAATCCCCACGGTCCGGCTCTTCTCCAAACTAACCCTCCCCGCATGCAAGATCGCCCCTGTATTCAACGTATTCCTCAAAGTCGGTAAGCCCCTCTTATCCAGCTCCTCTAGTGTCGTCCGTCTTCATTCAGCGCATTCACAGAGTCGATGATATATTTCTCTCTACTTTCCCTATATATTTCTCTCCACTTTCCCTCCCTCTCCACTTTCCCTCCCTACCACTTTCCCTCCCTCGCCATTTTCCATCCATCTCCACTTCCTTCCATAGATATGCCTACGCCTCAACCTCCTCGTCGTCAACCTCCTCGTCGTCAACCTTCTCGTCGTCAACCTCCTCGTCGTCAACCTTCTCGTCGTCAACCTTCTCGTCGTCAACCTTCTCGTCGTCAAAGCTCCTTGTCAAGCTCCTCGTCATCAACGTCAATCTTTGAGTCAACCTAGCTACGCACCAGAGATATCTCCCACCCCTCATAACAAGTATGATCCCACCATACTAAGCTATTACGGAGAGCCCTCCCTTTTGGGTATCCTGTTCCTCCTTCATATCCACTTACCTTCTTTGGCCCTCCACCCATACCGGCTTACCAATACATCGCAAATATCTACATGATGCGAGTTCAGGTAATAGCTAATATCCGAGTCTTTCCTCGCCCAGAACTTGAACATCTCTAGCTGAGACTTAGATTGAGACATGTATGAGTAGAAGTAGTTGAAGTCACCCAGCGTGGCGGCTTTGCGTGGCTTGTACCCCCGCCACCCACCGCCGCTGGGTTGGAAACGGAGAAGCAGCATTGGTATGTGAGAGCCCATAGGGTCTCGGTAGCTCTTGGATATAGACACTTGTGTGACGGGAAGCTATTATCCGTAAAGGCATTATGGGCAGTATACGAAACCCGAATCCTTCGCATCTACCGCCTCAAACGGGGACTCCTTCGAAGGTCAGAGCCTCCCTGACGTAACTGGCGGAGCTGCATATGCGGTTTCTGCAGATGAGTGGTGGGGATTAAGGACTTGTCGACCGGGAAGAGAACGGCAGAGGTCCTGGCTGTGGATGGGAATGCGAGTTTGATCTGGCCGAGGACGGTGTTGCCGACGTTGAGGGGAGAGCTTGGGGAGGGAGAGAGGTGGTTTGTGACGGGGATTTATAGACGAAGAATGGCTGAGGGGTGGAAGAGGGAATGAGATGCAGTGGGGGAGGGGTGGGAGGCAATGGTGCCAGCTGAGTTAAGGAGGAGGATTGTGGTTGGATAGGTGAGTGGTAGGAATCATTGGAAATGTATGTGATGGAATTGTGCTTGAGTATTATGTATTCCATCAGCAGGTATAATCAAAATCAATAATTCTTGCTTTCTCTGCAAGCTGAATTGTGCTTGTGAATAGCAAACCTTGAACTCCATATAATTGATATTCTAACCATAAGCATAGAAAACTCTTTCTCTCGTAAATTGGCAATGCCGGGTTCCACCGGTATCACTTCTTTTGCGCTGGCTATCAAATATTCGGGGTAAACACATTATCCCGTCATCCCTTGAGGAAGTATGTGACGCCTCGCTGCTGACAATTCGCAACTACCTGGGCTTTCCACCATTCAGTCTGTCGAACATCTTGAACTCTTTTTCGCTATCTCGAGCACCCATGCCGCCTATAACCAGACCCTTCAGTCTGAGGCACTCTCGTGTAAAGAGGAGGAGCGGCTGCCCCGAATCCCGCCACTAGATTCCATCAGCGTGGCTTGCTCCCTACTCCCCACACTCCCGGCCCTTGAAATTCTCTCCCCAACTTTTTTCAGAAAAGTCATTCGTAGCCACCCCGGCGAGCCACAAAACCAGATTTCGAAGTTTCCAATCAATCATCACTTCAACTTCCTCCCGGTGCCCTCTAATCCCTCCTCACTTTCCTCCCCCCCACTCCCCTCCAGCGCCTCCTCCTCCTCCCCAATCAACTCTCTCCACGTCGTTGCCCTCTTCTGTTCCACTTTCCCACCCAAATTGGCATTAAATCCAGTACTCTCACTATGCTGTTCATCAATAACCTTACTCCGTATCCTCCTCAAGTTCTCTGCCTCCTCCTCAATTCTATGTCCTTCCTGCTCGAGCCACGACCATCCAGTTAGGAATAAGATTCCGGCGAAGGAGAGGAAGCAAAGGTATGGTGAGGGTTTGAGGTAGAGGATTAAGGGTACGGTGAGGAGGGGGGTGATGTTGAGGCGTGGCATAAAGCACAGAGTGGATCTGGGGGTTGGCGTGATGTGGTATGGAGCACTTGCGTGGGGTAGTCTAGTACCCGTGCGTAGGAATTTCGGGCCAGATAAAAGGGGTTATTGTGCCAATTACGCGATTGCGATTCGAATAACGCGTCAATGAGGCAGAATTAGACAAATGAAGGTTCACGACGAGATGGTCGCGAAATTCCTTTAGGGCGCAATGAGGAAGTCAGCTGACCTAATCCGGAAGATTTGTCGGCCCGGCGGGAGGAGACAATGTGCAACTGATACACCTATATTAACCAGACTACACCTATATGTATGTAGTCTGGTTGCACGACCCTCCGACTGTGGTCATTCGATACGATGGCTTCATGCATTGATCGGCAAAATTGTAGGAATTACTCTTGATGCAGAGATATGCGTGACAGACTATGGTCAGGCCCGCAACGAGATCGTATGAGGGAATATCGATACATCTAATTATAAATATCTAGGTTTACTCAAAACGTTGGAGCTATAAATCTGCGTCGCGTATAGACAGTTCGATTTGGTGCATTTATATTGATGTTTCGCCAGCAAGTCATAGGCGTAAATGACTAGTCTGGTTGGGTGTTGTGCCAACCAGACTAGTAAATGACGCTCATTTGCCCTGCCCAATGGGCCGTTTACGCAGGCTCCGCAGAAAGTACGTTGGTACCGTACCACGTGATCAGGTAGTCTGGTTGTTATCAGGCATCGGCAATACTTGATTGGGTAATTGAGCCTTACCCCACAAAGCATGTGAAACGAGTGCCAAGATTTCTATCGTTGAGCAAATGTTAACTCGAAGCTGACCTCCAGCTTCGCACCTAGAAACGCTCTTTGTTCAACAAATACCGCTATCACTACCCTCAAGTGACTTATTACGAGGCATTTGTACAATATCTTTGCCCCTAATCAGACTACTTTACCTCATCTGTGTTGCATCGCCTCCAAACTTGCAACCAATACCAACATGGCTTCCACGGCCTCACAAGGCGCCGGTGCCGTAGGTGGTGAGGGCGTATTGCAACAGCTCATATCATGGTACTCCAACATACCTTCGATACATATGGACATACACGGTGACTTTGCGGGTTCAGAACTGTTTCTAGTCGAAGGTGATGCCCTGGTGAGACATGCACTCACTTCTGCTGCCACTGCGGGGGCTGCAGTAGATATGGAGAGTAAGGAACCAGCTGCAATTTTATCGGTGAAAACCTGGTTAACCATGTCTTTAATTGCTTGCAGATGGATGGCAGATTCTCCATGCAGTTGCCACTGTGGAAACCTTTCTGGCAAATCTGAAGAAGAGGGGTTGTCGATTCCAAGTTGTGTTTTTCGATTGTGAGTTGCCCTTTTCCAATTCAAATTTTTCAGTACTTTCAAAACTAACTGGATCAAATAGCACATAAGCAACTTAGCGTCCCATCGCAACCAATCTCCAATTCCGAAAATCGATACAAATACCTTGTTGCTCGGGAGTCTATTCTACAACATCTGCTCTCCAATGCCGGGAGCGAACATTCCGAGAAGGCTGTATACACTTTCGATAACACTACAGATGGCGACTTTGACAAGTTCCTTGATAAGCAAAGGCCCTATTTCATCATGTGCCATGATCATGGCCTGTCGCCACCTCCAGTTTCTGTTCCACCTGCCATATATGAGACTGGAACTAAGCTTGATTCAGACAATGGGGCAATCCCAGAAGCCTCAGAAGATACGGAGAAAACAATTCTACTATCTTTTATTTGGCATGTCATGAATTTGGGGTACACAGTGGGGTTGATAAATGAAGTTGAATTCTTAGACTCGAAGGTAAGCTTCCAATCTTCATCCTATTTGTGCTAAATAGACAAATAACACAATTTACCATCTAGGTATTCACTCACATCGTTGCTCCATTCGATATTGAGCAAATTAAATCTCTGTTTTGCAATCTCACGTCATCCATTCCAACACTTGCGGAGCCGCCTCACCGAGCCAGTTCGAATTCCAAGTCTTTACTTACGACAGAATCTATCAAAGAATTAACTGCTGTAGAGACACTCACCGTTTTGGGGCTTCGGGATTTGTGGTTGGAGGCTGATGGCTACAAAGGGATCTTGGCCAAATATGGAGCTCGTTATCTCCTCCACACAGCACTTCTCACAGATCTATCTCTTGGTCAGCGACATTTGCCATCAATTTCTTTTGCCGAAGGAGACAAGGAAGTTGCGGGCTTCCTTGAGGTACTTGGTGGAGAATTCTTAGAGCTATTGAAGGATAAGGAAGTCACCTCTGAGCTACGGAAACGCAAGGGTGATTTTGGAGATTTTGTTGATGGACGACTGTTCCGCAATGTTGTTGCCAGTAGTGTCAGTGAGAGCCTACATGAGCTTTTGGAGCAATGTCCGGAGCAGACAAGAGAACATTACAAGGTTCTCAGATCAGCCCTGCTTGACGTTACTGAACAGCAATTTCCGTTACTTGAAGACAAGTTGGATTTGCAGGTAATTTTCCTTGATCCACTACCACAGCCAAATCCGGACACCCTTCAGGTTCTCCCATTTTCGAATCCCGTCTTCGAGCAGTATATCAAAGATGTCAATCTGCCTACCGATACCACCTCACCTTACCAAACCCGCTATGAGAAAACCCTCTATGAGACTTCCATTTCCGACGCAGCAATGAGGAAACTGAAGAGGGGCAAATCGGGCCCAACGGAGAATTACAGGCCGAGTGAGAAAAAGAAATGGTGGCAATTGAAGGGAGAACAGATATACCAAGCTGACATGCTCAAGTATGCATTGAGTCTGTCTGGATCGGGTGGAGTCGGGCTAGCACCAGAAAGGATTATCACCGCAAGCCCTAGTGACCGCAAGAAAATAGAAGCAGCTCCAACACCAAGCACATCGGACAAAAAGGAAATTGCTGGGAAAAATAAGAATTTGAAGGCAAACCCTAAAGGTGGCGCAAAGGCCAGCAAGGCCACGGAGATCAAAGCCGCCAACGCTGCTTTGATGGCTGCAAAGGCAGGAAAGAAGGCACCCGATGCATGGAAACAGTGTTACACCACCGAGATTGCATCTTGTAGGACAGATCGCGCCAGAGTGGTGGTGCTGGACAATTTCATTCAGAAGTCGACAGATGAGAATTACAAAGTCGAAGCAAGGTTGTTCAAGTGCTCCTATCTTTTCAACATATGGAAAGATGAATACTGCTCCGCGACCGACAGAGCAAAGGAAGGCTACGAGATTGTGGCATTGCTATTCAGTGAAGCAACGAAAATTATGACAAGCTCGGCACTCACAAAACAAATTAGAGCACATATTGATGCATTGTTTTCTGCGTTGGGATTTTCACCCCTTTCAGTGTCCGAGGGGGCACCCGCTCTACCTTCGATATCACTGACTATCACCCCCCCACCGGTTCCAACTGGTGCCACTGCATCGAAGACCAGAATTGGAATGACCTCGCTCGAGTTCCAGCTCCAGTATTGTGGACCTTATATGGACCGTAATTTGGACTCCTCTACGGACAGCAGAGTGAGATTCAGACCAGATAGGTGGCAGGTGGACGTTCTTGACGCACTCGATGCAGACAAGTCCGTCTTTGTTGTAGCTCCAACCTCCGCTGGTAAAACATTTATTGCTTACTACGCGATGGAAAAAATCATCCGGTACAGTGATGATGATATATTGGTATATGTTGCTCCAACGAAAGCATTGGTATGTCGTCTAGAAAATATCCTGCATTTCTAAGTATTTCCTGAGTACATTTTAACATCATTCTAGGTCAATCAAATTGCTGCGGAATTGCAGGCTCGATTCGCGAAAGAGTATCCGAAACAAATCGGTAAAACTGTGTGGGCCATCCATACAGGAGACTATAGTATCAACAACCCACAGAAATGTCAGATTCTCGTCACCGTCCCTCATATCCTTCAAATCATGCTCTTGTCCCCTGCGCATGCAACGACATGGACACCGCGAGTTAAGAGGATTATTCTTGATGAAGTCCATTGTATTGGGCAGAGTGAGGATGGTGCTGTTTGGGAGCAACTCTTGTTGCTCGCTCCGTGCCCTATTATTGCATTGTCGGCCACAGTGGGTAACCCGGGGGAGTTCCATCAATGGTTACAAGTGACGCAAGCTGGACTGCAATGGAAAGGAACGTCAGAGAAAAGGGATAAGGGTAGCGGGGTTGAGGTTGTAATGATTCACCATAAGCACAGGTACAACAATCTCCGGACGTTCTACTACAAGGGATTAACCGACCAGGTGCAAAAACCATTTGAAGGGCTAGAGCAACCCAAAGCTTACGCCCTTGGGCTGGCAGACTTAGAATCTTCAAAGAGTTTCAAGCACTTGCATCCAGTTGCCGCTCTAGGGGATGACGCTGGTAGTGGGATACCAGAAGACTTATCTTTGGAGTCAAGGGATTGCTTTGCACTCTATAAGGTCATGGAGAAGGTTCAAACCAAGGAATATCCCTTGCCAGCAAAGCTTGTACCAGACAAGGCATGGTTCCCAGAGGTTGTTCGGAAAGCTGATGTAATTGTTTGGGAATCGGAGTTGAAGCAGGTGCTTAAGGAGTGGATGGTCAATGCCAAACCACAGTTTTTAGAAGTTGTGAAACTGTTGAGAGGTGAAGATGCTGGCACGGAGAAGGCCGAAGGACAATCTCAATCGGCAGGAGCTGTGGGTGAAGTTCAGAAGCAGGAGATGGATGATGGCGCAGAGGCAGAGAGCGAACAGGTGGAGCCTGAGGAGAGTAATCAGCTAGTCCTTAGCGGAAAGCAGCTCTCACCTGCACAAGAACGAGCGATAAATGAGACTCTAGATCTGTTAAGCAAGCTTCACACTTTGAATGCCTTACCTGCTCTTCTCTTCAGTTATGATCGCTCGATGTGCGATACTCTCTGTTTAAGACTCGTCAAACAACTAGTCAAACATGAGAAACGATGGCGTGAGAACAGCAAGGAGTGGAAAAAGAAGGTTACAGAGAAAGAGTTATATATGAAGCGGAAGGAAGAGGCTGACCGCAGGTCAGGTAAAGTGAAGAAAGTGGTGAAAAAGAAGGGTGGAGATGATGAACAGGATGATATAAAGGAGCAGAAGGATATGGATAGCAGAGGAGATGATGCATTTGCGGCAATTGCTGCTTTTGACCCGGAGGCGCCAAGTGAACAGTTCTCGTTTGCTGGAAGAAGAAATATTTCGAAGGAAGACTTGGAGGTTGATCTAATAAAGCTGAAACGAGCAGAGGTTGGAGATGACTTTATTGAGGGTTTGAGGCGAGGTGTGGGAGTCCATCATGCTGGGTTGTCACGACCGTTGAGGGAATGGTAGGTCTTTCTTTCTGATATATTTTGATTTACTAATTTGTCTCTAGTGTCGAACGTCTCTTCCGTAAAGGGTACCTCAGGGTGGTGATTGCAACTGGTACATTGTCTTTGGGTATCAACATGCCTTGTGCAACGGTTGTGTTTGTCACAGACGACGTCAGTCTTACCCCACTGAACTTCCGACAAGCTGCTGGTCGTGCTGGTCGTCGTGGATTCGATCTCCTCGGTAATGTCATCTTCCATGGGCTTCCATCGGAACGTACACGACGTCTCATAAACAGCAATCTACCCTCCCTCATGGGACACTTCCCCACCAGTACCACACTGATTTTGCGCCTATTCACCTTACTTCATGGATCAAATAATGCCCCTTCCGCAATATCTACTGTCAACTCCCTTTTATCCCAAACTCGAATATCTCTTGACAGTGGTGGTGGGGACTTTAGAGACCAAGTCATCTATCACATCCGCTTTTCAATTGAGTACCTTCGACGGATGAACCTCCTCAGTTCCACTGGCGAACCGACGAATTTTGCGGCGCTAACTGCTCATCTGTATTATACTGAACCAAGCAACTTCCTATTTAACGTGCTCATGCGGGAAGGTGTTTTCCACACTATTTGTGCACCACTCTCGGTCCCCAGCAAAGAAAACGTCGACCCGGAGACGCTTACACTGGAGGTGAACAGGAAACTGCTAATTGTTCTGGCTCACATATTCGGAAGAGTACCTTTCCGGAAGTCGGATAATGTGGAGTTGTGGGGGGCGAATTCAAAGTCGGTGGTGCTGTTACCAGATTTGCCGCAAGATGCTGCGGAAGTTCTGAGGAAGCATAACGAAGAGTCGTTGAAGGTTTTCTCGAAGTATGTTGTGGCGTACGCAGCACGGCATAAGAAAGGGAAGAAGGCGGATATCCTTCCATATAGCGAAAGGGCGTTTGGAGCAAAGATTGAGGTTCCTACCCCCCAGTTCCTCAAGCCCCTGGAGCCTGTTTATGCGAGATCGCCGTTTATGGCTCTATCTGGATATACGGATGCGTTCACGTCAATCCCAGAGTTGGCTTCCACTTGTCGGGATGATATATTGCTCGAAGCTTCAGGCCTACCTTACCTTGCCGTCGATGGTGTCCGGCTTAACGCATACATCTATGACTTCCTCCAACACGGAAGTTTGAATGAATTGGTTGTTGCAAACCATATCAGGAAGGGTGAGATTTGGTATATGTTGAATGATTTCAGTATGGCATTGGCTACTATTATCACCACGTTGAAGAACCTTGTTAAAGTAGGACCTGAAGGGGAGATACGCATGGGTGACGTTGCCGTCGGACGTGGTATCGGAGAGGATATCCTTGAGGAAATAATAGCCGCTGCAGAAACCGATACGGGAGGAAATGTCACCACGCCGTCCTCCACGAAGTTGCCCATTGGGAGGAAGAAACCAAAAGCGAGCTGGGATGATGAGGATGCAAGAGATGTTGTCACCAATAGTAGTCTGGGGCCTGATGGGGATGACGAAGGAGATGAAGATGAGGAGATATTTGGAGATGAAGAGGGGGATACGGATAGGCAGGCGCTGCTGAAAGTGCTGAAAGGGTTTGTGAACTTGCAGCAGGAGTTTAATGATAAGTTCAGAGCAACATTTGCAACAAAGAAGGATGCACAGAGGGCGAGGAGGAAGCTTTTGGATGCACAAAGGGCGGCGAATCCGACGGCGGTGAAGGAGAAGAAGCCGAGATTGAGGCTGAGGTAAATGGTCTGATTGGGATGAGTGGGTATGGACTGATCTGCTTTTGAATTTGACTGTATTTACGCTCTTTGCGGGCTTCATGAGGAAAAGGATTACCATGTGAGACCTTATCAATTATTTGAAATATAACAATATATACTGTCTTGCTCAAACTTGTGTTCCGTCAGCTCCCGTCGTCGTTTCGTAACTTATTTGACGCGGCAAGTTGAGAATGGCTGCCGCCAATCTCGGGGAGTCCCTCTTTTTTCTTTTTACGTGTAAATATATGTAAATAGTAAAAAGGTGCTGCAGCCTATACTTACCCCACCCCAATCTCCATATGCTCTTCGATATGAAAAAGTAGAAGGGAGGAAATTTTACATTAAAAAGGAGGTTCTCCCCCGCCACAGGCCACCCGCTCAACCCATAAACAGGATTACAAAACCCTGTACACATATATTTAGATCTATAAAATCACCTGTTTCTTTATTATTCTTCCTCCAGCGACAGAAGGCGAAAAGAGACAAGCGAAGCAGCTCACCTATATTTTAAATTTAAATAAAGTCAGAATTATTTCCTCTCGCTATGCAGCCTGCATTAAAGGTACATAAACATTCGCTTTTTACACTATCCTAGATACATTGTAGCTTTTTTAACCCAATATCTATATAACTTATGCCAACATAATGTGATATGGACAGCTTACATGCTGAGGAGTGGATCCATATTAAACACGCTTCCATCCGATAGGCCCTATTCTCCCCGTGCAAACTTACACTCATGATTTTTAGTTCAATGCACTCACTGACTCCCCATTGCCATGACCCCTGCAAACATAAATTTTCCATTTACCGTATAACTTGATAGTAAGACAGTACTCTTAGAATTGATTTCTCTTTCTCAGGTCCGATATTTAGGTGTCTTACAATTGAGTACTTTCCTACCTTGGGATACCATCTTACAAACAAGCCTACCTCTGCCCCTGTGCCACCTGGCCGTACATACCCCGCTCATGGGTCTTTTCCCTGAGTCTACAGTAACTCCGCCTCTACGAGGGGCTTGTGCCAACCAGACTAAGTAACTCCTAATGACTAGCTGCCCTGTAAGTGATTTAGGGGAGGTGAATGACTTTCTTCGGCCTACTGGTACTGTCATCTGTATCCTGAAAATGGTGGAAACGGTCCAAGCCTGTCCCTGTGCGGAGTAACCTCCTCTCCACATGAGCATTCTGCCATATCCGTAGGAGCTGGGCCGGTACCATCAGAATCTAGAATAGGTCCACCGATTGAGTACCCTCCCTTCGAGCCCTCGGATATTAATTTCATAGTCTCCAGATCCATCAAATGCAATCACAATTCCGCATGTTTCAATCCTCATAACCTATGCTGATGGTGCGCGAATGCTTTGTTTTCCTCCCCTCTGATAGAATGTATTTCTTTATTAGGCATCAGCCGTGGCGTTTGTTGCGCAATACGGTTCCCTTTTCTTTCGCTGGTTTACTTTTTTTCAAAACGTCTTTGTTGCCCAGTCGGGCGAAGTTCTTTCCTTATTTGCACGGCTTGACATATGCAAGCCTGCGCAGGTGTCCCCTGGTATTCTACTGGGTTCTGTGTTACCTATAGCTCTATATTCTTTAACTATCAGCTTCACAGTGCATTCTCAGGCCGTCTTCGGTTATACCGTTGGAGAAAACAAAAAAGGTATACTTTATTGGCTACGTTAAGCTCTTCACCTCCCTCATTGAATACACCTCAACTACAAAAATAAGTCTACTGAGGGCTAGGCCGTCCATAGGATGCTGTGCCGGATCAATGTTTTTCCTCATACAGCTTTTTATCGACGCGTCCAAAAAGCTGCTGGGACTTGCTTGGATGCATAAGTATAAGTTTTGAAACAGCCTTGATAATGCAACATGGTGTTGTATCTGGTGATGACTATGGGAGATGGAAATATAGTGTACCATGGCCAACAGTGCCCTGTTCATGTCATGTCCATTATGACCTAAGCTGCTGTGGCCCAAATACAGGCCACTATAACCGGAATCCAGAACCAAAAATGCTGGTATTCCCCATCTCATAACCTCATATGAGCATCTGAATACACAATCCGATCCACATCCATACTTACAACTACAGCTTACCCCTACATACATACACACACACATAACATACAATGGCCCGGCAAGCAAAGGGCACAAAGAAAGCCAAGAAGCCCGACAAGACAGGCCCACTTAGTGTTGCAGCTATCGTTGCTACTCAATCCACCCCACGCTCGCGTGTAAACTGGCGTGTGCAGCTAAATCTACCAGCAGCTCCGGTTGTGGTCCCGCCCGCACCTGCGGGGCCAAGACCGCGGCTGCCTCAGCAAGCCCCTGCGAATTCAACAGCCGCTGCACGCCGTACAGCACAGGCTGCGCGAGCGGCGGCCATGGCAGCACAAGACGTGTGGGATCTCCAACAACAAGCATACGAGAATGCGGTTGCGTATAATAATGGTCAGCGGCGGAGTGGACGGGCAAAGGCAAGGCCCAAAAGACTACTAGATGAGAAGGATTGAGGAGGTTTTGTTGCCAGCGCCTGATGATGACTTTTCTTTGTATTTGCATGAAATTTAACGCTTGGCGCCTGTTGGTGTTTGTTAATGAATTTTATTGTTTTTTATGGCTTTTTTATAATTCATTACTCGTAATCAAGCTAATCTAACCTATGACGACAGACTGCATGCATCTCCAGGTCGAGCCCGGTAGATTGTCCAACCCCAAGGCCGGTCCAGAAGGGGTCTATATCTCGTGCATGTTACTTATATACCTGTAGAGTTGTTGGGTTTGGTTGGGATAGGGAGATAGGTAGAGAGACCTTGAGAGGGAGTAGGGTTAGGTTAAGGCTTCTTAAGGTAGGAAGGATTTGTTCAAGGATAATGAGAAGATCTTGAGAGCGCTTGGGTCAGGGATACGGGGCCTAGAGATTTGTTCAGGGCGTCGACGATTCAGTAAGCCAGCAGATAGTCTAAATGAGTACTCTAAATTCAACAATACTAATACCTATTGTCAGTGAATGCTGGAACGCTGCGAATTCTGTATAGACCCTTCCCCATGAATCGAAGGCCGGCCGTCCTGAAAGCTTTAAGATTGGGGAGAGCGACTTCCTTCGTCCTATGACCTAACCAGCGCTACTTAGCCTAGCCAGTGTACAAGTACATTACTCTGGTACCACGACACCCTGATTTTTACAACTTACCTTGAACGTCCAAAGTTTAATTTAGGTATTCTATCAATATGCCATGCTAAAAAATACACCGAATTTTTCTGTCGGAGGAAAGATCCGAGAGCGCGTGGAATATAGGAACGAGTATGGGATGTCAGCTCATGTAAGCTAGGATGCGTGAGTCTGAATGCGGGAACCTACTTTTCGACCCTATGTCCAACCAGATTCTAATACTTGATTATAATGCAGAACTCTGCGGGTGCTAAACAAGAATATATGTCTTCCCCCGGCCACGAAGATTTCAGAAACAAGTACCAAAAATCAGTGAATTCGGGAATGTGTTTTAAAGCTGCGTGGGGTCGTCCCAAAATGGCAGCCACTACCTTATTGGGTGGTCCACTTATGGAAATACCCTGGCGACCCCTGTATAGGTGCCAATACCATATTCTACAGGACCCTTGGGATAGCTTTTACTCTTCATGAGATACTTACATATGTTGAAGGGAAACTCCTGATTGGGTGTTATGGGGCACAGGATATGAAGATGCATCCCTCAATGAAATAGTCAGACATATACCCATTCCTGCATATAGTAGGTCTTTTCCTCCTGTAATTCCTACATGCGCGTGTCCAAGTATCCGCATGAGCGGAGATTGCATCTCGAAATCTTTGTAAACATAGATATCACGAGATTTTGACCTTCTTGCCATTGCACCAGCCTTTCCTTAAGAACCCTCCTTCTGATCAGTAATACTCATGAACCACCTGTTTGACCGGTCTAAAGCTGCAACGTTAGTTGATAGGTAGGCCCGTAGACCAACTTCAGCTGTAAAAATTGGACGAGCTCAATACTCGTGACCGGAGTTAGGTAGGTATTTTAGGTTATACATGCGGTCGTAGACAAGCCATGAGCTGCGGGATGTAGGCGTGAGTGTGAAGGAAGAGGTTGAAAGGCCAACCAGACTAGTTGAAAGGCTGCCCCGCCGACGGTCTTGTGTTGTACCGGGACTCATCATGAAAGATGTTGATCTCGTTCCCGTAATCTCGACCCTCGAGCGTTCCCGGGGCTCGAGACTGATCAATAAAAGAAAGTAGAGATTAATAATTAGGTACTTCTCCTTTCAGTTATGTGTCTATTCTCCCTAAACCTATCGCTATCATTCGCGACGCCGAGCTCCTCGACTCTCTCATACCAACACCGCCACATTGCGAGGGTACGCCAATGACGATGTTCAGCTCCTTATCTACTAGCTGGTGACCACCAATCCACCCTCACTACCGTACCTATGAAACTGAACCTGGCACCAACAACGATCGATTCCTACCTTCTGACCAAGTTCCAACTCTCATTGCTTCCACCCTTTCTGATCTCTCAAACCCTACCTCCAGTATAAAAATCGTCAGACTTCTAGGTGTCATCGCCTGATTGTCGAGCAATATTTGTATTCACGAAACTCAATTTTAAACGCTTCGAACTCTACGTCATCAGCCATAAATCTTATAGGTATTAGGAGTAGTCAATTGTTATTTCCATTAATGTAATGTCAATAACGAAGTGCCTTGGGAGAGCTAAAATCCCAAAATCAATTGACCACCCCCACCCGCTCACAATTAAATCTTCAGTTAAGCCTGCTTAGTAACATCGAAATTACTTCTCTCAACAAACATCGAAATCACTCTCTCAGCTTCAAATTATCAATATGCTACAACTCACTCAGCAGAGAGTGTTGTTAAACAACATTTGGGGGGTTATAGAGCACCTTATATAGGTGCTGAAGGAGCTTTCCGAAGATAACATAATATTGGAGCTACTAGATAAGGTATTGGGTGTTTATAGAAAGATATCTATGCACCGCTATATGGCTGTTCAAGGGAGTACCAAAAGGCATCATGCAAGAGGGATATCGCTGCTAGAGAACCTGATTATGAATTACCTGAAATTTACATTCTTGAACCTATTCAGAATGCATAGAATATCTTTTTAGATACTTATGGATCTTATAACCCCTACCTGGCCTGAAGTACCAGAGTGTTACATGCAGGCTGTAACTACGAGAATACTTTCGGAGTGAGCAGACTATTGACAGTAAGCATGGATAAGTATAATTGTACTAACAACTTGGATGTATTGTAGACTTGATAAGAATAAAGCTATATGAGACTTAGAATACTGCTTGGGGCTTATTCTATTAACTATCTAATTGCAGCAGCTTATATAGAAGTCTTGATCTGATTAGGACTTATTAGATCTAGACGAGACTTCCATCATATCCTGCTGAATATGCCAACTAGACTACTGTCAAACTAGGTAGATGTATATAGTACCTACATAAATAACTTGCAAAAGCCTTCTAACCTCGTAGATTAGAATCTGAGTGTACTATATACATACTATTATGCTATAGATATTTATATTTCGCTGTTATGTACTGCTAAATATACTAACTAGACTACTGCCAAACTAGGTAGATGTATATAGTACCTATGTAAACAACCCTCCAATCTTGTAGGTTAAGATCTGAATATACTATATACTTTCTATTATGTCGTGGATATTTGTATTTCATTATTGTGCATTTGTTATGCAAGAGAACAATAGTTTTGCTGTTATGAAATATAAATATTATGGCATACTAGAAAGTTACGAATAAAAGGATCACACAACCGTTCTTCTATAGTAGTATTGATTAAGTTAGAGTATACAACAAGGGAGCTATAGGTAATAAAGTTTTTTTTCATTTCTATGTTTATTGGAAAGATGAACTGGAGACTTTGAAGTAAATTTAGAAGAGATTATAAAAGTTCTACATTTATTGTCATGAGATCTAGTTTTTAAATATTGCACTATATGGAGCGGGTGCCTACGCATCCAAGTATGACAGTGAATTCACAAATTCCACTATGTATCAGTAAAACAACAGTGAAGACAAATACAATTACTATATCGTCCAAGCCACTTCCCCCTCGCCCACCACCAGTGCCACCAGCGGTTGAGCATGAATCGAACTTGGAAATACCTGAGGGAGAATTGAGCAAGGTGGATCAACAAGTAAAAAGAGGTTCGACGACACAGGGTGCGTGGGAATGGACCATCGAGGGCGAGCCTTCCAGGAGAAGAACTTTTAGCGAAATGAGATATATGCCGCTTCAAGCGTCAGTCTTGGGTCCAGGGCTGAGTGCCATTTCTAGCGATGTCGATCTCGGTGTCTTCGAGTTCCCACTCATCTTCACAATGTCAATTGATACGGCTCCTAAACCGGAAAGTGGAAAGGGACAGTTGAACCGCGAAAGCAGACGACGAATTCGAGAGCAAAGAGGGTCAATTTTACGGAGGCGAGGGAGGGATGTATACTTAGAGCTTGTTGATCTTGAGCATCTGATGGGGGAGCCTTGCTACGAAGTTTTCCTAATTCGACTTGACGGAAGTATTTGGTTTGTTCTGAAGATCAGGAAAAACACTACTAGTTTATTGGCAGTAGGTATTTTTGACGTGGGGTTTCCCAATATTATTCCCCGTAAACAGCTTGCCCGTGAACGAGTTGTTGCTGTACGTTGGGCGGATGGGTTAGGCTGTGTGGACAACATGTGTGGGTCAGGTGTCGATAACGAAGGGAAATGAGCGGTAATTGCAAGACAGCACACCATTGGGAGAGGTGGAGATTGAATTCCCGGAAGCAGCAGCGGAGCTAGAAGCTGTAGAGGTTTAACTTGGGGTAGCCCTGGAGAAAGAGGAGGGTGCTTGGTTTGTGCCAGAATTCCGAATGAATTCCTGGCAACACTTTTCATCACACGTGCGGAGTTTTTTATATTGATGATTTTATATTTCTCAGTGTTTATATATTTGTCTTGCGATTTATATGATATGATTGAAGCTGAAGGTGTTTTTCTGACAAAAGATTACTGTATAGTATTAAGGTAACTAACATATTTAACCAAATCACTACTAAAGACAAACACAAGAGAAGTTAATGAGAAAAGAGAGGCGATGTATAAAAATCACCCTGAATCAAAGAGAATCTTCAAACCCATCAAACCCTCACGTCTACGCCTCATTTCCAACTCAGTTAGTCAAAGTGACTTTCTTCCCTTTCCATTCCCCCACATAGTCGCCCTCTTCGTTCCAACCGGCCCTCCCACTCGCAACCTCCTCCCAAACCCATCTTCCCACATCCTCCCTACTGACACCACAACCAATTGCTGGGCCCGCTACATCTCCCCACTTTACACCTTCACCAACTCCCGGTACACGCTTCGGGTATCCAGCTCGCAGAGGCTTCGCTTCAGCAGGTTGATCATTGAAGAGTGCTCCACGAACAACAAGATAATCGCATAGTGGGTTGCTTTTCGCATCGCTATTGACATCAGAATCCGCAGCTGCAGTCAAAACATCCTCCATAGCAATTTTGTCTTTGTGAGGACCACTCAAGAAGCACTTGTATATCATAAGCATAGGAATGTAAATGTCACGAGGATCATCCTCCCCACCCCGATAGACCCCTGTCGAAGAAATTGCGAGAATCAGGGGCTTGTTGTTTATAGTTGACTCGGAATAATGGGTCGGTGATTGCCGAAGAGCATTGAGGACCGCGGACATACCATCTTGGCAGATAGTGGGGTTGTCAAGCGTGAAGAAAGGTGGAATAATTGTTGCACGGGGGTACCCCCCGATGCCGAAGAGGATGACATCAACAAATCTCTTGTCCTCGCTATGAATGTTAGGAGGAAGCGTGATTGTTTCGACAACCTTGTCGAAATTTGTAAGGATATCTCCCTCAACGATTCGGAGACGAGTGGCAATAGTCTCTTTCGGGACGCCCTTTGTTGTAAGGAGGGTCTCAAGTTTAGATGTGGATCGGGCGAGGACGGATACGTGCTGCGGGGAGTTACCAGAAGGCGGAGGTGTATTAAGAAGACGGACGAGAGTAGAAAGAAGGCAGCCACCTGTTGCACCGAAGAGGGCAACTGAGGGCAAGTAGACTGGAGCCAGAGCCGGGGTTTTATCTGTAGACGACATGGGGGTAATAGTATCTGTAAATGCTTTCGATAAGATACAGTGGTCAGGTCCTTCTCGAGATTGTATATCGAGTTTTCTCTGGTATCTTTGTGTTATATTCAATCTGAGCAGCAACCAAAGCCCTTTTATAGAAGTTAACTGTATAAATTCTCTCTACGAGAATTAATCTACAAAATCAGTTTTGGAGCTTCATTCTGTTGTAACTACACACCCATTCATTCACCCACCCGGGCGTCCCCGCCGATATGGTTGTGACTCTTCGTCGGAGGAATAGTCGTATGCTCTTCGGCATTCCGTAGTACAAAGCTTGTCATGCGCGTTATTGTGTTACTTTTATAGCAAGCATGTCTTACTTTTTCTGGAGAAGCCTATTTTATTTTCGAGGTTCCAAAATATTTAATTCTCATGCGGTTAATAGCTTCAGGGAGTCTTACAGGCTGTGTTTAAAAAGACAGACTCCAAAGGGAAGTAGCTAACATGTACTCCGGAGAGGACAAAGGCATGACATCAACTGCTTTCAATCATAAGTTCAAATTTGAAACAACTATACTGAAAATGGTATATCGAAGTACGTCTCCTGTAGTCACCTTTTACATGACAATTAAGGAACTGCAGGGATATGACCCCACAGCGCGGACAAACCGAGTCCGACTGATGGCAATTGTTTGCCCGCCTTCCAAGCGTCTTTGTGCACTGTTAGTCTCGTGCCATAAATCCCTGTTAATGGTAGGTGAGGCCGTCAACGTTGAGATTAAGAGAGGTAAGAATGTCTCGGCCCAACGACTATCCATAACTGTTTACCTTATTGGATACAGAGGCTCGCACCAAAAGTTGCATATGCAATCATTCTGCTCCAAACGGGTTTTAATGACAATGCATTTTATACCAGCCATGTAGCTATTTGTTTTAACCTTTATTGTTGCTCGCCTCCTACCTGAGTGGCTTCTTTGGGTACAGAACGTCTTCATTGTCCCTATGTTGCCGTCTTCTAAAGTATGCCAATGCTACTTCGCCCATGCGGAGCAACTTGGCGTATGCAACTCTAATGCAGCAGGCTTGGCATACTCCGCAAGACAATTTGGGTACTGTACATAGTATGCAGAGTAGTAAGGTAAAACTCATCGCTACATGGCCGGTTAGTCTGGTTGCATGACCCCTCCGTAGCATGACCCCTCCGTAGGAGACTTAGTAGTCTGGATTGCACTAGCCCCTCGGTAGAGTAGTCTGGCTTGCGTAGCAGGTATAAAATAGAGGTCTGCCAACCAGACTAGTATAAAATGCATTGTCGCTGAATAATGCCAAGCTGCATGTGTTGCATAGGCACTGCATATGCAAGATTACCGAACCGGAAGGAGGAAAAGTGAGCATATATGCATGTGAAAAGGGTATATGTGAGTCACCACTGGAAGATTCCCTTTATTACCCTGAACTTCTTTAGCTTTCCATATGGAAACAAACGGAACATCTCGAACGAAATGGAACTTTCCATAGAAGGGTTTCAAATGCCAAGAATGCCCATTCAGGTTTTCGCATTCATGTATATATAGGACTTCTACCGACCTTCCTCTCCTAATCCTCTTCATCACCAAAGCCAGACTCACTTGGCGCCAAGACTATAGTTCGCCACCCAATCTTCAGGTCGATTAATACCTCAGCTCGCCTCTCCCCTTACCGTACCACGTTCTCTCATGGCTATCGAATGAGCTCCCCCGCTCCTGCTCCCGCTCCTGCTCCTTCGTCGATGTGCTCCCCCGGTCTTTCTCCTGCTCCTGCTCCTGCTCCTGCTCCTTTATCGATGAGCTCCCCCGCTCCTTCTCCTTCATCTACAACACCAACAACATCAACGACTCCAACACCAAGTAACTCCAGGAACTCAAAACCTACAAAGCCGCACGCCACCCACGTTCACAGCTTCTTTGAGAGTCAGCCCTACAAACGATGGAAATTTACCGCTTTCGATACTCACTGTCGCGCTTTCGTCGACTATACCTGGTCTCATGAGAAGATACACAACTTCTGGCTGAAACAGCTGAACCGGCTTCTAGACGAAAATTCCCCTCTCGCGCCTACTTCAAAAATAAAACAGTTAATCCATGGTTCTCGCCGCCAGACTAGTCGTTCTAGTAAAGTCAAGCAGCTTAATACCGTGAGTACTGTTTTACTTTCATTTGGGTGATAGAATAACCAGCCAAGTCGCCGTGAAAACGCGACTGGTGTTGAATTCGGGATTGCCTAGGTCGCAATCCAGCCAGGCTGCCGTAAAAACGCAGCTTGGTGATGGCGGTGTGATTGCTTCGTTGCATTCCAGCCAGATTCGCCGTAAGAACGCGAATCTGGTGTTGCCGCTGGGATCTATCTGCCTAAATGCGATATTTCCCACCAACGTGGTTGCCGCTCGCCGTAAAAACGCGAGCGGTGTTGCTACAACTTTTCATCTTGCTGAGGTTTACGAGACGATTACTGTTTACAAGACGATGATATCTGATTTAGCTGTCTACTTAACCCGAAGGCTGGTTATTGTTTCGCTGGTGCATGTTGCGAGAATGTATACTACGCATGTTAAATTGAACTGAAATTGTTTTTAATAGCTATCTTCTGTCATAGAGTCAAAAGGCACCTATCACCTTTATACATGGGAGTGCAGTCGGGTCCGTCAATATCTCAGAGTCTTCAATAACTTCAAGCAGCAATGTCGAGACATTCGAAATCACGGGTCTGTCTGAATCGTCGTCCAAAAGTGAACCAGTTGCAGAACAATCATGCCCACTTCCTGAGGTACAGCCCGCTAATGGAGATGGATCTGACGAAAATATATTTGCGGGGACACCGCCTGCACCACCTCCGGTAAATTCACGGTCATCCCATCAAACCTACCCCCAAGGTGAACTAATCCAGTGCTCTCCAGGCACACCCTTCCTCAGTTGTATTCCAAAACGGTGCATCTATTGATGTTTGGTTTTCAAACCTCCGTGACGGCCCTTCCATGACCCTTCGCTATCCCTACTTACTCGATTCGAATATTGTTGATGTCGATGACGAGCCTATCCGACAAGTATGTTGTCCAGTTCATTTTGAAGAGCTTCAAACACAGCTAGTCTCCGCCCTCCCGCGTATCACACACTGTGTAGAATTCGCCATTAAACGGTTTGATGGGTGCAAAACCATTGAGAACTATCGTGAAATTGCGGAAACTTCCCCTCGTCCTGCTGGGGTCGCTTGGTCGAGGGAAAATCATCCGGCGTCATATATCAACCAAGCCGTTTTCCATCTTACAACATTGATGGATAAACTTATGGAATCTATGGTCAACATCGGGCCGTATCTCCGTGAGGGATTTTTCGATTCTTCCGTGAACCCTTGGTTCATCGACTCTTTATTCCTTGGAGGAAGTTATCCGAACATTGTTGTGTCCCGCAAGGAGATTCAATCCTATATTCCTGGGTATGCAGAAAAGTCAGATGCTGTATTCAGATATGTGGATGGGGTACTGGCCTTTGACTTGGGGGTCATTGAGGTTTCTGGAGGTGCTGCAAATGTGAACAACGATCCAAAGTCTGGTCGTGACCACGCCAAAGTGCATAGAGCCATGACTGGGAATTTAGACATCCTCGGGGCCTTAGTGAGGAAAGATTGGGACTATATGCAAAAGCTACAAGTTTTCGGCATTATTAATAATGGTACATCCTGATCATTTTCTTACTTCTGTGCCATAGACTGACGGGTAATGCTTCGCTAGGCTGGAATATTAACATCCTCCAAATGACTTATATCAGCCCCCAGGTAAAAATGATGAAAATGCATCGCACTTATCGGATTCCAATATATCCAGGGCAGATCAAAACCATATTCCCGCTGTTGTCACTTATGACGCAATGTCAAGCAGCAATGGAACATACTATTAAATGTATTCTGGATTATCAGGAGGCGCATTACTGAAATCAGGATACTGATTTTGAGATCTTTGTTTGAATATCGTACTCTTGATACTATTGTTAATGCGCAGATATGGAAAAGTGGATAGTGAGGCGCCTTAGCCTGTTGAAGGTTAAAGGTGGTTGCAGTCCATTTGTAACTTATCTGGGGGAGATCTTTGATACCTATATTATCAGATAGACATTACGTAGAGGCGAACCGTAACCTGGATTGTATGTTCTACAATAATAATATACCTTGTGATCCTATTGTCTTTTCTCTCGCCTTGTACAACCACCAATACTTAGTTTTAGCTACATAATAATCATCCTACTCATCATTCCACTCGTACTTATCTATGTGGTTTCTGAATTCTATACTGTAAACCTTGAAGTTCAGGGTAACGCGATTGACCGCGAGGTAACGAAGAAACCATCCTCCATTCAGAAATTTAATAATACATATACAGCCCCAGCTCCATTATGACATTTGTGGATGTATTCAGAGTGTATTCAGAATCAGGAAGTGATACACTGATCTGAGAAAGAAGGCGGATTTGTTGCAATATCATTTTTATACACGCTTCTGCCTTGGGATTTCCGTATGTTGTTCATTGGTAGCAAATTTAGATTTACTTTAAAGCTTAGACGCATGAACAGTTTTGAGAAAATCGATGGAACGGTTCTGCTAGCATCAATACCAAATTTATTTTCTATTTCGCACGTTATATGTTTGGATAAAAGATCGACCAATGTAACATAAGAATCACCAGAATCCTCGGATTGTGATGTATAGAGGTTATATTCCTAAATATAACAATAGCTAAAAGACTCGAGAAAGAGAATGTTCAATAGTGATAAAAGAAGAGCGAGCTAGCTAAAAAGAGAGAGAGAGAGAGAGAGAGAGAGATAGGTAGCCCGACAAATACCTACCCACAAATTCCCAGAGAATTCCATCGCTGATTCAATAGTCCAACATTTCTATTCCATCCATTCCAAACCATCCTGATCCATGCGGGCGCTTAAAAGACCCCAGTCATCTCATATCAGCCGACGATAAGTATCACTTTCAACATATAAGGGCTAATGAAATAAAACCAAGAAACATGGCCGATATTCTGCTTCCATTCCAACTTGCCATTTCCATATATCCGTTCCTATATCCCATACCAATTATCCAAGCTCTAGTGTCTTTCCTAACAACCCTTCTACCCAAGCCAGGTGCTCGAGTATCAAAGCTTTTTCGAGTAGCTATTGTACGCTGGAGCCTTCTCCAAGTTCCACCAACCTTCAAAATCAACCCATCTACTTTCACCATTACAATTATCTCCGGTCCACAAATATACACCCCCGGATGGGGATTTTGTTGCCTTGGCGCTGTAGAGGCGATTTCTCAACATTTCTTCATGGATATAGCAGCATTTCCAGTAGCATTATTCTTGAAGTGAGTTGCCCTGGTAATTCTTTTGATCCCAGCCCCTCCAGCAGTATTGTTCTTGCGTTCTGGTAGACAGTCTAGCTCCGTTATCGTCACCAGAGCCCACAACAGCCAATGATGCAGTGTCAGCACCTGCATCGCGGGCCACGATCTCGGCCTCATCCTCGACAAGGGCATCAGGGAGAGCTGCAGGATTGGGGACAGCGCTCGTGAGGGCACTGAAGAGCAAGAGGCAGGTGACAGAGAGGAGCTTCATATTGATGATGAGATAGAGTGATAGTAGGTTTGAGGGATTGTATCTCAGTGCTGGTGACTCTACAGCAAGAGGTTCGTTGATGAGGAATGGTAGAGAGAACTCGTAGTGTGCTAGGTGAAGGAAGCTTGTTCGATTCTGAGGACTGAGTTACGCGGGTAGAGGCCTCGTATTTATAGATGTTTGGGGAGTCTTCACTACAGTACTATCACATGTATACTAGACGATAGTAACCCTCCAGACCCAAAGACGTAAGAGTCCAAGGCAATGAGCCTAGCAACCGGGCACGCACTTTACGACTTCGTGGACCCGGATGCCCGCTGTGTTGGAGATGGGCCATTGCCAACATTGATTTTGGAACTGCTGTGTGTGCTACCTCACCCAGCTCCTGTGGGCAGTGTCACCGAATCGTGAGAGTTTTTTTCCTGATCATGGATCTAAGGGTCTCGGAGCCGTGTTTTTTTTTTTTATTTTTATTCTCGTTACTCCTTCCTATTCGGTCCCAGTAAGGGGACGATGAGGAGCCACCCGGGAGCCCGGGTTCCGGAGCCGGTGGGCATACCGTGCGCCCAGAAGGCATAACTGGCAGCTGTGTGCTGTGAGAGCTGATGGGTATTCAATTCGGTCGAATCAAGACTATGTAAACGGTAAGGCAGATATGCAGGGGTGTTTGCAAAGGATTCAATGCGGCTAACCTTCGGAAGATAGCCACCACATCATATCCGGCAGCCCCAAGCCTCGAACCACCACCAAGGCCGACCTAATTGGGCCCAGAAATACGACATTGGAAGAGCTGGAAGCACTTAGATGGCGAGAAGAGAAGAATAGAGAGACATGGGACGCTCTACAAGATGAAAGTTTGAGTTATGACTCCAGGCACTTTCACAGCTCCCTTTTATTTAAGCAAGCAGGGCTGGTGGGTTATCTTGCCCGGCCATTGAGTCCACTCGGGATTCAGAGTGCCACAGATGAGTGATGAGCCTCTTTTAATCAAAAAGAAGGGTAAAAAAAAATCAGGGGCTCAGGCTTTTCTACGTAATTTTAGGCAACCAAAAGGCTAGAAAGATATCTAGGTACACGGATGCCGAACCCGAATACCATTGAATCCCATGAACAAGCACTTTGAAGAAGAAACTCCTCTGCCCAGTTTATAGGTGACGAGAAAAAACGCTGACTTGCGTGACATTTAGCTCCACCAAAGCCCCCTAAAGTCTAGAAGAAACATTTCTTATCCCGGAATTATATACATCTCTACCAAGAACGCCACTGGAGGGGTATAAAGCAGAGCCAACTTAGCACAAAGTGCATATGCTGGGTATTCGAGCTATCTATCTCAGTGCTGGGTTTCAAAACAAAGTGGTTCCACAGCTGACATTTGCAAATGATTTATTCCGGTTGCAGCTTCCTACGGGTCGATATGAAAGGAGCCAATTGCAAGTTGCTATGGACGCTGGACAAGAATCCCTGTGTTGTACAACAATTGGGCATGCACAAAACCCTAAGCTTTTGCTTAAGCTTAATCAGAGCCGCAAGCCGTTGCCACCCCGTATTAACTGGACCTGGATCCGGAGGTCATGTAAGTAAGACGCAAATCCCGCAATGAACCAAATTACTCGCTGTGATAATTTAAGTGCCGAGTAATCTAGGCCCGTGGGAAGACTCCCACCAGTTATAATCAGTAGACACGTACCGGTAGGTAGTTACAGTTTTAAGTATGTGTGGGAAATCTTGAGGGGCTTATTCGCTAGATTATTCTCAAGTTTATGAAACTGTTCACCCTCGGTATTAATTTTTATTATTCCACGTCACCTCCCAGTGGGAAACAGACGGAAGCTTGAAATCAGGAATATGTTCTAATTCTGATTATCCCTTTGTCGCAGTGAAGATAAAAGTGTAAACAATCTTGAATTTTCAAAGTCATCACAATCAAATAGAACATGTATAAATTACAGAAAGTCTCACAAAAAAGGCGTCTGATAATTCACAGGCCAACAAAAGATGGTAAAGGCTTCCCAGAGATACCGCCAAATAGCTAGCTGGCCCTAGTATCGAAAGGAATATCTTCATCACGCCTACCTTAACAAGTCATCAACATGCTTGTGAGAGCACTCT
Organism: Terfezia boudieri ATCC MYA-4762; assembly: GCA_003788615.2. Taxonomy (NCBI): domain Eukaryota; kingdom Fungi; phylum Ascomycota; class Pezizomycetes; order Pezizales; family Pezizaceae; genus Terfezia; species Terfezia boudieri. The sequence continues at coordinate 1,017,099 of ML121539.1, forward strand.
TCTCGGCGGCCTTGACACTCAACTCCCAGAAATATTTAACACGAATCCACATCTTTGCATATGTGCAATGGTATGAAGCTATACGACGTCAGTATTGGTAACCAACTCGGTTACAGAAAGACTTCTACGTACTGAGCGAAGGCTTCCAGACATCAGGGCTCTTGTCACCCTTGGCTTGATTGACGTTGTCCGTCACGGCGATTAGCTGTGGGTTAGTCAAATCGTTCGCGAATTGCTTCCTCTTTGCAGTAGTCCATAGGTTGGCTCCCGATTTCCAAGCATCAGCAAGCGCGACCACATGATCAATATCCTACGATTTGATACAGTGAGCGTTTGGGTTTTCATATCACCCGAGGAATCGGAGTTTATTGTTTGGTTGACATTGTACATACCAAATCAGAGGCAGCGGTCCATGTGGCACCGTCGTATGGGCTATACCATGATCCGGAGGTGGCGGCGCATGAGGAGTCAGTTACCCTGTATTTAAACTAAACTATCAGTTGCTATGGCTAATTTTTCTCATGAGAGGGCAAACAGAATGTGAGCTTCAATGGTAACTGGGGGGGGGGGAGCGGGGCGGGTTAGTTTTGAGGGCTCACTAACACATTTGAACCATCCCTCCTCAAGACTACCTCACGGGTATTACACGTGCCGCTAATGGTGCTCCAGTGAGGAAACAAATCACGGTCGTATCCAGTGGCATCAATGGTTCTGACAGTTAAGGCAGCGAGCTGAGACTGAGCAGCACTGGTAGTCGGAATGCCTGGGGGCGTGGCCATTGGCACAGCTTCCACCGTTGCAACCGCAATGGCCGCTGCGATGAGAGAGGAAGCGAAGAACCTCATGTTGGATATATGTTAGAAATAATCAAATATAATATTTATAAGCCTACTTTAGACAGTAGATACTAGGACCACATATATATATATAAAATATAAATAAAAAAAATGCAGACAGTGGAATAACTTTAGCTAAATTAAAGTAAGAGAGAAACCTATCTTTATACCTGCGGTGAGGCAGTGCACGTAGGGGTAGCCGTGAAATCCCACATTCAGCTCTCTGCGGGTTCCGATATCACCTATCGCTACCTCCACTGCCGCGGCTACATGAATATCAATAGACAGTACGTAAAGCTGACTCCACATGTCGAGATAGGTAGATCACTCGCCCTCGGCATCAAAACCATGGCCACCAATGCTTTTCCCAATAGGGTGTCAATATTCTCCAACGCGTACAGCCTCTGTTGCGATACTATTTGATGATAATTCCATGAAGGATCCAAACGCTAGAAGGGTTTGCGGTCGAGGGCTCCAAATGATTGGACGGGAGAATCCGCAGGGACAAAGATCTAACCCCTGCACCTGAGTGGATGTCAATCTGTAACCACCTTCATTTAAGACAGTTACAACTACCATAATCACAATCTCACAGCCAATCCCACTCCAGTTTCCTGACACTGTCTCTATGTCGTCACTTTAGGGCGTGCGATTATCGATGCAAAAAATTAAAGCTTGCTTCTGATCAAGCTGTCAACTCCGTACCTAGCTGAAATTACGGATAGAGATCGACTATCATGGCGCGTGTTATGCAGAAGGAGCAGGGAAGGCCTTATGCATGGCTGGGTTCTACGGGGATTTTCTGTGTCACACCTTGGCACCTTGGCAGGAGCACTCATTGGCCGACCGCCTGGTGGCGTCACAGGGTTTCATGTAGTCTGGTTGTTTCATGTAGCCATCGTATCGCTGGGGAAAAAACAACTTGCACGTGTCCGGTTCGACAACTGAGGCTGAACCACTGTAACCTGAACCATGGTATAGAGTAGTCTGGCAAGCCAGACTAGGTATAGAGTTTCAGGTGCCTATAAATACTCTCAATATGTCAACACCACAGAAGCCCATTTCTGTTTACCTAACCGATCCCAAGCAAATGCAGATCACTCCCTTTTGAACCCCTTGTCGAAAAGAGGAAGGTGGGAGAGCAGCACTGGAGGCCAGGGTATTCACAAGCATTTTGATTTGAGATGCAATATTCAAAGAAGCAAATGAACATGAGCTCACAGGGAGTCTAATAGATGTCAAAAGGAACAAATAACAGTGCCCCAATTCAAAGCTTGATACATACCCTACGACAATGAGCTAGATCGCCTTCGAATATTCAGTTTTATTTCTTCCAGACATCTGTTGCGCTGTCAGGACAAATATTCTTATGACTGTATAGACAATACGAGGGTCAAATCCTTCCGCCCCTCATACTACTCTATCCGTGACTGTCACGGCTGTTAGCCGCATAGGAGGGTTATGCTCAAGAAGGCAAAGGACCGTATCTCAGAAGCCAGACCTTTGCCTCTTGGAATTGGGTTAATGCAGTCCGCATCCTACTTTCTCTCAGGTGTCGATTTACTATACATGTACTCACTTGTATCCACTTCGAAGCCTTCTATAGTCCAATCTGTCCATTACCCGGCTAACTTTGATCTTTCTTAGGTAGCCACTCATTTGGTCCAGGCTAAGCGTCTAAATGAATTATATCACCCACTATTCACATGAGGACAGCAGTCTCAATACTGCACACATCAAAGTATAGCTCTTCTATCTTGCCTGCTGCGCTTCTGTGGCCTAGATCATTTTAAATACGCCCTCCCTCCGTCGCCCTGCCATGGCCCTGAGCATAAATATCAAGTTCCTCTGCCATCCAATTTAGGAAATTTAGTGTGGTAGTTTAAGTTGAATGAGAATGAGGTTAATACCACTTCTACCACTGTCATTTGCGTCTTCGCATTTAAGAAAAAAACTATATATAATTTTTTTTTTGCGTTTTTGCGTTTTTGCTTATTATAGGTAAACCAGTACCTAGTTCCGCATGAATGCTCTGTGACGCATCCTTCATACTTTACAATTCTTCCAGCCCAAGAAATATCAACTCAAGTACAACTCGACTCCAGCCACTCATACAGGTAGGGAACCCCCACGCATAAGCAATTGCACTATGGAGAGAGAGTCACCGAGCATTGAAAGTACTCCAGGACCGCTAAACTCCTCCCAACCACCAGATACATCCTCCAGCACAGCACAAATTCCCATCAAACAAAGCACACCCGTAGCCAACACTGAGTACCAGACTCATGTGCGCCGCCAAAGCCGTGCTGAAATCGCCAGACAGGCCCTGGATGCCTACCGCGCAGAGCCAGTTTCGCCTCCGCCTCTTGCAGCCACCTCAGCATCAGCAACAATCGCAACAACAGTAACAGTAACACGAGGCACTCGTACGCTCGGTCCACCGCCAGGCAGGAATGAACGTCGATCGAGGAGGGGGAGGTTATTCTCTACTCGTGCCCAGGAGTTACATAGAGTCTCCGGGCCCGCAGAAGCCTCCAAGGCGGTGGGAGGTACGAATACCGAAGAATACCAGCCTCTGCCCCTCAAACTCCCTTTCGGCGCCCCCCGGGTCTCCCAAAGGAGACATCACCAATTCGCATCATCAGAGAGCTCAGACACATAGCTTGCCAGGGCTTCCCAGCCCGCAAACACCCCGACTAGGATAATTGAGGAAACGTCAAGGCCTGTCAGACGTAGCAGAGCCTTCTCAGATGGACTACCAGCAGATATTCTCAAGGCAAAACTGAAAGAATAACAACGAAAGGAGCACTTGGTTCATGGAGCACGGCAGCAGGGAAGGTTCAGGCCACCGTGGGATGAACTAACAGCGGCAACACTGTGGTTGAGGATAACCTAGCTCCGAAAAGACAATCATTGGACGCCATTTCCCATGAACTCTCGTATCAAGGACTCGAATCTCCCCGCCCCGGAAGCATTGGACTCACTCAGTCGATTGGAACAATTCTGGGAGCCTGGACATGAATCGCTGAGATTGTCTTGACAAATATAATAACCCTAGAGACCACCGTGAGATGCAAGAGTTCCTAGGACAGTACCATGGAGAAGATCTCCTCGATATGGCTGGGTTACAAGGACTTCTCCCACGTGGGTTTCCTGGCGCTCTAAAATTATATTACCAGTTGGAAGTTCTTGCGGAGCAATCATAGTACATATTTTTCCGGTTTGTAGGCAGACACACTGCGAGATGCTTGTGGCTTTTAGTACTTTGGCTATATATGTATATAATATTATAAGTATATGTATTTTATTGTTATAGGGGGATTTCAATCCCTCACCTGATCTAGGCAAATCAATTTGGTTCCAACGATAATTTTTTGAGGGATTCGACGGCTGCGCAACCTGCTCAATCTGATTCAATTAGGCTTGCTGAAAGTAAATTGCCTGGTGTTGAGTATATGTAACTCTACCAACCCTGTCCTAACCAAACTACCTTATCCTTATCAAATTGAGTAAGTCGATACTATTGGTCGATATGTAGGTCGTAGCACACTACGTATACGATAGATCTTGTGCAGTCCCATTAGGATAAGATGCTTCGAATTCAGCCCTGGCCTCAAGTGTTGGTTCACTTTACAGTCTCCATATAGCCTACATGGCTATTCTAGTACAATACTGTAGTTATACCCTTTTTATTAAAAAAATTTTTTAAAATACTCATTACTCCTTCTATTCGGTCCAGTACGGGGGACATGACTAGTTATACCCTTCGTGAAGCCCTATCTTCGTCATTCCTGAGAGGCGAGAATTATTGGGGGTTTTATGTTTATGCTATAAATAACTCCCGGCCCTGTTGGTGGAACCGCTCCCCGAATTCAGACTAGTCCCAATTTTGCTTGCAGGTCAGCTCGCAGTTGGCTTGGCCACGTCTTCCCCCTGACACTCATTCTTAAGAATCCCATCGCCACGTCGGAAATATAATTCTGGCATTATAGAAAAGGCTAAATTCAACAGTATCTACCCGGGTGCTTCCAATCTAACAGGCTACGATCATGCATTCAGCAGCGTTCAACACTCTCCCTACAGCTCTACTCCTTCTCATTTCGATATTGTTGCAACAATCGCTGGGTGAGCAAGAATTCGTGAACATTTTGGCAAAGTTGGACCCGAATAGTCCCGAATATGCAAAATGCATGCAGAACGAGTGTGCCCCGTACCTGAATGTCACCTCAGTGTGCGATGCCCTTAAGACGGATGGAAACTACACGTGGGACGAGAAGATTGCCCAGCAGAATTTTCTCCGATGCGCATGTTCTTCGCCGCAATACTTACCCGGGCTACAGATGTATGTTTCCAGATTGTATAATCAAGTGTTTATGGCTTTGCTAATAATATCTTTACAGATGTGAGGACTGTACCGGTAACAACACGTACGCGTCGAAGAAATCAGAATGTGATGCAAGGGAGGGCGCGCCAACTACAACTAAAACTCCAAGTACAAGTGCTACCATTACGAGCGCCCCAACAAAAACGACTACGAAGTCTACTGCTACCGAAAAGTCATCAGGTGTGAGGGTGGTATCCGTATTGGGGTTGTGGACCGGTGATGCAGGATATGTGCTTAGCGGCTCTTTGTTTGGCATTGCAGCAGTATTGACGGGAATATTGTAGTTCAAAGAATGGATGAGGGAGGCTGTTATCATAATTTTGTGAAGGGGTTGGGGGGTAATTTTCAGAGATAGAGGCATGGTTCTGCTTATGGTCAATCGTTTTTCACGGGGTTATAGCGTTTTTGTGGGAAATTCTAATCCTTATATGCTCTATGTTACATTTAATTGGGAGGGGTTGCCACCAAAGGTGACTGGGCGGTACTCTTTTTCGTTGGTGTTCTTATGCGTCAATGTAGACGTATTTGTGCAGGTCATAGGGTATTCTCATCTCATTCACCGAGATCAAGACAAAAAGAATGGAAGGGAGATTCTATTAATCTATCTGACCATGTAACATGGTCACGATAGTTGCACTGACTTAAGGGAATTTATGTTCGATAAATCTGTTCCGATTGTTTGCGTCCTAAGGGGTTTGTTTAGGGGGGAGCTCTATTTATATTTCGCAAATGGAATTAAACCACACTTGAAATCCCTCTTTGAAGTCAAACAACTTGGTGCACATCTAAGTCGAAGATCTACGTCGCTTAGCAATATGATGTGGATTGTATCCAAGTTTCAGGTAAGCTACTAGGTATACGTATGGTATTGGACATCTGCCAGCAGTAGAAATGATCCTCCCTGTATTTCCGGCATCGCATAGTCCCCTCAAATTTGCTGCATATGCCAGCCCAAGAAAAGGTTCGTAGGTCTAAAAGGTATACTGGTGTTTCCATAACGTTAAACTTGATAGACCCTTTGTCGTGACTAGGTCTTCATTCACATCTCCTTTTCGCTTTTCCAACTAACACACTCATTAAGAAAATCCATACCTTCAGGCTCGAAATGCAAGTCTCCATCCCTTGCTCTTTTATAGTTCAAGTTGTCTGCTACTAAAGTGGTATGTAACCTAGTCATTGGGCGGGTATCCGCTACGACCCACTGATCCCACATTACCCCTAAAACCCTATTACTCCAAGGTTTATTTTCAGCAAACTCAAGAACACATATGACCGCAAGCACATGAAAATAACAATGATGGGGGATGATGCAGCACTGGTATCTTGTATGTACAATTTCTTTCCCTGATCCTATATAAACTTAGCTTATAAAAATCCCGCGCTGGATTCTGATTATGACGATGTTGTACTAGGCTGCAATGAGGTATAGGATATTCAATGAGATTTACTAGGGAACTATAAGAAGTTATGTACAGACATGTTTTTTGTTCCTCTTCCGCGCAAAGGTCTTTTTGCCCCCTTTATAACTCTACAATCAAGAATTTCTTTCTCTTATCTAGCAAAAGCAGTAGGATGGTGTTGACACTAATGCAAACTCACGATATTCACATATAAGACTCTGCATACCAATCTGTTTATAGTGTTAAGGGGAAATTAAACTTGTTTTTCCGTATCACCTAGCATCAATCTATTTCTCTCATAATTATATCTTACACCACCTAAAACATCAAAAAGCCCGTTTGGCGCAATGGTAGCGCGTCGCCCTCCTAAGGCGAAGGTTGCGGGTTCGATCCCCGTGATGGGTGTATATAATTTTTATTTTGTATCTGATTATAACTTGTTTCAGGGTAATTTATCGTCTCGATTGCGTCACCACTGTACTCTCTCCATGATTACAACTAATACACCAGAAGCAAGAGTAAATACGGGAAGCTCGAGTTATATATTCTTTGGCAATGCATGCATTATTTTATTCAAAGCAAACAAACCCCAGCAAAAAAAAAACTAAAATTCAAATCAAACCAAATCAAATCAAAAAAGGAGCCCAAAACACCTCACAATTCCAGTTCAAATTTGCTGCTAGCAGCTTGCCCTCCCAAACTCTTCGGGTGGGTGGATGCGGTGTGTATGATGTATAAGTACGAGTATGAGCGACAGAAGTAGGTGGAGGCGGGGAGAGAAGCGAACATGTACAACAAAGCTGATCTATAAAGAAGGCAAGGAAACAAATGTAAAAAAAAAAAAAAAATAGTAAAACAGTTTCCGTAAGGTAAGTTATATGCAAGAAAGAAAGTTAGAATGGAGGACGACAATAAAAAGTGAGATACAACACTACACGAACGGCTCTGATAAATTCCCATTCTTGTGGGCAGAGCCAGAGACACCCCACGCTCGTGACATTCTCCTATCTCCTCCCTACACCTGTTCCACTCCTGCCCGCTCCCACCACCGCACTAGCCCCCGATCCCGCCGCCACTCCCGCTGCAGGCTTCACAGGCTTCTTCACAAGAAACAAACACGGCTCCTTCTTCGGCTTCACTATCGGAATCAGCTTCTTCTGTGGCTGTGGCATTCCCGGCCAGTGACTGCGGTTTTCGATTAAGTTTCCACTCTTTGTGGCGCTGTTGTTGGTATTGACGGGATGGGGGTCGAGAATGGTATTGACGGGATGAGGGTCGAGAAGAGTGTCTCTTGGCTGAGGTTCAGACGAGGAGCCGGAAGAGGAAGACCCCACGGTGGTGGGGTGGGGGTTGGCGAGTTTTCTAAGATTGCTTATCAAGGTGGATGAGGATGTTGGACAAGTATTTGTGCGGGCAATTGCTGATAGTGGAGGAATTTGCTGCTTGCAGATTCCTTGGGGTTTAGCTGCTGAGGCGAGGGATATTGGTGTGCGATTTGTAGTTGTATTTGTATTAATTGAGGTTCTGGAGAAAGAAGGCCCTGCTGCTGCTGATGAGGCTCCTGCTGTGACTGGGTCCTTCCATTTTCTCGCCAGCTGTGACAACACCGGCGGTCCCATCAACTTCTCAGGCCCCTTCCTAACCACCGGCGCTCGAATTGGCAATGGAATCGGAGCCTTCGAAATAACTGGCCTCTTGACTACCCCTGTAGGCCCCTCCGGATTAACGCTCGAACCACCAATCCTCCGTTCACCCAACCTTTTTGCAGTCTCAATTCTAAACCTCCTTTCTCTCGCTTCCTCCGTATCCATTTTCTTCCTTTCCTCAGCTAGCCCACTGGGCGCAGTCATTGTAGCATCCCTCCTCAACTTCTCCACCATCGCTCTATTCAACCCCCCTTTCCCATCTCTCCATCCCCCACCCCTCCGTGCATTCAACTCATGTGTAGGAGTAGTCAACTTCATCTTTTTATTCCCCACCTCGCGCTTTATTTTTCGCATAACGTCTTTTGTCCTAGACCCATGCGCTGTGTTCCAACCATCCCCGGAAGCTCCCCAGCCACCACCACTACCGCTACTGCGACCCCAGCCAGACCCCCATGAGGAGGCTTTAGGGACGAGACGAGCTGCAGCGGAACCAGTGAGCTCTGTAGGGCGGAGTTTGGCTTTTTGGGCGGAGAGGGCGGAGAGTTGGTCTTTGAGTTTGTTGGCGGCAGAGGAGGTTGCGTCGTCGAATTCGCGGCCATGTTTCTATGGATTTACCATATGTTAGTAATCTTTTTCAAAAGTACATGTGTGTGGTGAGGGAAGATGAGGAGAGGAAGAGGAAGAGGAAGAACATACAGCATAAATTTTGTGCCAATTCTTGGAATTCTCCGGGACGTATTTCTCCGGGTTGGCACCAAAGTCCCTTGCAATAAACGTCTTCCAGAGCTCGGGGAGCTTCCCGGCGACTTGGGGGGAGTTTTGTTCGATGAGGCGCAGCTGAGCGGCGTACTTGACGCTACGGAGAATGGGCTCGACATGCTGGAAGAGGAGGGGACCGACACTTTCGATTTCTGTACAAGAATCAGCAAATGCAATGTATCGAGGAAGTGAGGGGAAGAGCGGGTCCGTACCGTTGACTCGCTTAACGAGGATCTTTGTCGCGAGTTGGAAGAGGGAGGGGGCGCCGACGTGATTGATGGGGACGGGGTAGATTTGAGTCGGGGAGGTGGGCTCGGACTTGCGGGTGAAAAGCTTGGACATTATTCTGTCGATATGTGTGTTTGTGTGTAGAGGTCGAGTAGACTGTTGGATGTGGTAGAGAGCAAGACTGAGGAGATGGAGCTGAAGTTCGAGTTGCTTGCTGGTGAAGAAAGAACGGAGGAGGAGAGGCCGGAGGCGGGGTTGGGGGGGGTGGGGGTCCCTTTATCCTTTCTGTCGGGGAGATAACGCGCACCCGGCCACGGCTCCAGATCGCCAGTTGAATAGAATCAAGGTTTTGGCAGCGCCGGTTCTTGTTGCGTGATTAGGCTTTGTGCTGAAGCTATTGAGTTCAATGGGCGCTTATTGGAGCCTATCGCAACATTGATCATCCGGTGAATGGGGTGAATGGGGTGAATGGGCGACGCTCGTGATGTTATCAAGGCCCAACCAGCCGCCTGCCTCTCCACACGCACCTGTGTCTGTCTGTGTCTGTCGGTGGCCCTATGATGATGATGATGATGATGATGATGATGATGATGATGATGATGATGCGATGCCTCAAGTCTCCAGGCCTCCAGAACGTCCCCCGAGGGGGTCTCAGGCAGAAGGTGAAGGCCTCTTCCCCGGCTGCCCTTGAGCCCGATGCTTTGCAATTATTATTAGAGCCAGCCTGACGTCCGGTTTTTATCTGGCGCGCGGTCGCCGTCGATGCGTGATGCGATGCGGTCCTTCACTCAGGCAACAACGTTCAGCCAGCCAGCCCCGGTGGGTTCAAGCCCAGGTCTCAGCTGGTGGGTGGGGGGGGGGGCCAGGCCGCAGGCCGATCAGGTGGACACAGCCCATGGCGGTACGGTACGGTACTTGTAGGGTACAGTGAATAAGTGTGATAGAACTAAACGGCTGTATTTATTCTTGCGCGAATGGAAGGAAGGGACCCCTGTTGTTTGCTGTTGTGTTGCTCGTTCTGTGTTGCACCCTGTCCAACCACACCCCCCCCGACGAGGGCGAGAATTTGCATGCAGACGGCGTACCGTGTTTATTTTGATAGGTCCAGGCCATACATATACAGCATGTATATATGGAGGCATATGCTGTATGTCGAGCACAGCGGCCACCGTGGCATTATTCCAGGCCAATGAATCGGGGATGGGTGCAACATGTACCGCTGGGTAGAGTACAGTACTGCGTCTCCGTGCATATATGTATGAACATATATACACACTCTGTACATGGCTGTACTTATGTACATAGGTACCGGAGTAGCTGTAAGTATACTGTCTTGTGCCAGAGTACCCCCGCCGAAGCAGCCAATAACAAGACATGCAGCAGCAATATGTGGCCTATTCCTGAGACATCGACATCAGACCTGCATAGAGCGCACATCTAGAAATCTCTAGACTCTTTAATTGTATTACTTTACGTCCATCAGCAGTATACATACTGTAGTTATGTCTGCCAGCATAGGGCTCCTGAGCAGTACGTCGGATAGTGTAGAGAGAGAAAAGAGAGAGAGAAAGTTGGAGGTGGGAAAACGCGAAGGCTGGGTGGGTGAATAACTCCTTGTAAACAGTAAGATAGTGGGTGATTTAGCTACATACTAAATACAAACAGTAGTATCTATAGAAAACAGTTAGTATACGAGAGAGAGAAAGATATATATTCAATCTACGGCCCCCCATTTATCGCCCCATGTACGAGTCTAGGGTAAAATTCTCCAGAGGAACTTCGCTATAAGTAGCCCCGCTATAAAAAACTCTCGAGATATGGAATTATCGAGGTAGTGGGTCATTTGAGCTGCAAAGTGGGGATTACCCAAGAGCGAGTTGATTGTGTGCATGATTTTTCAATGAACAAGGTCCCTATATCAAGAAAAGCGGGATATTGAGACGGATACACGCTCACGAAGGATTTTTCAGGGTCTCACTCAGTCCTTTTCCTAGTTCTCTTGTACATACCTCGTTATAAACGTTATTATGCTGGTTGACAGTATCTTATAACGAGGTACCACTGTACATCCTGAGGTATCATTACTATAACCCCTGTTGCATAGCAGTATACCCCACCCAATTCGGATGAATCAGACTCCCAAATTCATCTCCTAGGTGTACTATGCTCCGAAAATTGTAGTCCACCCAATACATCTACGTGTGAGGGATTGAAATTCAGGGTGCTTAGCCTGGCTGCTTGTGAAGAGACGGTACCTAAACTAGTGATTGATAATATTTATCTCGGCATCTAGAGTTTGCGGGTTAACTCAGGGTAACCGTACCGTTTAGTGGGCCAAAAGTCACGCAAGTACAGTACATATTGGTCATCGCAAATGAAAGGCCCTAAATATGCGAGTAGGGACTAACGGGGTGAAAAGAAATATTAATATGCCGAAATTTCTTTTTGCTCCACTTTATGGACATGGGTACTGGGATCTCCCACATCAGTCAGGTGCATGTCAAAATAGTATAGGAAACGATCACCTTCAGCTATAACGCTATCTGTAGATCAAAACTGAAGGAGTGCTTATGTTGGAAAGCTGAATACGAGGACTCTACAGGCCGTGGCAGTCAGGGAACTGCGGGGTTCATTCATACCAACATATTCGTAAGACTAACAATCGATATGGATACTCTTGTCACTCCAAGTCCAAAGAGCTGAGTGCCTTATTAGAAAATGTATATTGAAGGATGCTGAATCACCATATTTTCCGCACCTTCACATGACCGATTGTTAGATAAATGCGCACTATGGGTTAAGTAATCAGATCGATCGAACTAACGCATACAGTATTGAGCGAAATAAGAACGTCAAGCACTGCAGATATACTTGACAAAAGGGTTGACTTGCCTATCCCTATTAGCCTTACAGAATGTAATATATCCTGCCCCCCTCCCCAAAGATATATGCTAGATGCAGCCATAGTCAGCATATATATGCATGTTCCCCAAGGTAAGAGGCTGTGAGGGGTTTTCATTTTCGGAGGTATGTACAACTCCCCTTGTCAAGCCGGTTAAAGAACTGCATAAGGTACATGAACCCAGCAAACCTTCGAGCGCAACTTGTCGAGTTATATGAATCCAAAGTGAACAGCACTTGAAGCCTTACAGTTCTGGATATACAAGATGTTTTTCATCTACTAGTAGCAAGTGCTTTTATATTTACTACTACAGTAGGATCTGGACGATATGCGGGTATGTATTGATGGAACCCTGGTCAAGTGATAGGAATATGTACCTCTGTGATTTACACCAACATGTCTCACGCAATGCTGTGGATGTTAGCTCGTCTTCCGGTCTCTTCCGGCCGAAAGATTTACTAGAATCGTACTATAGAAGTATCAAATATGTATCACCATCAATAATTTGCGTCATGGCGCATGGGTATCATAACATACCGGGAACTGAAGCCGCCGGTTGACATCCCACATGCCTGGACATACATTATCCCCCTTGTAAATACCGAGTCGCTGGGGAAACTAACGGAGGATACCCTTTCGAGTTACCCTATTTTGAGAAGGCGGGGCTGGAAGCACTTCGGAGAGTATAAAATACGATCATATACAGAGTTAGTTAATACAATATAGTATGCTCATAATTCAACCACTCGTCTCGTGCCACTTCCACAGCCGCGTAATCACTCATGGGAACTTTGGCATGCTGTGCCACGTCCTATAGAGTTGTCACAGCCTGGGGACTTGGTGTGGGGTATAAATTGCAACTTTTCATATTCCTTTTGGGTAATGGGTGACTCTAGAACGCACAGAAATACGGCCATTTCTCATAGCCAATTATTTAGTATTTCATTCATTCAATTGAAGACATTTCCTTGCAATCGTCCACGTTTTCGGCACTAGCCAGTGTGCGGACTTCAACGTCCATGTAGACTAGGGAGCCCCTGTCGATATGCTTCAAGTTCCTATTGGGAGAAGATGTGATCTACAGTGGGGGTATTGCTGCATCTTATTCTAGATGCTTAATACATCGCATGGTTGAGCAAACTCGAGTGCACCCGATTAGTAGTGCTACCGGTGGTTGTTGGGGGGTAGCCTGGCGATCTTCTTCAGTGGAGAAGAGTATATAAGAGTGCCCCATCCGCCCTAGGATGTGAATTTCAACTATTCAGAATTCGAGCCTATTTCAAAGAAATCAGTTCAATACGATTTACAGTCAACCACATCGAGATCGACCTAGCTCCTGACGATCATATACCCCTCACAATAGATCTACAACCATGTCTACCCGCGAATCAGCGTCGACTCCAACCATTAACCTAAAGACCTCCCAAAAATGTATGCGAGTACCTCACAGTCTAGGCAATACCCCAGTTATCATATCGCCGGCCAAAAATCTGGACATACTGGATGCCTTTAGGATTCCATATTGTGGCTGGCATTGGGTCTACGAACCACGAAAGGGCCTTGATGCACAATCCACGGCCAGTGGGGCATGTACTTCCAGTAGCTCCAGTTACACATATTCACCGGAGTCATCTCGGAAATAAGAGCTAGGTCCCGATCGAAAGGGAGAGGGAGATTAGGACTGGCTTGTTGAATATACTAAGACACGCGGGGATGAATACGAGACCGACATTGCAGGTATAAAGCTATGCATGCATATGCATCGAGCAATTTTTTATCATAGACTTTCTTCATCTTCTGTATTACTATATTCTTGTATTTCTCTGACGCCTTGTCCTAACTTGCGGATGAGTTCAAAGTGTACAGTGCATGTTTCGTTTCATGGAAATTTCATGGAAGTTTTGAAAATGGATCCGAATGGTGGGTCCTCGGGTAGATTACTGAATAAGCCAAACCCTCAGAGTTGGTATTCCTAGTGATCATGAATTATTCAGTTTTATGGAATTTCCCCGTGGCAGATTTGCAATGGGGGAAGCTGGTTGGGGATAGACGGTTAACTTTGGCTGCAATCGGATTGCAATTGGTTGCTAGATTGGGAATACGAAAGCTGCACAAGGCCTTCTAGATGTATTTTCAGAGCCGGTTGTCTGACTTCCTGCCAACGGGATACGGGATTTTTATTTTTTGGGGGGTATTGGGGGACTTCCAGCCAAGATTTTTCATTTTCATTTTCATTGACATCAATTATCAAGTATTTAATACCCCTACATTTGCTGTTTGGTTGTGAATTTCACTCAAATTTACAATTCTCCCTGACTTGTATCTAGCTCTATACTCTACTAAATGCAGAGATAGTGAATGGAGTATATATACCTACTCCATTCGGAGAGCCTTTCGTTATAAATCTGGCTACTTAGGACTAGCTATTCCCTTGACTAATCCGAGGGAGCATTGATTGATGATCTAATCAGGGAGCTTTGCGGGGCCAATTGTCTTCTAACTTTAATAGATGTCTACATGCTCCGTTTTACCTAGCACCACCAGGCGCATGGCTGTAAAAATTGCGTGCCTGGAATAAACGACAATCTTCTTTGCTGGGAGTGGGGTTGAGTTATCAATACTCCCAGGAACTAGGTGAACTCTCTCAAGCCCAGTCTTGACTTTCCAGGGCTATAGTGGTGTGACAAGCATACAATTTCACTCTAGACTATTTTATCAGTTCAAGGTGATATATTAATCTCGTGGTATATATAGCCGGGTTATATGTAACTCTTGGAGACGGCACCATTATCGATGATACATGGGTATCACAATAATCCCTTTCAAGTCATGACAACTACATGTACCAGCTTGCTTTCACACAATGCCACGATGAGTGTAGGCACATAGGATGGTGTTTTACACACTCCAAGTGAGCTTACCACCTGTGAACTGGTTTGACGCTGAATCATCTCCACGGAACTCAATTGGCTACTACCTAGTGTATTGGCTCACTAGCTAAAATAGGCAACAGCGAATTGAACAACTAATTCTTAGCGGCGCATCTATTACACACCAACGATGTTTATATTGCCCTGTCCAAGCCCAAATGAAAACGCTCTCTCGTGACCAGACTCTTAGCGCCTACGCTGTAATTTTTAATGCTACGGTTAAGAGTGAAAATGGTAGAAGACCCTCAGGAACTTGTTCATGTGCATAGTTTCATTGAAGAGCATGATAGCGGCATTATGGGTGGGTTCTCAGAAGAGAGGTTTTTGGCCTTATTCGTCATGCATTGAGTATTGTTTTGGTAGCTGGCCAGTGTATTGAAGGATGCTGGTGGGAGAGGTATTGGTTATTTTCTACGGGGAGGTTAGTTATTGCTCAGTACGTACCTAAAATAACTTTGCACAACGCAAAAACATGCGCATATTGACTAATCAGAGCTCTTGAGATAGATCGTCAATAGATTGTATCCCTGTTGTTAGATAACCGCACAAGTCACGTGACCTAGAACTACGAGAAAGGTGGACGGGTACTGCACAACGTATGACTAACATTCCTTTCTTTTTTTCGGAGTGGAACTGTCCCTGGCGTTATGTCAGCAACCTATCTTAACTTGTTTTGGTAGTAAGTTATCCTCCTTCGGGAGGGTGTTATGCAACCAGACTAGTAAGTTATATGTTGACGTAAATCCCTCGAACTTGATTCGTTGCTTCATTGCGGTTTTGGTCCACACTAAATGCAGATTCTGATCAGGATAACAAACACAGGGATCGAGAAAATAACGAATTCAGGAACTTCTTATACGAACGTTATAACACGATCTACCCTTGGATAACTTGAAGATTTCAATCTTCAATAAAAAATCCCTTTCCCTAATGTGATTTTAATTCTTGCCATGGTAATATCACTGTTTATCGAGACAGGACCTCATGCAAAGCAACAGGGCACGTGATTTACCGTCTCTGAAAGGAAATCAAAATATGGTCACTGAATTTCCCATTCTCGGCCAACGTAGAGGCCGTGCTATGAAACGTAGGGGCAAAGCAAGTATGGGCTGGGGGGGAGTCCGGACCGGGGTTGTGAGGTGGGTTGCCATCTGTGTATAAATCCTGTGCGCTGTGATTGGACGCTAGTCTGCACTCACGCAAAATCGGACTATAAAAGCCGACAGATTCCCTCCCCGCCCCGTTGCCTCTTTCTTTTCTTCCCTTCCTTGCCTCCATGCTACCCTACAATCTCACCCTTCCTCCCAAGGATCCCAACTCGGACCTTCTCAACCTTCTTGGGGTGTAGGGAATTCGAATTTGATATCTGGCTATTACATGATATCTATCAATTTTACTTAGAAGTTGTGCCATTGATCTCGGCTATTTTCCCTTGAACGCTAGTTCCGAGAATAAAACTCCTCCCTCTCCTAACTATATACCACGTGCATTCATGTGGTAGCCTGCATCTACCTCTCACTCCCCTAAGCTGGCATACCCCCCTGTCTGGTATTCGTTGTTGTTGTTCAGCAGGGTCTTGTTCTTGCCTCAACACAGGTTGCTTCAGCTCTGTACCTGTAATCTTTACCTTTTTTCGTCAGTCGTAATGGAATCCCAGCCAGAAAAGAAACTGAAAGCAGTCTCCGCCCCCAAGCACACCTCACCAGGAACCAAGGTGCCTTCAGAGAGCTATAACTACCAAGAATATGAGGTTACTTCGGCGAGGTCTCTGATCCCTCAAACGGGCCCGGAGGCATGCTACCACTCTCTATCACCCTCCCCAGCTTCCTTCCTAGACCCCTTTGAGCGAAGCTATCCGTATCAGAGTCCGCAACACTTGAAGCAGGCCCCAATGGCCCCAGTGCCCTCAATCAAAAATGACAAGGACTCACAGCATGTTTCTTGTCGTCCGCCAGTTGAATACCTTCCTAGCACTTATCCCTTCAACTTGTCCGGGCACTCAGGTCATATACAAGCTGTGGCGCGCACATGCACGTGTTCATGCTCGCCTCTAAATGGATTACAACAGTATCCATCCGGAACATATGGAGAAACTCGTTCTGCCTCGCCGCCCACGCCTGGCTACGTTAACTCATATCAGTACAACGACTTCGTGCTATTCCCAGGCTGTGGCCACAATAGTGGGGAGCACTGTTCTCATCCTCAGTCGACTTCAGCCCATGACGCGAGTCACATTCAACCTCCTCGAGCCCCGTATATTGGTCGATTGGCTACACCGGAACTTGGGGAGGAGATATATCACCGATCCACGGATTCCATGGGCAGACTTGCACGGGAATCTAAGTGCATGGGGTATGGGGAGGATGAAGGGGAATACTTGCCGCTCGTGAGGGAGGGAATGTTTCCAGGCTTATAGATATCACATTAATCGTAATTCGCCAAATGGAATTGCAATTTTTAAACACACAGGTGGGATGAATTTCCATAGAACCTTCCAAAGGCAGTGAGTGGGTGGACTTTGTCGGGGCGAGGTGGTGACTCCGGGAGGACGAGATGGGCCGACACTGATATAGGCAATGATCGGTAGATATCGGTCAGGGGTTGTTTTCTCATATTTTTCATTCGCTCGCCTATTGTGTTCAGTTTAGTCTCCATAGGGTCGAGCGATGTGTACCTATTGGTTGGCACAAGCCTATTGCAGGGTTTCGGGTCTGGCGGGATTAAATCTCATATTTTCCACGAACTCCAAGAAATCCACGACGAACACCGCCCCGCCGAGTAACTGGAACAATTAATTAATGAGCAAAAAGACTAGGTAAGTGGATAGCCCAGCTAGAACTTGGACGTTAGACTTCCACTTCTAGTGATAACCTAGGTCTGCGTATACATACTAAGTACCTGGTAGGTAGGCTTTCACCTACTGCGCCACATATCAAGCTAAAACCTTCTGGCTTGTGTATCGATGGAGAAGCCACTCCCCCAGACTTTAGTAAAAAGCAGAAAACCAAGCGTATCCTGAATCGAATGATTCTCAGCAAACGATGTCAGTCGACACATACTAGGATAAGTCTCTTCAAGCTTAGTAACACATATTGCCTGCCTATGTCTATGTACCTACAAGATAGAAATATTTGGTGCACCATCCCTCAGCTTTAATAACCGCAGCAACCCGTCGGAGGAATAGATCTGGTAAGAAAGTCTAGCTGGTATGTGGGAATCTTTCTATACTTCTTCCAAACATTCAGCTATTCGCTTTTAAACAGCCTATGGTCCACCGGTAAAGGAAGCAAGGTTAGGAAAACTTTGGTGCAAAACCTTCTTAAGGTAGCGCCAGCCATGCTCAATAGAATTAAAATCTAGAGAGAGCCGCATGTGCCGTCGGTGTTCGGAGGGGTTTTGTTGATTGAGGAGGGGGTTTCTTGGTTGTTGATACTAAGGGCTTTCATAACCTGATAGAACGAGAGTTCATTCCCCTTGTCATGATCCTCTGTCTCTTCCGAATGATCATGATCACGTACTATACATCATGCCAAGCCCGCCAACCAAAGTTGGCATTACAGTCAACTCTTGCTATAACGGACTGCAGAAATCCAGAGCCTTCTGTCCGGTATAGCAAGGGTTCCGGTATAGAAAATGGCGCTAGCCCTCAGCACGGGGCTGACCAGTCACGTGGATTCTGAGAATTCACCTTTTCCCTCCCAATAAGGGTATTTCGAGTTACATTAAGCCTAAAAGAGTAGATTATTCAGCAACCAGACATGCCTCGTCCGGTATAGCGAGGGAGAAATGTATGGGGACAGGGATAAGAAGACCCCTGCACTCCTCCAGCACTCTGTCCGGTCCGGTATTGTATGGCCGTCAGGTACAGAGTATAGGGAGAGGGAATCTGCTGGTAAGAAATCCTGAAGCCTCTGGTCCGTCCGGTATAACAAGGGATCCGCTATAGCGAGGTCCGGTATAGCAAGAGTTGACTGTACTACATGTATGCAGTACTATCAGGCCCGAGCCTAGCGACGGTTGCACCCAAGGGGCTAGTGCAAGTAGTCTCGTGCCAGTGCACCGTATGAACTAATGTCGGTTGATGTTTAGTAATTCTAGCTAAACCCATGAGCTATTGCATACATTAGGCAGAATTAGTATTAGTTTCTTGTGTATACATTAGTTCGACCGTCTGCGTTATCAATCTTTTGTTTTTTAAGCCAAGAATAACCTTAGTATTCTTATAACTGTTGCTTTTGGATACACCTTCATCACAACCATCGCTCTTTATCAAACACACTTATTTCGTCCTTTCCGACCAGTGGTGCACATTATTTTGTCCTAGTTGAAGTTGTAACCTCACAATCTCAAGCTCAAGTAATACTCTGCTCAATGTGCTGCTGGTCGTTGTCTTACCACTGCTCGCAGGCTGGCGCTGCATATTATGCATAGAGGGGTCACGGATTTTTTGCCCACGCACTGTCCAGTTACAGCTGATCCTTACCTACTTCCCTGTTGTATTATGAACGGCCTGCAAATGAAAATTGATAGTCATAAAGCTAAGACAAATATTGGTGTTGAAATAGTCTGGTGGCGCCTCTCATATCAATACGGACTTCAGCTGCTTAGCTTAATTTTGGTTAATAGGATTTAACCAACAAGGGAGTAACTCCAAAGCAAGGAAGGAGGGAGGAAAGTTGCATTCTAGGTGTACATTTGGGCGCATTGAGTGTATGAAGAACGATCATAACAGCAATGTCTGGTATATCAAATGCTTGTGTTAGGTCCCTTGGAGTTGTTTGCGCGGCCAGTTTGGCCTATATACTTGAGTGACCTGGGGTAACAACTATGTGGAGGCTTCATGGTTGATGGATACATGAAGATGATTTGTTCAACAGGTGGGTCACGGTTATCATATCGATAAATCACTGTCATCTTCCATACTCACCAAACTAATTGGACTCAACTGTATAATTAAGCCTGTGGAACATACACGGTTGCGTTAAAACTTTGTCAGGCGTCGCAAATACTTGGGATTCCGTCGCTGCTGTTTCCCTGTTCATGTAATAGATTGGTTTCAGTTTTGAAGGACGGAACCAGGTAGTAACATCCATAGTAATCGCGATCGACTGGCTTTGGGAGTTTTATACTACCGTGTGAAGGGCAGTAATTACCATTCTTCAATCTAGTGAATTATTCGGTCTATTGGACGACCGGTGTCAGCTTCCTACATTGATAGTCGGATCCGGTAGTCTCATGCCAAGCAGGTGGATTATATAAGCCATGCAGCGTCTGGTCTCACAAGTTGTACTGAGGTTTCCGTCTGGACCCTCGGAGCCAATCTAGTCTATTACTCCGGTACAGCTAATATATCTTAATGCCAAAGGGCAGATTATCAAAGGCTGTCCGGGCAGTGGTCGCAAGTTTCCGGTACAAGGAGTTCCATTGTAACTGAACGCTCCCTTAGTATTTATTACATTAGTAGAGAGGCTTTACACCGCTAGCTATCCCATAACTTAGCTAGCGCACTTGGACCCCAGTGAGCACGAAAGTGTAGAAACAGAGGTTTTGCAGTCCTAGAATATCTCTCGTCCTACCTCTCCTTAGTAATCATCAACGTGCGACAACATACCTACCATGGCGGAATACATGCTTATAAGGGGGGTAAAAACATTTGGGAGTTGCGGAATGGGTGGATTCGAACATTTGGGCGATATGCCAGGTGTGCGGAACAAGGACTTTGCATGTTGCTCTACCAGCTACATATCTTGTTGCGTATAGAGTTTGTGATCTGTGATGTTTTGTTTGATATATTTTGAGACTCAGGTACGGTACCAGTACACGAGATGTTGCCGCTCGCTACGCTCGCGTAATACCTAGGAGCAGGGCGAATATAGTTTGACTTGCAATACACTAAATCTCATGGTCTCCCAGGTAGATTACATTTTAACTCGGGTGCCGCTTGTAAAACCACCTTCACTCGCATGCACTATAGTTACTTTCTCAATACTCGTGGGGAGGATACTACCCTTTAGCATGTGTAAACCCACCATGCATATATTCAAACTCGCTATACCACAATCCCGCCTGCCTATATTCATGTTCACAATGTTCAATCCCAATCCCGCTATGGCCTGGAAATGAGGAGTTTATTGCATTATCAATTGGTAATATGAGCTCCTGAAAAGAATTTCTCTCATTATTGAAGAGGTCATCTTTTTGGCGCCCAATCTTAATTATGTTAAAATAAAAATCTTGATCTTGGTAAAATCTTGCCATGCTCAATCGCACCATATTAAATTCCCCGACACCTTCTTCTGGCTAAAATCACCACCGGACTGAATGCTCACAAATCACTTTTCATATAAGCTCAAAATCACTGTCCAAACCGCTTTAGAAGTTAGCATCCAAATCACTCTAGATACCAATTTTTTTTTTTTTTTTTTTTGGAGTTTATATATCCATGGAGCCTAAGGCTATGAATGGCCCCGTTTTCACAATATATACCCTGCGTCCCATAAATCACCAAATTCTTGCTGCCTCTCATACGTCCTATGCCAGTCCCATGCATGCGCTCAAAATATATGCACTGCCTCTATACAATTTGGAAGAAAAATCTGCATTCGGAAGAGTATATCAACAGCCTGGATATCTGCGTCCATATGAGCCTAGAATTCACTGTCCAAATGAGCCTAGTATTCGTGAGCAAAACAGCCTGGATATTCGCATCTAGATGTGCCTCGAATTCACCGTCCAAAAGCATCACCTTGCAAAACAGCCTGGATATTCGCATCCATATTAGCCTCGAATTCACCATCCAAATGAGCCCAGTATTCATTCCCGTGCAAAAAAGCCTAGATATTCACATCCATATTAGCCTCGAATTTACTATCCACACTAAATATTCATAATTCGCATAAATTCACTATACCCATGAGTCCAGTATTACCTTGCAAAACAGCCTTGAATTCACTTTCCAAATGACCCTAGTATCCCCATGCAAAACAGCCCAGATATTCGCATCTATATTAGCCTCGTATTTACCGTTCCTATGAGCCCAGTATCCCCGTGCAAAACGGCCTGGATATTCGCATCCATATGAGCCTAGAATTCACTGTCCCCATGAGTCCAGTGTCACCTTGTAAAACAGCCTGGATATTCGCATCTATATTCGCCTCGCATTCACCGTCCAAATGAGCTCAGTATCCCTGTGAAAAACAGCCTGGATATTCGCATCCATATGACCTTGCAAACCAGCCTGTATATTCGCATCCCGATTAGCCTCGAATTCACCGTCCAAATCGCCTTAGAAATCAGTGTGAATGTAGGGAACTCACTGCCAGAATCCCGGTGGGTTGGAATGAATAGAGGCGGGAATGAGGGTTGGAAGGTCTGGGAATTTGCTATATCTCATCGTGCTGAATTAGCTATGACCTCAAGTACACATTAAACTATTTTGCTACATATGCGATAGTTCAATCAGATCAGCATGGTTCCAAGCGCATGTTAAACCCCATTCATGCTATTAAAATTACTCTGCAAATTCGCATTACTATAAATGCAATAGCTTGACGTTGAGCTACAGAGCTCATTCCTGCTTTGTCTAGTTGCGCACGGGGTGCACGTGCCGGAACATTTGTCTCAGTAGCCTCAGTATAATATAGAAGATGTTGGTATCTTGCTGCCAAGGTGGGACTCTAACCTGTTCAGAGGTTGCAAGATACAGCTAGTTAGTCTGGTTGGCACAACACCCTCCTTTGTACTTCGTCCGACGGGTGCCAACCAGACTAGTCCGGAACAACCGGTTAGACGGTTCAACGGTCAGCTACCTACCTAACCTATGTGGGTTAAATTAGGCCTGGCAGTCAAAATACCAAAAATTCAGATCAAATGAAGAATAGAAAGTTGATATTCAAGACGGTCGGTGCACGCGTACGCACAAGATGTAATAGAAGAAAAAGGGCTAGAAGTTGGTATTAATTGGTGTTTTGAGCTCTTGACGATGTTGGTATAGCAAGTTAACCTTGACATGTACCGTCTGACCGATTGTACCGTCGGCGCTGTAGTCATAGTCAGAGAATATGTAACTTTTAATTCCTGCCATCCTTTAGCATGAACCCAGCAGGTGCATTAGTTAGTCGCGTTACTGAGGTTACAAGCTATTCTAGGTACAGGGTTGCAAAACCTCTCTAGTCTAATTAGTAATACATGTTCTGCAGCAAAGCAAAGTTGGTCAGACAGAAGGATGGTTACAGTACATCAACTTTAATTATGAGGGCTCATGTTGGAGACCATGTGTCTTTACAATTAAAGGCGCCAGATTATTTGAATGCATACATAGATCCATGACTGTCAATGGTTTCTGGTATTTTTAACTTCACAGCTTTCCCCATCTACCTTTCCATGTTTCAGCGTAATCCTTACATAAGGTTCCTTGTTTTAGGGTCTCGGTAATTCTTTTCATTCTATAAATCTTAGTTTGAGCATTTTGTTCATGGACACCATTGCTGAAGAATTAGCTCTAAATGAATGCAGCTATTATGAAATATTTCCGCCTTCTCCTATATGTTTCTCGTTACAAGTCACGTTCACCAAGTCACGTATACAAGTGCAAGGCTGCGGCTCATGAGGCTCAGCAGGCGCTAAAGACTCAATATACTCATCCCCATTACCATGCTGCCAACTAATATTAATAAGACACTTGAAAGAACATCATACCACCTATAACTAGTACATGGTATACCACACGCCTGCCTTAATCACAGTTGTCACAGAGGCATAGATTCATACAAATTTTACCCAAGTATCTCCTTTCAAACTTTCTCCAGACATGCGCCAGTCTCTACTTTACAGCCAATGGTAATCCAGGTGTATGAAAGATATTCAGGTAGAGTTCAGCCCAGACATGCTCAATTTGAGTGAGATTAGGGGAATAGGGAGGATGATCACTGACATTGATATCATGCTTCTTAAGGAAAGCATTAATTATTTTGGTAGTGTGAACATGTGAGTCATTCTGGAAGACGGGGTCTAAAACTCCTTTGCATACAACTCTCCATGAATTCGGAAGAGATGATCCTCAGAACTTTTGGGACAGGGTTGTAGCATTGTTTGGTGCTTCCAAAATGTGAACCCGACTGTAATGTCACGGGCAGCCCTATAACTTGATTAATTAAAATATTATTTTATGTAGGATATTATTACATACCTTTGGGGCTCTATACAATCTGGGAGACTCGATCTGATATCTCACGCCGCTGCTTAGTCGAAGGAATATTGGCTGACATTGCTGGCCTTCGTACGGTTGTCTCGGTGCTGGTCCGTAACGTGATATATAAGTATCTTAACCCTCTTTTCAACACCATACTCATTGTGCTTCCACTAGGCGCAACTGGAGTTGTACTTCTATTGGGCACAGGCTGTATATAGAATAGTCGCGCCCATACAGAAGACTTTATTAATGTGATTGATAGTATACGGCTTCTCGCAGTGGTGTATATATCCTCTTGCCTTGAGATGTATGTACAATGTAATATAATTCCACAAACGGAATGTAAGATGGAATCAGCTAATGAACATGTCGTCATAGCAAAATGAATTCACGACACCGCTGCCCAACAGACAAGAAGCGTTGCAACTAGTAAGCAGTGTTGCACGCGTTGCTAATAGTGCTATATCATATGTCCTTTCCTGGAAAGGCCTTGCTTGTCAGCCTCACACTTAACAAGTGGAGAAATTCCCGCCGGACCTGACAGATTAACTTGCCTTATCCTGAATCCACCCGGGCCCCCGGGTGGCTCATCATGGTCCTCTTACTGGGACCGATATGAGTAATGAGTACTTTTTTCCCCCCAAAAATGGGAGAAATTCCAAGGTTTTCGAGGAGAAATCCCACTAAAATATTAATATATCGCCGACTATAATTATAAGTTGAAGGTGCCATCTAATTACCTAGTTCAGTATCTTTCCCGGGTGTCGTCAGCAAGCCCAGGTGGACAGCATGTCTGTTAATATCCGAGAGCCGGCTAGTAGCTAGAAACAGCAGTACGAGGCAGGTTGAGTAATATCTCCGCGCACCCAGAGTGCATGTGTACATTCCAATTCACAATAAGTTCTATTTAACAATGAATGTAAAACCCCACACTGGGCCCACTGTAATTTCTCACTACGATGATCTGAACTTGACACGGAGGCGTCGACAATCGTACTTCCCTGTAATTCTCTGTAAGCTATACCTAAACTCCTCGCTCCATGAAATCCGTCTCTCTAACCTCTAACCTACGAAGTACCTGTCAAGCAACATGTTACCCCGAGACCCAAGGGTGAATACCCTCATGTTGATAGTTATTGCCCTGTTTCTCGCGAAAGTTCACACGAGACCCATATCCAACGACACAAGTGCCCCCAAACCTGGAGAGGGATGGGATTTCACTTGGGATTCCATCACCCCAACACCGAACCTCGTTTACCACCGTTGCTACAACACCTTTGAATGTGCCAGACTCGAAGTTCCTCTTGACTATCTTTCGAGCGAACAATGTTCTGAAACAGCGTCCATTGCAATTATCAAACTCATATCTGATCCCACTGAGTTTCCTGAGTATGGGAAGAAATGGGGGGGTCCGCTATTGCTCAATCCGGGCGGCCCTGGTGGGTCTGGTGTAGGAATGGTGCTTGAAAGTGGACACGAAATCCAGAAAGTCGTCGGGAAGCAGTTTTCCGTAATCGGATTTGATCCTAGAGGTGTAAATAATACTCGCCCTCTTGCTTCGTGTTTCGACTCCGCTGTGGATAGGATCTTGTGGAATGTGAAGGGCAGCGGGAGAATTCCCAGGATCAGCGAGGA
The DNA here is from genome assembly GCA_003788615.2 of Terfezia boudieri ATCC MYA-4762. Classification (NCBI taxonomy): domain Eukaryota; kingdom Fungi; phylum Ascomycota; class Pezizomycetes; order Pezizales; family Pezizaceae; genus Terfezia; species Terfezia boudieri. Next base: position 1,043,009 of record ML121539.1, read on the forward strand.
AGGGCTCGGTGAGGCATTCGTTTGGGGCAGGATTATGGGGCAGGTGTGCACAAGCGGGAATAGGGCTGAAGAAGGAAAGTTTCTTGGGACTGCAAGTGTTGCCCGGGACATGCTTGCAATCACCGATGCAACCTGGGATCTTTCAAAGTCAGGGATCCGAAAAGGTCTTCAGTTTTGGGGATTCAGCTACGGGTCGGTTCTCGGAATCACTTTTGCTACGCTGTTCCCGGACAAAGTGGAGCGAATGATCATCGATGGTGTTGTTGATGTATTTGATTTCTTCGCCTTGGATATGCTGAAAAACCTACAGAATACGGAAGAAGTCATGGACTCCTTCTACATATTTTGCTCTCAGGCTGGGCCACTAAAATGTCCGTTTCATACTGGTACCACCCCGAACGATATCCGCGACCCTAGCATCCCTTCGTACACAGCCTTTGGCATACAACATTGCAGGCCTTGGTGAGATTGGGGGACAACCGGATATCTTTACCTATGATGATCTGAGATACCTTACTTTTCTAGCGCTTTATTCCCCCTTAACTTACTTCTTAAACCTAACCAACGTCCTTGTGGAAGTCGAAAAGCACTTGCCAGAAGGATCGTTACCTGTTGGCATATCGGTGCGGAAGTACCCACTGACCTGTTCTGCAGGCGGCAATGACGTTGCAAACGAAGCCTTAAGAAGCGCAGAAGCCCTGCCCGCGATCTTGTGTAGTGATGTCCCTCCAGTAGGGAACATGACCATCCCATTTTACAACGAAAAGCTACGTGTCCTGAGGTCGCAATCTCCCACCGCTGGGGACATCTGGGCGGCAATTGCTTTACCATGCCTTGGCTGGAATGCACAAGCAAAGTGGAAGTCAGTATTTTCAATGACCAATAACAATTCAAAGAAACGCAAAGGAGGTACACCCATTCTGCTGATTGGGAACACCGCAGACCCGGTGACACCACTAGCAAATGCCTATTCTATGGCTAAACTTTTCCCTAAAGGCGGCGCAGTGGTGGCGATACAAGAAGGGGAGGGGCATTGCAGTACATCAGTGCCCAGTGAGTGTATGTCCAGTATTGTCCAAACATACTTCGGTACCGGAAAAGTGCCAGAACGGGATCGGCTGTATTGTGCACGCGAGTTTGTACCGTTTTTGGGAGATGTGTCGACTGGAAATACGACAAAGAGGGAGGTGAGTAGAATAGAGGCACGAGAGGCTATAAGGAACATTGGATGCGCGATCAATCGACAATTAGTATACAGTGGATCTTTGGGCAACTCGCGGTTCGTCCATTTGTTAGGAGGCGAATAGTTGAACCTCTGGGCAATCTCGGGAACTAGGCAAGGGAAATTGATGGGTGGATAGATGGATAGATAGATGTGTGAACGGCATCTAGTCTGGTTGCAACAACAGCCCTACCTAAGCACCATCGCTGGTAGTAGTCAGGCAAAATATGTTTTAAGGAAGGTATGTTGATAGAATAGGTTTTAGGATATGGCGGAATGATGCAATGAATTAATTCGAATTGTGGGACCTCACGGTGGCTTTAAGGGTACTACATAGCTCTCGTAGGACAGCTACGGGTCGAGTGAGGCCTAGAAACGTCACTTATGTTTTATATTCAGATGTTAAACTGAGGACACATTTACTCATCATGAACCACAGCTCTAGGCGCTATCGGCTCGGCCATCCCATATAGCACAATGACTGCCATACCCAAAATCGCTGACATAGCAGTAAATACTAATGCTACAATACCACGGGCAGTGAATCTAAGGCCAAGTACCAAATCAGCGCCCGTACTGGACTATAGGAGGCTGACAGTTGGAACTCACCCAGGAGGTAATGGTGGAGGGCTGGTATTTGCACCCGTCAGATCCAGAAAATTCTTTGTATTCCCTGCCGCATTACCAGAAGTCGGGATCCCTAAGCGTTTGCATGCAGCCAGATGGTCTTCTGGGATTGTGATGGTCTTTTGCAGCTGCAATGGTGCTTCGATGAATGTTGCCGCAAGGCCCTGTCAGACGTCACACAAATTGTTAGATTAATCTGAGCAAAGATGGATAAAACAGAGATAGGCAAATGGGTAAGTACGCTGACAAGATGCCATTCAAGATGACAATGGAATAACCATATTCCAGCATTGTCTGCCCTGAAGCGAAGGACGACGTTGCCGTTCGGCGGGGCGAGGATCACATCTCTACGCATTGGTATCACAGGAGGAGTGGAGGCACTCCTAGGATCATAATTTCCTGCATCGTCAGAGCTTCGGTGAGTGACCTGGAAGTGGTGGCCGTGAAGATGGAATGGATGCTTTCCAGGGTCATTGTTGTTGACGACAATCTCGATAATGTCCATATGGTTGAGCACATAACCGTGGGTATTGACTCCGTACACTACTGGGTTTGTTGCAAATTCCCTAGTGGTGAGAGCAGTGTAGAGAGTGGGGACCTTGGGCCTGACGAAAGTTATTCCATTGAAGAACGCGTAGTTGGCACCGTCTGAGAGGTTGTCCATAGTAACGTTCAAGGTAATACTGTAGTCAGGATCGGGCAGGAGCCTTCCACCATCTGTAGGGACAAGAAGAAAATCATCTATCGGGTTGAAATCGTCAATGGGCAGAGGTTCGGGCTTGGGCGCATCATTGTTATACATGAGCCATCCCGTAACATTCTGGTTCAACCCTTCCGGCACTTCATCAAACAGGTCCTGACAAGCAAGAAGTCATTATTGTGAAGTTTGGTGGATGAATATCGAAGTGACTCACCTCATCCATACTCCCCACAAAAGCATAGTTCCTTGTTGTGTCATTCTTGGTCGTGAGGAGTATGCTCACACGTTGAGCGGCAGAGATATATAGCAGCTTTGCATCTAGTGGTTCCGTGTAGACTCCGTCCACCTCCACAACTTTGAAGTCATGGTCCTCAAACCAAAGATATTGTGCTGCGAATGCTGCTATGTTAATAATTCGAACCAAATATGTCTTGCCCGGTTGAACTGCAATAGTGATATTTTGAGAATCATTCATGAGTGCAGCCTGGGGTACTGGCTCTGCACCACTCGGATTGGTGTAGGACAAGAATTCCGAAATTAGCTTTGGCATGTTCTCATGGTACCAGTCTGATAATGTGAGGACGATTTCCTCATCATAAAGATCCTTGTGTGGATCGTCCTTGTCGTGCACAATAAATGGCCCTCGTAGGCCGTCGGGATATTGCCCTTTATTGTGAGAATGATACCAGTAAGTACCAGGTTGGTCAACCTCTCAAGATATTAGCCTTTTACCTAACTGACAACTGAGGGCGTATAATCTGTACTCACTTTGAAGTCATACACCATACTCTGACCAGGACCAACTGGGCACTGTGTTGTCTGTATAGGGCCGTCCATATGTGTAGTGCCATTTTGGAAAAGTCCGTGGAAATGAAGGCTTGTATCCTCATCACCGAGGCCATTGTGCATGTTTATTATGATACGATCACCTTTATCTACCTCAATTGCTGGAATTGGCCATTTGCCATTGATTCCAATTGTTCGTCTATCGAATTGGCCATCTGGGTTAGCGCTTGTCCAAGTAATGTTCCAGTCGTAGGTCACCGTTTTTGCAAAAATCGTTGATGGAACTGCAAGGCAAAATAGAAATCGTGAGAAGCGCATTCTGAGAACTTAGCAATTGCAAGTGGTTTTACAATCGAGCACTCCGGGCTGCGGTTTGCTGATATTGTCCGCCGAGTTCACTCACAGAACCCGGTTATAGTGGGGGCTGAAATATACATTTCACCATCCGTCACTTCTCATGATTACAACTGTGCGAGAATACGGTAGGGAACGGAGCTACTACACTAGTGGAGCTAGTCATAGGGAAGAGATTTTCAAACAATAGAGGTTTTGCACCCTTGCACGCTAGCGGTCTCATAACCCGGCTAGCGCACCTAGACCCCTGTGAGCACGAAAAGTGTAGAAACAGAGGTTTGCAGTCCTAGGAATATCTCTCGTCCTATCTCTCCTTAGTAATCATCAACGTGCGACAACATACCTACCATGGGGATTACATGCTTATGAGGGGAGTATATTAATGACCTTTGGGACTTGCGGAATGGGTGGATTCGAACATTTGGGCGATATGCCAGGTGTGCGGAACAAGGACTTTGCATGTTGCTCTACCAGCTACATATCTTGTTGCGTACGAATATAGAGATTGTGATCTGTAATGTTTTGTTTGATATAATTGAGACTTAACGTACATACCATACGTGGTTGGATTAGGGAACGGGACCGCCGCATGACTTTGGGTCGAATGTCGTTGTTATGAAAGATAAAGCGGAGATAGTCCTGCCTATCGATGTCAGAGATACCTTTTCATCCCTACCATCCTTAAGCACAAACCCAGTAGGTGCATTAGCTAGTCGTTAGAGTTCCATAACCTCTCTAATAATGGCGTGTACCGAAATAAAAAACTATTGCTCTATGGAGACACGGATGTCATATGAAGTGAGAGATTAAGCATGAAAATGAAGTTTCTCATTTATCATATAATCAGATAACCTAACCCCGGCTATGACGGCACGCATATTTTCTCTAGATTTGTCCTAGCTCTGTAAAATCAACCAAAAAGTAGTACGAGATTTGCGATCGAGTACGAGATCGAACGGTTATTTTTCTAGACAGAAGCCTGTAAATTGATCTGATAGCCACCATGAGGTGCCTTAATTGACTTACGACTCAACTGATCGATTTGAACGCACAAGAAAGGTGATTTTCCAAAATGGCAAATGTTTTTGCAGTCCCAGGTAGGTACATGTGTGACCGTCTGGCTCCAATATTACAATTTCCCCTCCATTTGAAAGCTAATTTTTTGTATTGGAATTACGCAGTGTTCTTTATTGTATTTAGGGAGACGATTGAGACTTCAATAGTAGTGGCAGTGTTGCTTGCTGTGATAAAGCAAGCTTCTCAGGACGGTCATCAGAGTGCCACATATAAGAAACTGTTATGGCAGGTAAGATTACTTTTTTCTACCCAAAGGAAACAAGTTCACCTAACCAAGAGGTTCTAGGTATGGATTGGGCTTGCAGCGGGGGTTCTAATCTGCCTGATCATTGGAGGGGCCATGATTGGTGCTTTTTATAGTATTGGGAAGAACCTCTGGGAAGGAACAGAGACCTTATATGAAGGTATTTTCGGCTTGATTGCCTCTATCATCATTACCGTAGGTGTTCAGTACCCACTTTGATATGGTTTATCCGGATGATTACATATGACTTGTTTGACTAAAAATAAATATATCAATATGTGTAAAGGTTATTGGAGCGGCAATCCTTCGAATTTCGAAATTGCGCGAAAAATGGGTGACCAAACTTAGCATCACTGTCGACTCGTCGGCTCAAACTACGAAGGAGACCAATACCTCACGCATATCTATATGGTCGAAGAAGTATGCCATGTTCCTCCTCCCATTCATTACAGTTCTCCGAGAGGGTCTGGAGTGTGTTATCTTCGTGGGCGGAGTATCTTTCGCCGCACCAGCGACCTCTTTTCCATTACCAGTTGTCACTGGACTGCTGGGAGGCTCGGCCATCGGATGGTTGATTTACAAGGGTGGGAATACCATAAGATTGCAGTGGTTTTTGATAGCCAGTACATGCGTCTTGTACCTCGTTGCAGCAGGCTTGTTGAGTAGGGCAGCTTGGAGTTTTGATATGTATCAGGTATGTTGAAGTCGTGCAGGATAGTTGAGGCGATAGAATAAGCATAGACATTTATACATACTAACATGTTTTTTGGGGGAAAGTATAACAAACTAGTAGGCGCGGACGTCGCAGAGGCCGGAGTAGGTCCAGGGAGCTATGACATCCACCGCACGGTTTGGCATGTCAATTGCTGCTCCCCTACGCTTAATGGAGGTTCGGGATGGGGTATTTTCTCTGCTGGTATGTGAAGCCCTCAGTGACATCGGCGGCAAATCCTACTAATGCCGCATCTAACAGTCCTCGGTTGGCAAAACTCGGCTACATATAGTTCCGTTATTGTTTACAATGTATACTGGATAGTTGTAGGGGGTTGGTTCCTGGTTCAGATGTTTCTGGAGAAGAAAGGAAGATACCCGTTCATGAAGACCTCATCGTCGCTGACTTCACGGGGTCGCGAAGGTCCACTTGAACATAGCATGGTTACTGGCACCGGAGGCCTTACGCTTGCCGGTGGTGTGCTAAGCGAAAAGGAGGCCCATATGAGTGTTATTGTCAAAGTTTCTTGAGAAAAGTTATTTATTAGGGGCCGTCAGGTTTTGGTGGCGCTGTTGGAGTGACAGATGTCGCTTGTGCTGTGCATGATGAATGGCTTGAGGAGAGCGATAAATATATAAATTCATGAACTAATTAAGATTACTGATGACATGGGATTTCAGCTTTCGGAGTGATGGACAATATTTATTGCCTGCACTGTTTTCTCAAACGACCTGGAGATGGAAAACCAGTCATGTACAATAATAACCATAGAGCAATGCGCTAAATCCCACTTTGGTACAAGAAATCTATGGCGGGAAAGATCCAAAAGACATGAAGTTATGCGGAGAGTACAGCCAATTTTTGCCTACATTTTATGCAAATGATTACCCAGTTTGAGCTGAACAGGTACATATGAAGTTTTGTAAATCTTGCAGCGGTTAGTACTGAGTTTTTAAGTTTAACCCGCTATGTCTACGTAGCATCATGAGGAATGCTGGCGCAAGCATGTTAGCTACTTGAAAGTGCGTTCTGGCTTATGTAGTATGAATTTGATGAACTGGCCTGTGGTACTTTAATTCTCACATTATCTCACAGTTTCTCAAAATTTCATTGATTTAGTCTGGTAACACTACCCCTCACTAGAGCCATAGTTGCCCTACCGTCTGGCCTAGTCTCGATTACCTACTTGGCCCACCCCACTAAAGGTACGACTACCTACCAAACATAGCTACCGGGGGTTGTGCCAACTAGACTAATAGAGGCCACCAAATTCTACTGTTAAAACTAGTCTGGTGTTAAAACGAGAAGTGCATATTCGTTGCTTATTCCATACTGGACATACGCTTTACACTCGCCCGCTACACTGTATAGGCTTGGTACTGACGTGAGAGGTACTGCAACCAGAGTACTGTTCCCTATGTATAAATAAATATGAGACCCTTAGCAAAATATGATAGAAGTTTGAAAAAATAAAAAAAGGAATGATGAATCGACCCGTGACCTACAAATTACAATGAAACCCAAACTTAACCCACTACATAACATACAAGAATAGGTAATAATAGTTTGATATATATAAAATGACATTATAGTAAGCTCAGCATACATTTGCAAACTTTAGTTCGAGCTCTCTCAGGAGTAGTAGAAATATAGTCTTTAACTAAAGTACAGGACTCGGAGCTGTTATTACAAGTTGAATTGATACTTTGGTTAGCCTGGTTAGATAGATAGGTAACTACGGTTCAGCCTAGTACCACTAAGCCTATTTCTAGGTCCACACTGAAATAGAATTCTATTCAACTCTGAATTTAGGCCTATAGGACTAGGTCATAGAATATGGTATGAGATAAATAGACATTTATATTTTGTTTATATCTTACATCTCATATTAAGTACAAGTATATACTCTGTACCGTCATAGCTTATATTGAAACATCAGGCTAGTGATTCCTAATCTAGTAATTTTATTGCCAAGCCCACACAATGCCAAGCCTGCATAGTGCCAAGCCCACACATTATCCCATGACTTTATTATATGTAGAATATGGTCTCATAGCAACCATATGGATTCATATGAGTACATACTTAGATATACATTCATATGAAGCACGTTGCGGTCTTTATTTTCAATACTGAAGACTAATAATGGCGGCGTGCGCGATAGTCTTCGCAATCGCCCCATGAAAATCCATGATCACAAGCCAACGGGGTCTCTTGCCTGGCTTTGAAACAGTTGTATCTCTAGGAACTTTAGGTTGTTGTTTTCTTCTTGTGGTGCCTGTTTTCCTGTATGACGTCTGTTAGAATGTACCCGAACTATTTAGTCAATGAGTAGGCTTCCACAATATTAATGGTCGCCGCTCCGGAACTCGCTTCTAGCTTATCTACAAATTATATTACTCTGACCATATATTATTGGGCACTCTATAGTTTCAAGCACTGGATGTAGCTGTATGGGAGGTCAATTTTGGAATCAATTTTCCCATTCACCTATATCGGAAGATCCTCCCAGCACCTGGCTGAATTGTTGGTACAGAAAGCGCAAAAGGCAAGCAGACACTCAGCGCAATACAACCTCCGTTCGCAGAGCCCCACACCTATATCTCTATATGGTTACAGGAGATTGTCAATTTTCAGACCGAAGCCTGAAACGAGATAACTCTCGCTGCTAGGAGTAAAACTCGTATGGCAGATATTCCACTAGGATTACTAACAACGTTGAGATTTTTTTGTACCGTGGGAAAATTCCAATTTTAGAATACCCATTTTGCCACCTCCTTGAGTTGGCTATGGATGATATGGGTTCCACACAGCAATCAAACCGTTTACAGCTGCAGCTTGTCTAGCACACATTCAGATGTGGTAAGCCTGGGTATATCTAAGTGATCAGAAATCTGTCCCCTTGTGAAATTATAACATTTGTGTAACTTCCATGTGCATGAAGGATGTAACTAACTTCATGGTGTAGGTCACCTTCCCAAATACCTTTCCATAATGAACATTGATCTAACTACTCTGTCATAGATTCCTGTTGTAGCATACTGATGACCAAAAATATCGAATTATCATGATCTTTCCATCCAGGACTCCGGCTGATGAATGGTGGCGCACACTGTAAGACAAAGTTGCCTCGGGGAAGGAGAAATTCTCGAGAATCGAATGTGTCACCCCACAGTTCTATCTTCACAACTCAAGGGATACTTCAAGGATCACTTAAACAGTCCACCATCCAGATGGCACTCCAGACTGTCGCGATAAGTTGATTTTTAGTCCACGGAGTGGGAAGGACCACAGGCAGGGCAGAACGGACCTTATCCCTGTTCATAATATCGTGGAATGAATGGTTTTATCAAAGCAAGCAAAGCGGAGAGAACCCGTTTCGTATTTCGATGACCCACGGGGAGGCGGGAGTGCCAGGTCTCCAGATTTGATAACAGAGAATTACGATGGAAAAATCATGATTGGATCAGATAACGTTCAAATATTTCTTGGGACCGATGACAGCAATTTTGTGTGTGCAGGCCAAAAGAGAATGTTGGGAAAAATTCAGAACGATCCCAGATTCTCGAATTACTAGGTTGCTCTTCTACTGGCCAGCGCAAGGTAGCGGCGGTGACAGTCAGTGAAATGTTCCGCGGCTGCAATTCAACACCAAGGAGAACGTAGGTGGGAAATCAAGCGTTGTGAATGAAATCAAATATTGCGAGCGAGACAGAGTTCAACACAAGAATCCTGAAGTTGGGAAAGACACCCGAGAATCTCAGTTTCAAAAAATTTTTTGAAGGCCTTTTTGGTAAGAAACACCTCCAATAGACACGAGAGCTTCATTAATTAATATATGTAGATGAATGGGACCTTGCTATAGTCTAGCTATCCGATTCAAGTGTCCCGGTTTTGATGCTAAGGGAGTGTCATTCAGACTGCTTAATGTTAAAACGGGTCCCTTATGACTAATTTCTACTCTTGGGGAGGGTCCATATTGTGGAGAAGGTAAAGTAAAACTAGTTCAATATTTAGCCATCATTTATTATATTTTTTCTTGCTAAGAACGGTTTTGTTGGTTACTCTACCTTATATACATAAGTAGCTATCCCTGGTCCAGCTCTATAAATTAGCAGAATGTCGAACTAGATTTGTATGAAATGGTACTGTACCAATATATCATAAAGTTTGGCGGACAAGACTGTAGTTAGTTTACAGTACGGTGGTTTTGCCAAATATCCGCGTCTTATTCACGCTTATTTTCGTAAATAAACCTGACGTGAGATTCCTTGAGATAGTGTAATGAATGCACGGTAGATATATCTATAGTTTCTTATGAGAACTATATGTTTACGGACTAAACCGTTCAAATCGAACAAGGCCATCAATTGTTTTCAACATATTATTTAAACGAGATCAGGTTGATCTCATTGATATGCGGCAGGTGCCTGATGGACAATATAAATGGATCTGTCGTATGAAAGACAATTTAGCAAGTGGCGCTATCTGCTCCATTAAGACAAAGCAATATATAAAACTTACCAGTCTAAGTAGTCTAAGTAGTCTTATACTAATGATACTAGGCTGAGTCTGTTTTATCTGCTAAGACATTGTGGATTCAGCTGTATGACCCACCAGAAATATTACAGTCAGATATGGTGGTGAATTTACGGGAGCAGTTGAGCGGTTTATTACAAGTTTGGGGTATTGAAATTAAGCATGGAAAACCTTGCACACCCAAGTCCAAGGGCTTGTAGAGCAAGCCAATCGTGTTGTTCAATCTTGTATAGCTAAATTGAAAGCTGAGTGGGCAAATCCAGCATGGAATACAGCATTTCAAAATATTGCATTCCGGTATCAATCAAACAAAACACTCAAAACTCCCTATGAGATTGTCTTTGCTGACCCTATCTACACCAAGCACAACTTGCATTTGAGGAGTGGGAAGCTACAGAACTTAAACAAGAGCGGGATTTCCAAACAAATACCTATAGTGATGAAGATCTAGATGATCAATGGAATGAAGAGGAAGACGCTGTTTACGTGGACAAGTGGCTATATCGAATGGCAAAACGTTTTAACAAACGCTAGTCCATATTCTTGCAGTTGGCGATATGTTTTGTGATTCCAAGAGAAGACCCAGCCAAGAGCGAGAATAAACGGTTATATGTAAAAGTTATTGCAAAAATGCCAATTATATGGTGACCTCTTTTACCTTTATCCAACAAAAGACCTCCAACTAGCAACTGACCTTATGGGCTTGGAAGATTAACCAATGATACTCGCCAGCGTCTACAAACAACCGGGCTTTCCATCTCATTTACGCTGCAAAAATTCTTGTGCTAATTGCTGCTGCTGCTGTTTCAAAATTGAGCGGGTCTCAGTCAGGCCTCTTGGGGCCAGCCGGTTAATGACAGGGACTCGTGCTACTTGAGTTCATCATTTCTATTATCATTTTGGCCTTTGGCAGGCTCTTGAGTTCAGTTTGTTCGTTTTATGTTAAGTTAAGTTATGTGTATCTAATAAGGAGTAAGGAGTATTTAAAAAAAAAAACAAGTTTCAAATTTGAGTTCTAATGCTGTTATACCAAGGTCTCACGAGATTACGACTGTAGTAACTTCTCAGCTCTAGCCAACGACCACAAATTGGACTATTGGATAACAACCAAATCGACATTGAGGTATGTCCCAATTGGCACGGAGGATGACCTGGAGGACAGCCCGAGTGACCTGGAGGACACCCCGATTGACCCAGAGGACAGCCCGATTGACCCAGAGGACAATTTTAGACGAGGGATTTAGGACCTAAAACACGGACGGCACTGGAAAGGACGGGGTAGTCGCTAGCGCAATACATAGCACGGACAGAAGAGGTAATCCCCAGGCAGCTACGGGGATACCTCGGGGACCTAGCCACGGTAGCAAGGGAACTCCGTGCCATTAAGCTAGCCCTTAAAACCGAGGACTCGGACATGATCGCGATTCTCTCTGACTCTCAAGCGGCAATCCAGGCAATCTGAAACATGAGCAAAGGAGCTCCCCCCAGGTCCGGCATTGAAACGGAGAACCAGGAATCCCCGGTCCAGTCGGCAGAAAGGAGATATCAAGATCGCCTGGGTAAGAGGACATATTCGAATTGAAAAAGAACGAGAAGTCAGATCAGAGGTACAACACGCACAGCAACCGAGAGCGGACTGCGAGCGGCGTCGAAGGCACTGCGGAAGGAAGCCAGAACCAAGAAAGACTTCGGTCAGCGGAGATGTGAGTGGAACAGGCAAGCCTGTCAGCCTACACCTGGATGAGGACCGATCGAGGCCAACAAAGGAGCTGGCTTTTTTCCACATCGGTAGGGCAGAGTCCCCAGCTGTCCATGCAGACACTCAGCGGAGGACGCACTACCTATCACCTTTGAGTGCCCAAGCTTTGCACGCATCAGATCCCTCTTCCTAGGAGGCAAGAGCACATGGGAGAAAGTAGATAAACCGCAGTAGAGACATCAGCTGTCCATGCAGACACTCAGCGGAGGACGCACTACCTATCACCTTTGAGTGCCCAAGCTTTGCACGCATCAGATCCCTCTTCCTAGGAGGCAAGAGCACATGGGAGAAAGTAGATAAACCGCAGTAGAGACAGGAGGAGCGAGAGGGGGAGGAGAATGAGGCCTCAGAGACGTTCTTCGGCACCTATATAGCGAGCTGGTGTAGGTAGGGCCGAAGCAAAGATCACTCCAGCGCGAGCTATGGCATACATGGTCGAAAGGGACGGATACAGGGTTGGCTTCTGTACTGAGGTCTAGGGCGGGGTGCTACTCGTTTCTTTTCACCAGTTCCTTCTCTTTCCCTTTTCACGAGTTCCTTTTGTCTTCGAGGAGCGGAGCGGGTTTCATTTTGCACGAGTTCCACTCGGCTTTCGAAGGGCGGGTACCTCACAAGCTTTAGTCAGGTCCCCTGGGTCATCTGGCAGTGCGGTTGATGACAGCACGAGAGCTTTGCATTTACGAATTCTCTATTTGTCCTTCTTCTTTTTAGCATAGTCCTGCGCTGGCCTGGCCTTGAATCCACCCGGGCTTCCGGGTGGCTCATCATGGTTCCTCGTCAGGACCGCATATGAGATATATAACAAAATAAAATAAAAAATAAGACCCAGAGGACAACCCAATCAACCCAAAACTAGAACATTCAACAGTCAGCACTACCTTTTTTATTTACGATACAATCCCAAACTAAATTTCCACTAAGCTAGAGGCAACGTCTGACATATAGTGCCAGACATGTTGATCTCACTTGTGCCACGATAGACTGAAGTCAATAATCCCCAGCCGTTGCTACCTGATACCTTGCGTCTAGGCCACAAGCCGCTAACAGGGGGCTGACATATGGGTATATATTTACAGCCAACTTAGCTTGGAATAGCACTACAACTATGTAGGTTTACTATCGACAATATTGTATAGAATTTAAGGAATTCATTGAGGTCCCTGGTGGTTGAGTTCTATCCAATTTTATTCCCCACGAATTGATGATTGGTAATCAGCAAATATGCAAGGTGATAAATATGGGCAATACAGTTCCTTCGACGCGTGTGTAGTAATAGCAGATTGAGTGATCGTGAGAATTTTTTTTTCTTTCTTGGATACTCATTACTCCTATTCGGTCCCAGTAATGATCGTAAAAATACTATAACTAGGGCCTGGAGCCCTTTTAGTTTTCATGCTTTTCTTCAATCATCATTCGACATTACTCGGCGTTTTGTTCATTCACTCCTTGTCTATGACTCTATGATAATATACCATGACGTTCTTCAGTAGAATCCTTATGTCCCTGCTCGCGGCTCTCACCACGATGACTGCTGTCAATGCGGCAACTATCTTCCCCCGGGCCAGACTGGAAATATACCTTGACTGCTAATGGTATCGCGCAGAGGTATGTTCAAACACCCCAGCGCACATCTATGAAGTACATTTCTATATGTACCTACATCTAAATGCTTGCATGAATACTCATTTTCAAGTTCATTTCTTTCGCGGCAGTAATCACTAAACTGTGCAAGAACGCGGTTGAGATATCATGCTGGGCCATGACACAGCTGACGAATACCGTACGTTTCTGCTCCTACTTTGTCCTCTCAAGTTCTGCTGGCAGCCTCTAACTAGGCCGTTTTCCATTGAGGATTGTTTTTAAGGTTTTTAGTTTTTCTACCTGCAAGAATTTTTGGGAGAGGGTTATGATTTTCCACTTTAGCGGCTTTTATATTGAGGTTTTCACCTGCGTGAATTTTTGGGGAGGTTTCCTTCAGTTATCCTGCTTTCTCGTTATTCTTTTTGTTCTGTGCGGTGGACCTGGCAGATTAACTTGCCTTGTTCTGAATCCACCCGGGCTTCTCCTTACTGGGATTGAACAGGAGTTATGAGTATTTAAAAAAAAAATAAAAAAAAATCCTTCAGTTATCCTACCAGCTCTTCTAGATATTTTTGTGTTTTTTTTTTTGGTCGACGTTCAGTCAAGCCCCTGGGTCATCAGGCGCAAGTCTATTATTGACAGCATGGGACCTCGATTCATTTGAGTTCTTTCAACTTCTTTGTATTTACATAGTGTCAGACCTGGCAGATATTATCTTGCCTTGTCCCTGAATCCACCTGGGTTTCTGAGTGGCTCCTCATGGTTCCCTTACTGGGTCCGAATAGGAGTACAGAGGACTCTCGTTACAAGCAAATCATTGGGACTGGGACAAGTATGCTTATAACCAATATATGCTTATATCTGGTGTGCTTGTATCGAGAGACCTCTGTAAGGAGTAAGTATTTTTAAAAAAAAAATCTAACCAGGCCCGGGCCGGCCGTGATGCCAACCGTAAACTTCACCGTTGATAGAGTCACCTACCATACTCAGCAGAATTATGGCTCTAACACACTTCATTCTGGTACCAATGGGTGGGGTTTCAGGTACTGGAAACGTCACTGCTGTTTCCACGAGTTCAATCACTTTTAGCATTGTTGACCCTGACATGTCTACCATATGCTGGGCACGGTTTATGGGGAGGTTACCTATACTTGAGTGCGAAGCGGTGGTCAGTCAAGATAGAGACTACTTTCTCCAAGAAGATTACTCGTACATTCCAACTCTCGCTCGTCCGAACTCACATTTTGTACAAGAAACCGATCTAACATTGAACTACAATTTCTAGCTCTCATATTGACCCAACACCCAACAAAACTACTGGAACCTTAACGCCTTGCAAATCCAGAGACGGTCCGTACCTGGAATCACATCTTCTACGCTCCTTACTCCGTTCGCCTTCTGGAGCCAGACGCCAACTTGGTCCCGACAGGAAACTTACCGACATTCCCAAGGATGACATAAATGACCCAAAGGGATTGGAAACTGTGGTAGTGGCAGTGGTTGCGCAGGATACACCAACATGTGGATTGTAGACAAGTGCAAGTATGACACTCGTGTTGCGGCAACTCTAGCGAGAGCCTGGAGTGGATCAACGTCGATATCAAAACCGATCAGCAGGGTCTGGAGTTGTACTCTTGCATATGCCTGCGCACGAGACGTCTCTTCATTTACCGAAGTGTCTCGAGACGTCTTGTCTCGTGCCCAGGCCTACCCTTTCAATTGGTCAGGTAGTACGTCTCCTTTCCCGTTCTACTACTACTTTGGTGTACGGTATGAACTGACTTATAATATATAAATAGATAATAGGAATTCAAGTCTACCCAAGGAGGCCCTGCGAGCAAACAGCTTCATAAATATGTAGTGGGATGTGTCGCCGGCAAGGCTCTTTGTTTTTTTATACTCCTTACTCCTATTCGGTCCCAGTAAGGGGACCATGAGGAGCCACCCGGAAACCCGGGTGGATTCAGGGACGAGGCAAGTTAATCTGCCAAGTCCGACGCTAAATACAAATAACTGTCATATGACGAACAAAACTCTCAAGAGCCTAGCGAAGGAAATCAAGAGACGCGGAGGCCCGAAGGAGGGGCTAGTGCAAGCCAGACTACGGAGGCCCCTTGCTGTCATTAACCGGCCCAATGCTAGAGGACCTCCATCGGGAAACCTGACGCCATCGAGGCTTAGGATTAGGATGATGGTATCAATTACCCAGAATGGAACAAGAAACAGTTCTATGACCTTGGTGAGAAGTATATCTGGAATGCGGACTATACATTCAGCACCCTTACCTAAATTCCATTCCCGGACTGCTGTTTACCTATGCTGCTGTCATGTCACTGGCCGTAGAAATGAACCCCAGTCATGATTTAGATGTTTAATTGACAGACGCATGAATGAACGTCAATGGGAAAAATGTAAATTAGACATATTACATCAACGCTTATTTCGCTTACACTGAACTGATAATTTTCTTTTCCGAAGTTTTTGCTTCTGGTGAAATGCTTTATGATATTGATGTCTCATTGAAGGATTCGACCTTCGTCGGATTCTTGTGAGGGAAGAAACAGTATATTCGTGTGTTTCCAACACACACGCTCTGTCTAAGGAAAGAAGAAAAAAATATATACATTCAAGGGAACCTTTTGTCGAGACGAAAAAAACAGTGGAAAAGAAAACAACAAGCTAAATGCCCGACCCCCTCCGATTCTCGTGTTCCTCGGCACATATCACGACCCAATACCTTGTTCTCTCACTCATAATAAGAGTGAAAACTATTAAAAAAAAAAGGAGTTAGCATACTGTTTTTGAACTGCATTTCTCAATCAAACGCGCATGTTATTCAACGCAGTATATACTAGTCCGTAAATGGTTTTACCAAATCTCATGAGCCAAAATGGAAGTCGCCTTCTTGTATTAGGAACTTAAGTAGCTGCTGAGACTACAGCGGATTGACACGTTACATCCACCCATTAGGAGCGGCTGAGGCGTTAGTGCATGCATAATGGTGATACCACCTTTGCAGTAGTATCAGGTGGCAGAATGCATACACAATCGTGTTTAAACACATCACCAATGGTTTCTGGCGTATGACGTGACAATCAATATCAATACCGACCTCAGTAAATACCATCTTGAACTTTCGCTTTCACTTATAATTAGCTAACCAAAAGCCCTTTTCCATACCATCTTAGGCCGCCCACCACTGGGACTTATTCACAGCAGAGATCGCTTGTGCTCGTTTACAACTGATCCTGCGTCGCCGAAATTGGCTTGTCTCGGAACTGTGAGACGTTTTTTCACCGATTAACCCTTGCCCCCATCTCATATTCACAACGACACAAATCATCTTGGCCGCAACTGACCACTGGTCCACGCTATTTGAGTTCTGCTCTGATGGCGGCCCCTGAAGTGAAAGGATATTCTGAGTTGATCCAAGATAGAACAGCGACAGCCACCTCAACCCCAGCGGTTTCAAGCATGGATAACAGTAAATCTCCAGAACTCGGTACGGAACTGCTATTGCACTCCGAACGCCCAAGGAAAGATCGACGCCGAAGATCAAATCCGTTCGATTCTACCTGGACGCTGGTGGAAGAGTACGTCGAACGGTACTGCTCCCTGCCTGAATTCACGAGTTGTCCATTGTTAGAAACGCTGTGGGAATGCTGCCGTGCTGTTTGCGAGATTAAATATGACTCCGACAGTACTGACTTGGAATTTATGGAAAATACATGGGGTGAACTAATAAACCCTCTCAACGAGCTCTGTTCGATGCTGTATCCTCATAACCGGCAGGTGTCCCATACGCATTACAGAACTGAGACTGCTCTATCAGCCGGTTCAGACATACCATTGGAGGCATTACGACTAGCAGTCACGCAATTGGTAAAGAATACACCTTCGACAATGAGCGGAATTGAATTCGATGACGTTTTTGAAAGACTTCAACTCGTGGAGCAGCTTTGGAAACTCCGGGAGTTGGAGTTGCTGCCGGGTAATTGTAGGGATATATGGATATGCAAGGGTCGCAAGTTTCCGACAAAACATGAGGCCATACTCAATGCCATTTGGCGTTTGTTGAAGGCTGCTTTCTCAGCTATCGAAGCTCATCATGACGAAGCTGTCCTGGCGAAATGTGGAGCCTTCGAGAAGGATGTACACTTCAAGATACGAAGGCGCAGAGAAAGGGAAGCATTTGAGGGGTGCTTCAAGGCCTGCGAGGTCCTCAGCACAGTTGTTGTCGATTCGATCTGGTGTGATTCAGAGAGAGTAGAAGATAATGAAACGTATCTAAGGCTTTACTGCTCTCGAGCCCCCGAAATTCCAATCAAACCCACAGATATTGAGCCTGACCTACCGAATTCTGAAGATCCACACAGACGTGGTATGAACAAATCAGTTAACGAATGGAACCAAGGCGTAGATGCAGCGGAGTATGAACCGGATATTGTGGACCACTCGGATATTGAGAGCACCCAATCCTCCAGTGATGCTAGTGTGGAGAAGGGGAGCCTAGATTCGACCATGCGCCAGCGCGTCTTACCAGCTGAGGCACGAAAACCGGATATCGATTCTTGCGCTGCGGCCATTGGTGCTACCATTTCCTCCGCTTCCAAAGTGGTCCCCCCACCAAAGGTGATGCGATGGTGTGATTTGGTTAAGTGTGGCGGTACTATCCGAGAAGGGAAATCTCCTCAGGTGGTCCATAATCATGCCACAACCTCCACTCAATTACCTTCAAATCTCCCAGCAGACACACTGCAGACACACACCACTCAGGCCAGTGGGGGATCTACTGCTTCAAACACGCAAACCCAAGCCCCTTCAAATCTGACAGAGCAACGTCCATCAACCTTACCCCCTAAGCCTCCACCACCTGCCGCTGCTACCCCAGTGCCAACTCCGCCATCTAGTTCTGCAACACCCCCTACAAAGGTCTCTACCTGTACTAGATGCTCTACCCTCGATGCTGCTGATATAGAGGCCATTCACCATATCCGTCTCCGAATACTCCTCCTTCACGCCGCTACCGCCAAAGGCTACTCCTCAACTAGTGGCCGGAAATTTGCCGATTTCGTCCGGGAGATGCCGGTTACTTCATTTGGTGACAGTAAAGCACAGAAGAAACTTTTCAACACCTACCGTCGTGCGGTTCTATACACGTCTGATAACCTCAAAGGGAAGGGGGATACAGCTGCGCATGAGGCGAATGTGATGCAGGTGAAGGCCGCGGTGGAGTGGAGGACGCAAGGTGGAAAGTTTATGTATTTGAGGGAATTGTATAAGCAGGTGGTAGGAGTGGAGGTCGAGAGGATGGAGTCACTGTCGGAGAAGTCTAAGGCGACGATAATGACGGGATAGCAGAAATTGCGGCTGAACTGCGGTGAATCATGTCTTGGTGTAAGGAATGAGAATCTTGGAAGAGTGTGGGGGGAGTTAGGCGAGTTAAGTTGCAGTTTCCTATCTCCAGAACACTGAATGTTTCCACAAATGAGCGCATAATTTATCATGTGTCGGACTGCGGCATAGTCAGGGTTTATTCAGCGTATAGTTTGAAGAAGGAGTTACTTAAGTCTGAATTAGCGCTATTTCAAGGAGCCGAGAGGCAGTGCGTGAAATTCATATTGCAGAATAGCAAGAATACTGACAGGAAGACAGAGAGGAGGAAGTTCAGGATCCGGAGATTGATCCACTATTGACCATATTTTCAAGGTGATCATCTTTATAAGTGAGTCTCGGAGACAGTCAGCTCCTTCGGAATTGCTTGTGGATCCAGCTTAGAACATATATAGCCATCTACGTAGCTTTGGGTAATTCGTTCGTGCGCGAAGTATCCCCTGCACTTGTTTCCACAGGGGAGGCAATTTCCTAATTGAAAAGTTAGACCACGGTAGCGGGTTCATTCTAATAACGTCGAAGTGACTGTTCTGTATTTTGCTCCAGGCGCAGCTCTGTGTAACTTCAATCATCACTCAGTCCATTAGAAATAGCTACGTGTGTTTGTCTCGCGTCATTGGATCCTGAAAGTAGAGTTAATTAACAGCACAATCATCCAAAGACGTCCAGCCATGGCCGAGTGCTGAAAGATATCTCAAACCCAGGAATAAACGTAGTTAGTTCAAAGTAATCTTCTATAAGCTGTGGATAGTTGGTTGCCGCACCTCGAACCTCAAAGTGTATAACGGTGAATGGAATGAATGCACGGGGCGTACTGATAGACCTGCGAAATTATGACGTGTTTGGCTAAGCACGCTATAATATTATATCGTAGTTATTGATGCCATCCATCTGAGATATTCCGGAAGTATGCAGAGTTTAGTACATGTCATTCATCAAGTAAGCAAACTTTCTTAAAAAGAAGCAGCATTGGAAGGATACCGCTCCCATCATTACTAGCAGGGGAGTTTGTCTATGAGAGTCAGTATAACTAAGCTAGGTCATAATTCCAAGATCATAATTAGCCGAGTCGCTAGACCTCAAGAGGAGCACGTAACAGCATATCGCTAGTAGTCTGGTTGGCACAACATCCAGGAGGGTGTTGTGCCAACCAGACTATATCGCTAGTCTCAATCAGACCCTCGTACATATCGCACTTAAAGCTAGAGCATTTGTGAAGACACTCAGTCGTAGCCAATCTTGAAGAAATTCCGCAAACGCGGTATCTGAAGGTATGTTTATATTTAGGTTTGTGTACTGTGCTGCTTGAATCGAGCTCCAATGAGAGTACGGACTAGAGAGGGTCCTTATTAATCATTCCGTCGGCGTGTGAAAGTAGCAAGACAGGAGCGAGCGGAAATTTGGAAGTAGTTATTCACTCGAATGTCAATAGGAGGTGCAGTCAGTGCGTGGCATGCTAGACGAGAAAAGCAAGTCCCAAACAGGGGACTCGGAGGTGTACTGGTATGAGGGTGGCTTTCCCTATCTGAAATGTCAGTGTGTTTGTGTTTGATTGTAGATTCCTGTCTTCATATAGGTTTCAGGATTGCAAATGAGCTGGAAATAATGGGAGTAGGAGTAAGATGTTGTCAGTGCCTTTATTTTGAGTGGGTTGTTTTGTGGCGTGCATGCTTAGGCAAGACTGAGGGTACTAATCCTGTCAGTTCCGAGTGGAGTCTGACCTGCGTGTTTCTACACCTCCTCGCCTCTGTATGAGTTTGAATACGAGATCGTAGTATTTGAGCTCCTCAATGTCTGTCCAGTGAAGGAGGGAATTAAGCCCACTTTGGCAGGAATATATGGTAATCCTGCCAGTTGGACAGCACCCAGGAACTTACCTGGTAATTAGTTCTGGCTTGCACGCTTCCCACAGCCTTGTAAAACGCCCTTGAGTTAACCTGTTGCTAGCAAGTTACAGCTGTCCTGATTTGATATCATCGGTGGTGGTGCTGCCTCATTTACTGCTTCTGCGTATATATGTAGAATGATAGTCGTACGGTTATAAAGGGATCATGGATATACGATCGAGACTGGGTAGAAGGGCTTGGGGGAAAGGAAGAATTAAGTAAGAAAAGGAAGAGACTGGGACTAATAGCAAGTGTTGCATGTGAGATTAGTTCGGTGAGCGATAGCGCACAAATGCCAAGCCAAGCACTAACCGTTTTGAGAAAATGTACTGCCTGAATTGGCAGTCAGCCAGAGCGTGCGTGCAGTTCTCCTGCTAGGAAGTGCTCAGATATCGCAGCTGCATCCGTGTCTTGAACTAGACATAGTATCATTTCTCGAGATGTACTCGAATGGTACACTAGTAAGTTCATCAATTCATGATATGCTATAGTGTAGTACATTATTAACTATTACAGTACCTAGTAAGAACTTGATGTGCCGGTGTATCAGTGGTACCAAGACCTTATATAAGGTATGCAACGCAACAAGAAAGCAAATTGAGATGATCGCGACCGTAGGCACTTAGTGATAGGTGTCTGAATCTTAACCGCACCAAAACACAAGCCCTAAATGAGTTCACAGTCATAAAGCGAAGGAGCTGTCGACTCGGGGAAGGAAACAACTTAAGCCCCTCAGGTTGCCTACAATCTCGGGTCCCGGTCAGTATGTTCACGCCGTTCTGCTGATGGATTTCCATTATCTCCAGGTGCACCCTGAACGCGATTTCTACCGTCCCCAGTATACCTCCCACCAAAATCCGCCGAGGCCTTCGCCACGCCCAGACCAGGTGCCCTCCGCATCGCACTGCAGTCTCCTCCAGCACCAAAGGCAGCACCTCCTCTTCTCCACCCACCCCTCCTTGTCCCCGCATACCCACTCCACATATCCATCTCCTCCATCGAGAATCCCAACCCATCCCCTTCTCGCTTCTCATATCCGTCCCTCATCGCCCTCGCTCCAACCCACCCTTTTCCCAATGCGTAGCCGGAGGAGCCGGCGCCTGTCCCGAGGACATACATATTCCCCCGAGGAAGAGGAACATGACTCCACCTCCAATCCGTCACACTCGCATAAGTCATCCGATACGACCCAGTTGCAACAAGCACACCAATTATGCTTCCAACAACAATATCATACCAGTTGTGACTCATATCCAGTGTAAGACTGCCCACCAGCAATATCGCAATTACTATTGGCGCAATCACAGAAAGGAACTTCCACCAGCTAGGATGGTAGTTCGAAAACGGCTTGAGTTTCCCATTGAGGTACAGACTGAGATAAAATAAACCCCCAAATGCCGCACTTGAATGGCCACTTGGGAAACTCTGCATAGCATTCGCTAGCTTCTTTCCGTCTTTCTCTCGGCAGACATCAACGGTGTAGTATAACCCACCGAAACCTCCCTTTGGATGCACCCCCTGAGCAAGTGCTTCAGAAGGCGACATCGGGTTGCAAACGGTGAGAAAGTGCGGTCTTAGGCCAACCACAACAAGTTTGATAATGATCTGGATGACACACCCCGTCATCACAGACACCACAGTCCCAATGCACGCATTATTGACATCCCAAAAAGAATGCACAACAAAGATATTCATAATCCACACTACAATAAATGGTGTAAACAGGGCAATCAATGCATCCGCAACAATCGGGATATGTTGACTCATTTTTGGGCTGGCAAATTGAGGGTATACGAGCTCGTCCCCAGGTTTAAGGTTGCTTTGGGCTACGTCACTGTAGATGGGGAAGTATTTAAATCGGGGGAGGGGTGACCAGAGGAGAAGTCCAAGGGAAAGCATCCCAAGGAGGAAGAGTGTGAGGATATCACCCCAATAAATTTTAAGCCAGGTAGTGACCGTCGGCCGAGGGCCGAATGGGTCGGTGGTTGTGAAGCCGAAGATGCGGTCAAAAAGACGGCCAAAGATAGTATGTTTTCGGGTTGATGTAGTGGGTGCAGTAGGGCCGGCGACGCCATTGTCGACGGCATGCACACCGAGTCCTGCTTCTTCGTCACATCTGTAGCGGTTGGTGGGGGTCCAGGCGTGAGTGTTGCCTGTGACAGTGCCATTGGGAGGTTGTTGGGGAAAAGGCTTCTCATTTGTTACTGGAACATCTGTGCTGCCTGAGAGAACCGAGTGAGGTTCTTGAAGTTGGCTTGGCATGCTATCTCTTGGTGTAGGTGCCAGAGCTGTATCTCGCGATGTGCGGGTTTTGGATGTTGTTGGTATTTCCTCAGCGGCATGTCCTTCGCGGAAGCGATCCATGAATCCCATGGTGAGTGATTGTTCGACGTGGGGGAGTAGTATAAAAACAACAGCCGAGCGTATATAGCTGAGATGGGCTAAGTCAATTAACTCTCCCACCAGTGTGAGAATGGGTTGATCACCTTGGGGTATTTCTTATGAGAATAAAGCTTTGTTGCAAAGCAACAGCATGAACTACAATTATACTCTCGACCTATCCGAGGTAAATAAACTTGCTTTGCAGAGATTGGGGACCACTCCCTTGTTTGGATGTTAACGTCATAATATCAGCAACAGGGAATGAGGGTGTAGTACCAGTTTTCACGTTGCTTAGGCAAATATGGCATCTCCAGCCAACCAAATCGCATGGTGTTCAGAATCTGATAAGCCTAAAAAAAAATTGGCGTTATCAGATTCTCAACCTGAATGCGGAATCAAACAGTATAACTACATAGATATACTGTATGCACTAGCCTAGTCTACACTTCCCCAATCTACTGGCACGAGACTACTTTCTCATACCAAGGCAAAATTAATTTCAAATCCAAGAGGCTAATCTAGCGTGGCCCCTTTGGAATTTTAATATGGTGGTTCCCCTTAAAAAATAGATGTCTTTCTGGCGCAAATCCCAAGCTAATTTTTATCAGAAACGACTGCAGCCAAGATCATATAAAAAATTCCATGAACGTCATACCTCTCGCAGAACCATGCTTCCCTCGGCTCGAGAACTCACCCATTCCAGTTGTTTAACAGGGAGCTATAATAGGAGGCCATATTTACCTCCTCAAACATGCGCAATAGATCCAGTCCACGATGTACTATCTCGATCTCACTGTTACACCTGTCAAGCTTGAGCTGCACATACAATATTCCTCTAGTTTATGTTCCTCTAGGAAATGGTGATTTGCGGCTCTTGTTCAGTCGAAGAATCAGATAGCAACGCAGGCAACCTCTCGTTGTCACGGGTTGTGTCTTACTCTAGAACCGTTATCGGATTTTTTTTTTTTCCATATGTCGGTTAGGAAGTAGGAATTACCTATATTAGGTAAGATCATATTCAGGGTAATTCTTCTTATATGTCTAGGAAAATTCAGGGTGACCAGATGGCAGGGAGATCGTTGTCTAAGGAATATGATATCTACAATAATACTAGATACAAGATGTAATTGTACCTCTTCAGTTTGGTTATAGCGATCACAAAATAACCACAAATCAGAGGAGTAATTAACATTAGCATTTTAAATATATTGTAAGTTGTATATATATGGAATAATGTTTAAATAACAAGACCCGATATTCTACTGAAGCTCAATTAACAAAAAGGAGTCTCCTATAAGGGGTTAGGTTAGATAAGAATGAGCCGCAAGGCTACGGCTGCAGGGCTGGCTATCTGATTCTTCATTACCCCACGAGCCGCACTGTATTCTGTACTGTCTTTCTAGAGGAACATTGCAAAGCTTGTTGCGTGGTATGTTGGACATTATAGGATCGGGCGGGGTCGATGCAAAAAGGAAGACTGACGTTTTAGTGATAGATACAAGAAAACACCGAATAGCGATGGAATGTACTTTTCAACATTGGAGGTCAGGCGAATTGCACTCGACGTACACATCTAGGCAATAAGAACCATTGGTCTGGCAGTATCTTTGTTGCCATGTGTCATGAGTGCCTTGCATGCACTTATATGAGTCCTTTCGCATTATTTTTTCCTCGACAGGCCCAGTAGCATTAATGTTGGACTCGACGGGCTCTTGCAGCGCTTTAGACATACCTCCCCCAACATGCTCCAGGAAAAATTGCAACTGCCTAAGAGTATCTTGAGAAATCCCTGAAGGGATGATATAGTACGGATAGAAAATAGGTGTCATGTAGTGGAAGGCATTTCAAAATGAGGGTTGGGAGTTTTAGAGGAGCGATTGGGATTCTATTCCATGGGAGAAAAGGCATAGAGCCGGACCGAAGCGGCACTATGAAATATAAACTTGAATCGGGCTCCATACCATAGCTTTCGGTCCTCTCTACACGCCATTCTTTATCATGGCTCTTGTTCCTTTTTTTAAATATCGTGTGACCTGGAGCATACGGGGTAATGAGCCCGTAAATAAAAATTGAATCAAATTGACCACCTAGTGGCTCGTGGCTAGAGACCAATTGTGATATTGAACGCTCTTGAATGCTAATTGGAGGCTGTGAAGTGTAAGAAAGCAGGACAGTGCGGCTCATGGTGTAATGAAGAATCAGATAGCCTTAGTAGCCTTGCAACTCATACGACTGACAGGAAGCCCGCTTTTATTCATTGGGCTTGACAAAACTATCAGATCTCTACCTACATTGGGGTTGGAAGATGTAAAATAGCACCTCTCAGTGGGTTGTATTGAAAACATCTGCAACTTAACACTCAAACGGATATCGCATGCGATGTGAGGGTACTCACTCATGCCTATATTAGCCGATATAATATGTGCCTAGATATTCTGATTGGTATCTTTCTGATGTTCCTCTAGAGAAACTTGTGCAAGAAATCAGAAAACACATCAGTGCGGCTCATCGCAAAATTAAAGAATCAGATAGCTAGATCCAGCCCTGTGGCTCAAAACGCCTGCCACGAGATTTCCTTTTTCATTACAGGCTCGAGAGAAATAACTAATCCCTATATCTATTACAATTGGAAAGTTTATCGGACAAATTGGTAGTTGGATTGGACCACTGGACCGATGTGATGTGAGGGTAATCCATTCGTGGACTTGCCTTAGCGCCAAATTGCGATCATGCCCAAGGCTCCGACTGCTACATGTCTACCATTGCTCGAAACTTAGAAGAACCAGAAAACAGTGCGGCTCATGGTGTAATGAAGAATCAGATAGCTAGCCAGCCTTGTGGCTCAAAACGCCTGCCATGAGATTTCTTTTTTCATCATAGGCTCGAGAGGAATAACTAATCCCCTACATATTATTACAATTGGAAAGGTTATTGGACAAATTGGTAGTTGGATTGGACCACCGGTCCGATGCGATGTGAGGGTAATCCATTCGTGGACGTGCCTTAGCGCCAAATTGCGATCATGCCCAAGCTCCGACTGCTACCTCTATACCATTGCTCGAACCTTGAAAGAACCAGAAAACAGTGCGGTTCATGGTGTAATGAAGAATCAGATATCCAGCCCTGCAAGTCAGCCAGCCTTCTTTTTTCCATTGGATATATCAGATATCTGTGCCTTTGAACTTTAACTGGAGGGTATACGGAGCGCTTGGTGGTTGGATTGTATGATTTTAAAAAAAGTGTTGGATTGTATCGAGACGGATTAAGATATCTTGCACCTGATCATGGCTAGAAATAGCGGGGAAACTTCCTGAACCAAAGATAAGGCTGCTTCGCCAACCAGACTATGCTTCGCTGGATAAAGAAAGGTTCTATATTAGATACATACGCTTACTTTAAGCTCGTATTTTTTCGGGTATTTTTTTATAGAGAACCCTCCAAAATTATTTTTTAGTTGACCCAACTTTATGGTGCAAAAGAATATATTAATATTAATCTTTTTATTTAATTTTTAGCTTTCCACCGGTTATAACTAAAAATTAGAATTTGTCCCCCTGCTTCTTTTGCCCGAATGGTCCGCAGTCTCTCTACTTTTTCTATTAGAGAAAACTCGGATTAATGATTAGATCAGAACTGGTTCACTTATTTTTAATTTTTTTGGAAAATAAAGAAGTGTCTTTTACTCCTGCCTTTCCCTCTGCTCTGCTAAAATCCTCCTAACTTGAGTTATTATATGATCGATATCGGGTCGACATCAGGGTAATTATCTTCCCGGTATTAGCGCGTCTAGGCTTACTGTGCGGAGTAAATATGGACAACTATATTGACTACACTCGACTACCATTTCCCCGATGACAACTCCACTTAGGACTCGTGGAAACATTATAGCGAGAACTTCAAGTCCAGCATATCTTGAGCGGCTGCGGGCAAAGCTTGCTTGATCGGTGAAGCCACTTCCATATCAACCTTGGAATGTGGGGATTATTGGACATGATAAGCGGAGAGCCGTGAGTTCAGTAAAGGAATGTAATGAATTTGGAATAAGCGGTAATTCATGAGTTCAGTAAAGAAAATGAAGAGATAGATTTCTTTGTATTCCTAAACATATATGGATATGACGGTATGGGCGGAATGTCATGCACGACATTCCTATAGGGATATCAATATCAATTCAGGGTAACTACGCAGGTGTTGTTTGTGAGGAAATGTACGGTCGTCTCGTGCCCAGACCCTCGCCAGTGAAGATCATGCACGGTACCTACCTCTTTGTCACATGCCAGTCTCCTCCCTCACCATATCAAAATGCGAATAGTCAATGGGCAGCTTTAAAATTTGGCATCTCAGACTGAACAGATAGGGGTGCACGGATATGATCCCGGGACGGTTGAAACATGTAACCAAATAAGTTTGTCCGACTCTGACATCTGTTGTGTGCGCATAAACCCGAGAAATGAAGAGATAGGAAAGTGGAGCTTGACCTTGTTCTCAATGAATTGCGAGGCTAGAGCTCCACTTACTCGTTTGAAAATGTAAGGCCTGAAAATGAGAAGCCGACATACATATGCATATACCAGACCAGGCGTGGTTATATTTTTTGGAATCTATTGCTGATACCGATATCCACTTTTTACTACCCTAACTGCTCAAACGCAACGCAATCTGCCTAATCCCAACAGACAGATACTGGAGGTGCCTGATTGCTTGTGCCTGACCCAGGGGGGAGGGAGGAGCATGGTTTTATTTTGGCATGCACAATTAGCAGACAATGAATGAGCGAGTATTTATAGAACAATGCTTTCAGAACCGGGACGGAAATTCACTTCTACCGTGCCTGTACCAAGGTTTGCTTCCTCAATCCATCAACAGAACCTCTAAATCCCACCTGCAAAGATGCATTCCTCCAACTTTCTCCGCCCTCTTCACCTCCCACTCGCTCTCCTTCCTTATGCTTCAGTGTGGACACAATTGACTGTTACAGAGGAACAGTGGGAAGGAGGCGGTCAGTAAGCAGGTTATTGTGCAGGATGCGACATGGAGTTTTGGAGCGGTACCGGGAGATAAGTATGTGGAACAGGCGACAGAGTACTTCACAAAGTATACATTCTCGATTGGTGAGGTTCCTGGACATCGAGGCTGAGATATTTGGGTGGCTGTAATTGTGATTGATCTATACTGGAAGACTGTCATTGGCCACGACATGTTTGCCGATGGCATCATCTCCAATGGCACCAGCAATTGCGCCTGGACAGCCATGAATACAAAAGACACATACTACGGGTCCTCTGCACTCCGACCTCACAGTAGACAGTATTATCTATAACTACATCGTCTCCAACCACCACGGCGAAGGCACATTAGCACTGGCGTCGACCGGACTTTTGGTCCGCAATACATCCACTTTATGTCAAAAGTGCCGCAATTGTGCACTCGTCTAATGTCAATTACGAAGTGCCTTGGCAAGCGCCTTGGCATCTTGGCCTCACCAGAGTTAATTGGTTAACGAGGTATTGAAATATTAGCACCTTAGCTAACATTACAACACAACACAACATTAAATGTTTCACGACACATCACGATATCACATCACCACATCACCCAAGATTTGCAGCACCAACTATCAATGACATCTGAAAGCCAAAAAGCTACTCGAATTCGAAATTGGATGGAGGAAGATGTAGAGCGACTGGTTTGCTGGATGGAAGAAAACCAGCAGAGTCTACGCGGGAAACAATCAGCATGGCATAAAGATGTAACTCTCCGCTGAGTGAATTGTGGGCATGTTAGCAGCTTAGCTGAAGAGAAATTGTTTTTGAGCCTCTTGGATATAGTGCGGCTTGGCCGATTTTGGCGAGGGGGAGGGCTAGCGAACAACAAAGTGAGGATGAAAGCCGGGAGTGGTAATTCTGGTGAGTGAAAGCTCATCTTCATCAAAGTATCATCCCACAACTGCTGCGTATTCAGTGTCAAATAGTAACATTCTGCATCCTGCCACCTTCGGTCCTTTCTAATCCCCTCATTGACCATTCCCTCCACGCCTCTAACCACGGCTTTTTCTTGTCGGTCTTGTGATATGCTGTATATATTCCTAATACGGAATAAAGATCTCAGAAGCCCACCACCGCAGATGAGATGTATTACCATCAGTTCAATATAAAGTGGGCCTCCTTGATAGCGAGTGTATCTCTATCCCACATAGTGCTAACCCTGGACCCCGGGACTACTTTAATTACGAGCTGGGGTATATACTCGGGTCAGGTACAAGTGTGCATGTCCTTTGAATTCCTTGCAACTGCCGTAGAATTGAAGAGAGAGAGAGATCAGCTTGATACAGGCAAACTTGGCTATAGTGAAACTAGTGGTGCGCTACATCCAATTATAAAGTAAAGAATTAAGGAAGTGACGAGGTAGAGCACGGTTGCAAGCCAATTGTCCAGCGTATTGTGCGCCTCTACATATTGACGTAGGGACCGCTCTGCATAGGCAAGAGATTTTGCAAGATTGGAGATGTTGATTTCAGCTGAACCAGGGACTGGAGGGAGAGTAGCGATTGATAGGGACTGAACATATCGCTCGAGTTCTTCAAGGAAGTTGATTACAGGAGTTCCCGATATAATTGGAGGAGGTGGTAGGTGGCCTGGTAATATAGAGATTCAAGGTCGTTATTTAAACCAGCTTGAGAAGTAAGTCCGGCAAACATACGTTCCTTCACATGTACTGACATCTCAATTGTATGAGGTTCAACTGAGACTGTTGTTCAAGTCTTCATCATGTAGAAGGAGTCATCAGTGACTTGCTCATGCAGCTGCATCAGAGTTGAGAAGCCTGAAACTGAACTTTGAGTCGCTTTCCGAAGATCATCTAAGAACTGACCATAGTTTCCAGTCCATCTGAGGGATCGATACCTGTCTGTTGCCAACAATGAAAAATTGTGCTTGCAGAATTCCCCCAATGCCGCTGTCCTCGAACCTGTCAAGCTTGACATATCTGCCATTTTTTCCAAGCAAGTACGCCCATAATCGGCGGAGGATGTTCTTTCACCCATCTCGGTCACGTGACACCTTGCAAAAGCGAATCCTGAAGGAAATGGGTCGGATCGTTATATCTAGCCAGGTTTGCCTGCATACGAACTTTAAGGCCTTTAATCGCTGTTTGGCCTGATAACCAGTCAGGCCTCGGATCCCAACTATTCGGTTTTATGGCTCTCAATTCAGCTGGAGTTTGGACCATAAACCCAAAACTAGCATTTCATCATACAAATGGCAAGAATTTCAAGACTGACCCAGTGTATAAAATATAAATAATACCAGTAAGAGTAATGTACAGACTATAAATATATATGCTCATGATATAGTCTAAACTCCATCGTTTATAGATCGCCATTAAAAATGCCCCCAAGACGGGTCACTGAAGCTAAGAAAACAATGCATTAATGATAATATTTGCTGGTGCCGTAGCTATGTAGCTGAAGCTGAACTGGTAGTCTACCATGTTGTACTACCTTCTCCTAAGAACAAAACTGAACTGATAAGAATGAGGAATTCCCTAGCACCACCAGATCTATGATCGATTACTCTGCGCTCCTACCCTAAAAATGCACCCCATGGTGCATCCATGAGATTATAATTTTCTGTCACCATTCCCGCGCCCACATTCACCACCGCAGGTCTCGTTGGATCAACTTGCGCGTGGGAGCCAAAGTGTAGCCCTGTGCCCATAGGCTGTGTCTGGCTACCAGTATATAGTATACCCGCCTCTGCGCTGCTCGTTTCAGATTCACATGCCGCCCTCATATGCGTTGATGCCTCTCCTCGTCCCGAATGCATGACAGCATGCTGGCTCAAATCTCCATAGCTATTGTTCGGCTCCTCAACCACCTGTGTCAGCATCAACAGGAATGGATCTGGCTGTTCGACATATTTGGCGCGAGCTTTGGCGCCACTCCCCCCGAAGTCATCACCACGAATATAATCCTCATCAGCTAGATTTCTAGTCTCCATAGGTGTCGGATCGGAATGATCTATATAGAGTCCCCCATAAAGATTATATCCTTCCATATGCACACCCCCACCATGGACTAGATAATTGAGATTTCCCGAATGGCCGTTGGTCGATCGTGGAAACTCTAGGCTCTGTATTCTTGTATTTAGGCTTTGAGAGGTACTGCCTAAAGGAGCGGAATTTTCATGAGCAAACCAGTTCGCGATGTTTAGTTCGGCAGAACGAAAAGCTTTCTGGCTGTCAAGCGGAGTACTGTGCGTGCTTCGTGTCGATATGAGCGATGGACCATTGCGGCTGTAGGACGTTATTTGTTGGACTATATGCTCTGTCGGATTGATGGCAACTGGGTATCCCCTTATCAGATCTGGAGAAGTGTGCAATGGGAAGATATCATATCTGTCAGGAAAATTGGTTCTCATATTTGCGTCGGCGTTCCTCGCAGCCGGCATACTCGCGGGTGTAACGACCCTCGACTGTCCAGCAAGTGAGATTGTACAGGTGCTTGCAAACGGGGAACTAGGGCTCTGGACTTCACCACTCCGAAGGTAGCCAAAAGCACCTGCACTGGTAGAGGAGGGAATAATTTCCTGCACCTTTTGTCGATTTGGGTCCCAAGTCCTTTTCTCCTGATAAGGGTTCGATGTGGAATACGTTTGAGCGCCATCATATTGTTTTTGATGTTGTATATCCTGAGGAACACTGTGACCATCTCCATACCCGGAAATGAATGCATGCGGTGCTGCTGCTCCAACAAATCCATTGGGAATTTTCTCAATCTTGCTATGTGTTTTCATTTTAGGATGCCCCAATTCATCATTCAAACTCAGTTTTGCGGCCGTCTCTATCATATCTTCCACAAAAGGGCATTGTGCTCCATCAAAATAATTTTCCCTATTTGGATACCTTTGAAAAAAGTCATCCAATTGGAACCCGTTCTGCTTCCCCGCCCAGCAACCAGTGCCAGAAGAATAAACCAACCCCCCTGCAATTCCGCAGTAGTTATTTTCAGCGTCTGAACTACTTGTCTCAGTCAACCGCTGTACTAGTTCCTCGTGTGCTTGCTTTAACCTCTTCAGCATCACGTACTGTACGCGCGCTGCTGGCCATATGTCACGGAAATCGCGGATGTGCTGCATTTCCCGAGCAAAAAATCCTTTGCTGGTCCGTATTACCGGGTCACGTTCTGTATTTTGATAGTACGCACCATGGAGGTGTATCGTTGCGGCTGTTACTACGCAGTATCTGAGATTTCACAGGCCACGTCAAGTTAGAATGAGTCTCGAGTAATTTTTCTTTTTTAATAAAAAAAGGAAAAATTAGAATGAAGTCTCCGCATATACGTAATAGTTAAATGTAAGTAGTTGGGCCAGGAGGCTTCGGTGCGGGAATTCGCTGAATCATACTGGGCCATACTCAGCATAAACGATCCTAGCCTGCAAAGCGGCTTCATGCAACATAGGGGTCAAGAAAAGACTAAATGAAATGAACGCATGCACGAACCCTAATATTGCAGGCCACTGAAAGCCCTCTGGCTTTGTACTTTTGAGTACCTCCACTAAATCCCCGATTGCATTCGCATGGATAAAACACATTTTGGTGGCCTCAGCCTGCCAGATCTGTTGCTGCCCACGGTGGCCGGTTTCAGGCCCGTGTGCAGTAAATGCCCCCGTCTGTTGATGAGCTCCCCTCGAGTTCCCACTCAATTCCACGGCCAGAAATGGTCTATAGATTAAACAGCTCACAAGATGAAAGATAGCTTTTGCCATGACTAGTAATGTGACGTCAGGGTGTCGTAGATATAAGCCATCGCCCTGTGCAGCCCCTGGAGTTTGCGAATATAATTCACACGTTAGCTTTCGGGCAGCCCAGTTATCTAACTCGCGCCGGATCTTTGTCAAGTTTGAGTGTGCATGCCACGGGGGGAGGTGAATATCCCCTTTCGCCCCGCCCTGCTCGATATACCTCGCGGTTGTACCCAGAAGTTTAGTTATATCGATGCACAACGCACTGGCACTTCCTGTCTGTCTCCGAAGGGCTAATAAACCACTAACGTGTGGTTGTCCGGCTCCAGGCCCAGTGAGGTTCATGTGCGAAGAGAAAATCTGCTCATCCAAACCCCTCATCTGTGGCACTGAGCCCGGAAGCTTTAACAGGATGGACTCCTCTAGCAGCATTGGCGGCCGTCTCGATCCACACACTGCAAATCGGTCTAACAAATAACAGGCCCAGAAAGCCCTCCTTCTGACCTCTCTCTCGACTGGTGTCGCTGGTTCATCTGGTGGCAGTTCTCGGTTTAGATCCAGCCCGTAAGCCATGCGTACTGCGGTACCTAGGAGCATAAATGTCTTATAGCCTTTACCGAGGTAAAAATATGAGATGCTGATAAGCAACAAGGTTTGAAAGTTCTCAAGGCTAGGGAAGTCCATGTCCACTGCTGCCCTTGCTGCCTCCGTGAAATTCACACACAGTGAATGACCACGCGGCCCCGTATGAACGTATTTGGCTCCAATGGCGCATACAATGTGTAACTGGCTGGGATGGATAGCCCCCTGAGCGAGGCTTGCACGGAAAGTCTCTTCGTGAAGGACTTCGTGAGGCTTCCCATGGAACTTGCCAAAGAATGCATCAATGTACGAGTCGGGAAATTGAATGGAATTGAGAACATTGTCTTGTGTCGATTCTAAGTGTATATGTGAAGTTATACTCCTATAATATGTACAGATCGTAAGCTAGTGCTCACAGATGTGCCTAAGCCTCAGCCATACCTCGTCCGTCCCAAAAGTGGGACTCCTGTGCCTTTGGACAGAGTTTGCGTATCACTAGTCCGTCTCCTCTTCATTCCTGAAGGCTGTGTAGCCACTATTTTCATTGGGGAAGCCCATGAATTGCCGAAATCAGTGTCCAGATCTGCCGAAGCTGGGGAGAGCGAGGCATATGGCGGTGGTTCACTATCGTGGTCATTGCCGGTTGTCCATATATTGACATTGGTGGCCTCATGAGCGTCCCTTCTCTCGCAGTCGGCTCTCAGGCCTGCTTCCTCTCTTTTTGCAGCACCGTTGCTTCCGGCTAACTTCGACTCCGGTGGCTGCTCCATAGTTGACTCAGTATTTGGTATACCTCCATTACTGGCTTTCATGTCCTCCAGTTTCTTCGTTATGTTTGCCTCCTTTCCCTCCGCTAATCTCTTTTCCAGCCCAGATACTCGCTTTAAAAGCTCCTCTAGCACCTCTGTTTTTGGTCCGCGTTTCTTTGGGATGGCATCTGTGGAACATGCGTGGTCAGTTATTCGTCTTTCCTGGCAAGAACCTTATGTGAAAATATCATGTGTAGAGTCATATATTGTCACGCATATTGTGTGCCTACACGCATTTAATCTGAACACAGAAAAATATTCCCATAGGCAGGTTTAAGGTCCATCATTCATGTATATATTAACGTACCATATATACACGCGCATTGGAACGCCAAACACGTATCGCAGCTAGGTCGTATCCTGTTGCATTTAATCTGTTTAAGTTATGGTTATTTATGGTTCATAAGAAGGGACACAATCCCAACTGAAAACCATGACTCCTAAGCACTTGGAACATTTTCCCACATTACTTGAGCCCAAATCACCAGCAGCCGAAGACCTCGAGTAAGCATCGTAGATAATCAGGGCACCCAATTCTTCCGACATTCCGATGTCGATGTTTCCCCGGCTTTCTCTAGGGACAAACTTCTCACACACATACACTCCTCAACGGAGTCTCCGAGATATAACATACCTTTTTCTTTCGGCAACTTTTACAGTTCATGCTCTCCTTCTGTGCTGCAGCTTCTCCCACACCGCTCGCCCTTCTTCTTGTAACCCTGATCGCCGCGATTGGAATCCTTTCAGTCCCTGTTCGAACACTTATTGATGGAGGAGTCGAACTTGGTAACTGGGGGCCTGCTATCGAGTGTGGCAATGATACCGGAGGTATTGAAGATGACATGCCTATTCTCAGGGGCCTCACCCTGGTGGAGCGTGTACAGTAAAATATAACCGATATAGATCTGTAGCTATTTTGCTGTATCTAGATCTAAACCCCTAAGTGTCGCCGGTGATAGATGGATATAGTCTGCAATATATTGGTGAGAAAATCACACTGATATACTGTTGAATGGAGAGCTTCGAATTTGCTGACTGAACCGATCTGGGGCGAATGGATCGATCCTGGCTGTTGGATCTAAATTGGCAACCATATAATTCAGAAGGTCTTGTAGTTGTCAATGATTCGAGAAATGGTAAGAGATGCATATTCTAGTGAGGAATCTTGGGGCTACCGATCCTAACCCTAGAGGATCCTGCCTAACTCTTATAACTCACGTAGTCTTCATTAATGATTTTAACTTGGCTTCTCAAATATGAAGTGCAATTCACACCAAAGCCCCAAAGGGCTAAGGAGCGTTGAGGGCGGGGGTTTGGATAGAAACGGCTGGTACGGACCTCAAGCCAAAAAGCTAGTCAGCCTAGCGTAGATAATTACCATGGCATTTCTAAATACCATAGTAAATATTAGACATTACCTAGTCCCCTTTTCTAATACCTATTGCCACACCGAGGGTAGATCTCTGAGATCCGATCTCTAGGCTGAGGTTATAATTAACGTTCGTTGATCTAAGACCAAAGTAGATAGCAGGCCAGGGCTGGCTTGTGGTATATCGTACCTGGTCCCGCAGGGGATATTCTGTAATGACAATGAACACAACGTGGAATCTGAGTTAACTAGGCTAGGATTCTAACAGAGTTGGAAATTTGAAATAGCTTATTGGTTATTGCTGTGGACCGCATTCATATCAATATTTTTTATGAACAATGTAGCTACCACTAGTTAGGTCAACAATTACTCCGTATCTGAGCTGCTAAATGTCGGAGGTTTCGGGCATAGGTACCTACTTTTAAGGTGCATCGTGATCACAAAGATCGACAAGAGCTCAAACGTGCGGCACATAGCG
This sequence comes from Terfezia boudieri ATCC MYA-4762, assembly GCA_003788615.2. Lineage (NCBI taxonomy): Eukaryota > Fungi > Ascomycota > Pezizomycetes > Pezizales > Pezizaceae > Terfezia > Terfezia boudieri. The sequence continues at coordinate 1,079,250 of ML121539.1, forward strand.
GAATTCCCACATAACTAGGTACTGTATGTACCTAGCTTGAATGTAGTATCGTTTAGCGAGAAGGCTGGGGCTAAGCATGGATACCTGTCCGATTGGTTGAATTTGACCAAGGTTATGAGTTCCAGAAAACCTTCCACCTACAGTGGCGTTCCCGCACGTTTTATAGGCTACAGTAGGTCGTACCTCAAGGCAAACAAACCTGTTCCCCCTTCACTGTGGTTAGACAACCTTAACGTTCTTAAATAATCTGGCCCATACAATAAGTCCACTGTTTTCGCCTTCTATGTAGAGCACATACGATTTTCCTTTCTGGCGGTTAAGACTACTCCAAGCTTTACTCAGAGTATCGTTCATGAAAATTTATACAAGATTTCCCCACCTTTTGTGTAGCGCGTAGTGAGTGCCGGTGGTATTTAGGTACGTCACTTAAACTGGTGTGGGGGTTTTCTCGCCTTAAGTATAAGCTTATTCGCTGGAATTTGGACCCTACTCCCTATACTCTATTGGTACATGATCATCCTTTGGACTTGTTGGTAAGACATCTGTGTGACTTGTATCACGACAACAGGGGCTGGAAGAGAGTCTCAGTGACGAGGTATGCCCGCGAGGTATGCCCGCGTAGAATCAATTGCAAAGTACTCTAGTGTACACACGTACACAAACCCTACGGAAATAACAGGGCTCCCTTTTATCTGCCCATGCTTATGTGGTAACTATCGTGCTAAGTCTGTATTGAATAAGGGTCATGCTCTTCTTTTTTTTTTTTTTTTTGAAGGCTATACGTCCATGGAGCCTTTGGTTATGAGACGGCCTGGAACCTTTGACGGAACCTTCATTGGGAGCGGTCGACCCCCAAGGGTCATGCTTGCATTGGTGCAGGCAACCTACCTACTGGTAGATAGAGTATGCAAAGTACAGTACATACTCTCGTTTGGGCTTGCTAGGCGAGATGGGCGGCTGAACCGATATTGTAAGGCAAGGGATGGGCGCCACTCTGAGGTAGGTAAGAGTGTAGCTGTTGGATGCTAGCTGCAAGCTAATAAACTCAACTAAAGCCATACATGTCGAGTATTTGAAGGGGAAGTACATACTGCAGCGAGACAGTCTGAAAGGAAGTATGGTTAGGCTGAGGAGATTCCCAGCCAGCAGATAGGTACAGGATGATATCAGGCCCGTGTCTACAGTTCACCAGGGCATGCGTAATAACTTTCACCCACGCGCTGTACTACCATGCTGATTTGAACGTACACCATGTGTATGAGGCTTCAAATTGTACTGAATAAATTCGAAGACTGATATCGAGTGGGTACGCACCGACATATGTACCCTACATTGATGCTTACAGCATTCTGGATATTATATACCTGCAAATAATGGGGCATACTTACGATACTGTAGATTGACTGATTTCTTTCTTCAATACCATAGTGCTAACTCTTGCTTGTGTATGCGAGAACAATTGAAATGCTCGATCTCTCGGATCAACCTCTCCGCGGTGGACGGAGTTGGCTCTGGCCGGTCGTAGAGCAAGATTCGGGTCAATGAGACTGTTCATTGTAGATTGTAGTAGGTGGGATAGAGGCCACATCTAAGGTCACAAATTCTCATCCAAGAGTCTACCCTCAGCCACTTAGCGTGTAGGCCTAATGGTTAGCACAAACATACTAGGTCAGGCGCTATTAATGCTACTTAAGAGGCACGTTTCAATAGTCATAGTCCCAAACTCGCGCCGGTGAGGGCTATGCTAATAGAAAATACAGATACTGCTAATATAGAGGGTTTATCTAGTCCATATCACTTGCAATTCATGATTCCCACTAGCACCACCAGAAAGCTTAGAGATGGTTGAGTGCTTCATACAGTTTCTCCCTTTCCAGGTAGCTGTACCCCATGCATGGGCGCCAAGCCTATACAACCCGATCGGACTAGTTAACACCTTCCAGACAGCAATTATTCTGTTACCTTTCTGCAACCATTATATATGCTGTTACCCTGAACTCGCCCTTCAGGTTGCTATTGTTGTGACAAGAGAAATTGATTAATAATTCAAATAGCATGATATCCCTATATCTAATCTATATAGTGCAGTAAAGCGTAGAGCATTGACTATCGACAAGGATGCAGCTATACATGGAAAAACCGTCAGAACTAGAGGTAACAGTGTGCAGCTTGTGAACTAGTCTGGAATGAGTCAACACCCTGGGAATCATTCCAGGATCCCATAAAGAAGATGTTGCTCAATTTTATTGCAAGGTTATCCCAGACTTATTCTTAGACTGCCTGCTAAATTCGGTAGTTACAGCATACGACGGGGTAATGCAACATGACGGAGATATGCAACAAAACAACTGTAGGGTAGAACTCCATGGGTTTTCAGTGGAATTGGATGGAAGGGGGCTTGAAAGCTGCGTATGAGTTCGGAGAATTATTTTTGAAGCGCCTAAGAGTCCTGGATCATGGAGCCCAGGGAGGTATCTAATATATGGCTAAAACATGAACTGCGTGATGTAAATATATGACTAGGTATTGAATTGGAATAATATGATTGTGCCTCGCCTGGGCACATTTCCTGTCCCTCTCACATACTGCAAAAACCATGAAATTAAGTCTACGCCTCATGGTATGATGGAAGATACATGAGCATAGGGGGTCTGGGGCGGAAGTGCAATATAGAGGGTGAATGCTCAAACTAGAGCAGTTTTTATCAGATTTTGATAGTAGGGGGCTCAAAACGGACGTAAGAGTCCATAGAACTATTTATAAACTGCTCAAGAGCCCTGCTTACGGAGCCAATAGGCTTATTCTGATATATGTTATGCCTAATGCTTTCACATCTAGCTAGGACTGGGCCTTGGACTGTATAATAAGACGGGTCTCTGCAATTTCCCTTGTCTACCCACACAGTAAGAAGCAAAGGGACCTACTTATATCCTCAAAAGAGCATACAGAACCTATGACTTGAGCCTACATAGGCTAGGGGGAGGGGGGTTGCGGGATTTGCAGTAACAGAACTTACAAAACAGCCTAGAACCAGTAGCTGGCTGCTCAAAAGGGTCTCTCCATTAAACAAATTCTATTCTAAGTCTAACATAAAGAAATCAATGAGAACTGGGTAAGGTCGGCCCAGCCACCCCCCCAAAAAACTAGGGCAAATACTGGTGCAACTTCACATGACTGAGGAGACCCTAAGAACTCAATATATTAAGTAAATCTTGATGAGAAAGACAATCTTTTGAGAAAATTTGCCGCTTGATTGGGCAACGATTGAGAGGTTAGATGCCCGTAGATTCTTAGGTTGCTATTGCGGAAGAAGTAGAAAACCAGGCCTAACTATATAAATAATGGCTCAAAGCAAGCGCCAAGTACCTGGATCTCATGCCCGTACTCAGGTAAGTCATTTGACACACTGAACTCTTAACCTAGACCTTTTGGATAGACTTGCTCCTATGCCGTCCTCAATGCGCACTTACCACTTACTTTAGGTGCATGCTCATGTATCTTCCATCATATCACGAAGTGTAGACTTGACTTCATTGTTTTGCACTATGTGAGAGGGGCAGGAAATGTACCCGGACTCTGCTCAATCATATTATTCCAATTTAATACCTAGTCATATATTCACATCACGCAATTCATGTTTTTGCCATATATTAGGATACCTCCCTGGGCTCTATGATCCAGGGCTCTTAAGCGCTTCAAAAATAATTCTCCCAACTCATACGCAGCTTTTGAGCCCCCTGCCATCTAATTCCACTGAAAACCCATGGAGTTCTACCCTACAGTTGTTTTGTTGCATATCCCCGTGTTGCATTACCCCGTCGTATGCTGTACAGGCCAGTTAGATTCCTAACCGGAATGGCTGGCCTGATGGGCTACTAGCAACTGACTGTTGACCTGTCGATCAAATTCGATTACCTAGTCTCAAAGTATCAACTCCACCCAGTGGCACTACCCTGTTGTAGCTGCAAAGTAACGCTCCTTTGAGGCATTCTGTTCACAACAAAATATATATCTACTGTGGGGATCTCAAGAACTGCAGGTATTCACTTCCTGAATGTTAGTTTTCACTCCCTCAAAAGCCCGATTTTAGCTCAAAGTCAGTCATTTTCTGAAAAGGGTGGCTAAATCCAGTTCAGGGTAATGCTAACTAACTATCAAGCAAAAAGAACTTAATTCAAGAACTCAGTAAATCTGTGCACCTTCTTTCAGGGAAGCATGACGAGCCAATTGGATACCCGGGTGGGTTGAGGGGTGAGGCACGTTAATCTCCCTGGCCCGCGCAGTCAAAATCACATATAATCCGGAATAAGAAAATTGGATATTTCCCTACATCTGTCCCAAGCTGTAAATACATAGATATGGAGAATAGGCTTTCTCCTGTGCCTGTTTTGGTAGCGAAAGTGAATAGGAAGTGCGGGCTCTCCTCCGCCTCTATCTCATATTGTAGTATAAATAGGAAAAGTAGGCCTCCACCGCGTCCCATACATCTTCCTGTCCGTCGTCTATCACCCAAATGTGGCAGTCGAGGTCACACCAGGAAGCGGCCCCCAGGGATCAATTTCGACCTTTCCTGGCAGGTCGGGGTTTTTCCTCATAACTCTTTATGTATATCATGCTTGCTAGCACCTGTGGTCAGTACATAGGCACTACATCAATGCTTTATAGTGAACAATTGAACAAATCAAGGCGATCGATTTCCCTGGAATGGGTTATTGTAGTTGTGCAAATTGGCATCTTGTTTGCAGCCCAACGCACGCTCCAGCTACCGCTATCACTTGGGCATTGTTTTAAAATTGCCTTTCGAAACCGAGGCCCCCCGCATTTCTGGCGAGCGTGAATTGCGAGCGCATGAAGGAATCAGATAAGCCCGCTGCCTTGCATATATCCTTATCAGATTTCGCTTACTGTATATGTTGTTGCATTGCCCCACCATGGATGCAATAGAAGCTTGGCGAGTGAGCCTCAAGCTTACGCCTGCTGCTGGAGCCCTTCCGATACTTGCAATGCCTACAATACCACGGCGGCGCTATACGGTTCCACATAGGCACTAGCTGAGACTCTTTTGAAGACTAAAAGTTACAGAAAGCCTTGCCCACTACGAATAACCATGCCTCCTCCGAGCCCCGTCACCGTGAGCCTTTCCCCTCACCTTTCATTTTCCGTCTCATACTAACTCTACCCACACTCCCAGTCAAAGCTCAAAACCACCCTCAAACTCCTCATCTCCCGCCTCCGCCACCTCCAAACCAAAGAATCTTCCCTCTCCAAACAAACCCGCCGCACGATCGCCACTCTTCTTGAATCCAATCCCCCCCGGCTCGAATCCGCAAAGATCCGCGTTGAAAACACTATCCGTCAGGATATCCTCGTCGAGCTCCTCGAGATCCTCGAACTCTATTCCGAGCTCCTCCTCGCGAGGATACATATGCTCGAGGGGACTGGGCCGTGTGATGTTGGGCTCGAGGAAGCGGTCAAGAGCTTGATATATGCGAGTCAGAGGGTGGAGGTCAAGGAGCTTGGGATGGTGAGGGATTTACTTGCGGCTAGGTTTGGGAAGGAGTTTGCCCTGCAGGCGAGGGAGAACCTAGGCGGTGGGGTGAGTGAGAGGGTGCTGAGGAAGTTGAGGGTGGACACGCCGAGCGAGGAGCTTGTGGGGGCTTATTTAAAAGAAATTGCTAGGACGTACGGAGTTGATTTTGGGAGGGATGAATCGTCACCGCCCCCGCCAGAGGGTGGGGAGCAGGGGGATGATGATGATGATAGCCCGAGTAAGGGGAGGAAGATCCCCGTGGCGGAGCTAGAGCTTGCGGATCCAAAGGTGGGGAAGTTGGTGGAGGATGCAAAGACCCCACCAAGAAAGGTCCTCCCGAAATCCCCAATTCATGTGGCGCCAGCGAGTCCGAGTAGTGAGAACCCGCATCCGGTCGTGAGGATGCCAGGGCAGGCTGGTGGGGCGGGGGCGGGGGTGCAGAGACAGCCGCAGGCGAGAGCGGTTGTGGGGAAGGGGTTGGGGGATGCAAGTGGGGGAGGGATGGTGCATGCAGCGCAGGCGAGTGGGGCCAAGAGTAAGGAGGATAAGGAGGTGGATGATTTACTTGCGAGGTTTGCGGCGTTGAAGAAGCGGTAATAGGGTTCCTCTGCGTTGGGTGGAGATGGTGAAGTGAGCAAATTCGGAGTCCTATACGGTGGTCTGGATTAGAACTGGCTAGATGGCTTATACCTATCTACTTGATTGATTATACGTTTTTGAGATGGTTACACTCGTGAATTATATATTTTTTGATATGAGAACCGCCTGAAAATTGAGTCCTGCGCGCCAAGCACGTGTATAGGTTAAATCTGTAGTCAAGATCAACTGCTTTTGTAAATAAATTATCATGCATTCGATACATGGGAATGTCATTACGTCGCGGGTACCGTTCAGCTTGCTATTCTGAATTCACATTTGCGAATCAGCCTCGACGGCGGCCTCGACGTCGACGATCAATCACAAGGCAATTGACCACAACGATATCGATACTTCCATATCCACGTCCATGTTTACATATACAAGTACCATGCTCAGATGGCAGGACGTACTAGCTTTGTGAGATTGCTTCAAGCGATTTTCAAAAGAGCTTTAAACCCCAGCAATTAGTTTCAGATGCTGCTCAACATGGAAGACACAGTTTTCGACAGCCAGAACTTCAGTGACATTGGGGCAACGATCACTTGAAATTTAGGTGAGTTTCCCTCTTGGGGGCATGGACCACAAGCACCTCAACACTGCTGTTACAGTAGTCTGCTCTACACCTCCCAATCAAGCTTCTCTCGAGTTTCCAAGTTGACCTTGAGAGGTATAGCCCCCTAGGTTGACCATAGACTAAGAGCTGCCTGTAGCGGTTGTGTAAAACTAAGTGCAAATTATTTGCATGTAACAATCCGTAGTTAGTTACAGTCTACAGGTTAATTGTAGGAGCTGGAACGGCTCAGGCGTTGGATGATCCAGAGGTCTCCACTCAGGGTAGTCCTATGTAATTAACATGATAGGAGGACTGAGTTACCCCCTCAAAAAAATAAATCAAAAAGAATACGTACATAAGTAGTTATTAAGAAAAAAAAGGAAGAAAAATTATCGCGCGGATGGGTTACCCTGAACTCTGTGCTTCAGTCATGTTGTGTCACAATGATCTCTGTATTATAATAATATTCTGACAGTTCCCATAATATAAAACTTCTGAGCTTTAAAGACGTGCCTATGGGCGCTCATAGCGCTCGCGACCAACGCTCATTGCACTATTAGATACCCGCTTCTATGGTGTGCTGTAGAGCATCAGCAGAAATCTGCATCAACATTCTGATATGATATGCAGTGATATGGTATTGCAATCTATATGTTCAACTAATTGACATATAGCGAGAGAACAGTAACTCGTCATGAGAGCCCCATTCCTGCATTCCAAAGCAGCAAGATATTCAGGCTACTGCTTTTCCTCTCTGGGATAGTTTAGTGTTATTGGGAGACTACTATGTGCTACCTGAACTTTGAATTTGCATCGATTTTCCTGCGCACAGGTGAGCTCTGGATACGAACCGATCGCCTGTGGGGTGTAACGATATGCGGCATTCAAGGGCCCATAACCACTGTTCATGAGTACATATTGTGATTTTGAAAGGCGATGCTAACAACTGACATCAAATTATGCACGGTACCGAACTGTAGAGTACACATAGGTATATTGTGCGAGGTGCCCAGAACAAGGTGAATATGAGCGAAACTATGTGAAGCAGAATTGTATCGTGGGAATGAGCAGTAGAGCGAGGATATTCCGAAGTGAGTCGATTGTATTGATATCACTCTAGATATGGGGGAAAGCGAGGGCTTTAAATACATGAGTGTAGGCAGAGAACGAGCTTGACACCTGAGAGACATAAGTGCGAAACACATAAGCCTTGGGGTTATACTGAATTAGCATGTTCTAATTGGAATCAGTATTCTGAATATCTCGTGAGATGTGCACTTAGTGGAAATGTACAGGGGTAATTGCGACGAAAACAATGTACATGCTAGTATAACCAAAACTAACGTATATGGAGTGAATGGGCATTATTCTAACATATATGTACTAGTAGTACCTACCAGTGATATTTCAAGGAAATGAATATCTCATAATCGAGTGTAGACACCAATCTGCATGATTGCTGAATAGGTTTCCCAACTGAACTAGTATAACTGATAGGAATAGATTGTTACCGCCTGTAATGGTTCACCCTAAATACAGCTATCTAGTTTACCCTCGCCCTAGAATCAAGCACATGCACCGAGCCCCGTGAATTGTGTGGACATGCCTGGACATGACGAAGTATTAAGATCAGTTGGACTTTTGAATAGTTTGTGAAGGGGGGCAGTGGGGGGGTGGGTATATGTAGCTGATCACATCAAAGATGTTTTAGTGCTCGTGGGTGGTGTGGGTAGGTATGTAGATAGATATGTACGTATTGTTTGAATGCTGCCAAAGTAAAAGAAATCAGATTGTAACATCGTAATAGTGATAGCGATAGGGGTAGGAATAGAAACCAAATCTAGAGAAAGAAACTATCACACATTTGTACATACCCAGGTGTGGGTGGGTACCCCAGGCCGAATCCAGACCCGGATTCTAAAAACTAAAGCTAAAGAAAGAATACCACGGCAGCAAGAAAGTAAAAAAAAAAAAGATTGGAAATGGAAATGGAAATGTACATATGTACAACCAATTCCCATCTTATACCAGCCCACCCAACACCGCTCCTCCCACAAGTAGGCCAACCCACGCCATCATCAACGCCCTCACCACCCCCCTCACTACCTGCAGCCGCGGGCCCCCAGAATCGTACTGATCCCCCCCATCCGCCGTCGTCCCATTTGGCAACGTCCCGTTAACTACCAACACTAGCTTCCCATCATCCACCGCCAACCTCGCCGTATCCCCCTTTCCCCCATCTTTCGCAGCATCCGCCAGCACATTCTTTGCATAATCCGGATCAGTCACCTCATCACACCCACACACGGCATTCTCTGCACACAAACACTTGACAGGCAATGTCACATTCATCCCCGGCGCAATCTCATACATCATATCTGTCACTGTCCCATTCGTAGTACTATTCTGATACGGAATATTCATCGTTGGAGCCGTAGGGGGGTTGAAGTAATTTAAAGGATGATTCCACGCATACATCAACACACTCCCCAACCACATCCCCGCGAACAATCCCCCCGCTAGCGCAAGTGGGAGCGCAACAGGGCTTAACCCCCCGGGACTCTTCTTCCCAGCGGTATAAGGCGTCTTCACACCCCCGCTATAGTATTTCGTGTATTTTGGCGGAGGGCCAGTGCCGCCCTTAGACAAGCCCCCAGCGTTACTGTCTTTGGTGGTTCCTGGAGAGGGTTTTTTTGAGCCAGAGGTAGTTTTACCCCCAGTAGTTTTTTTACCTCCAGAAAATCTTCCCCCGTGACCGCCACCGGCGCCTCCTCCTTTGCGAGGGTAGATAGGAGGGTTGTAGGACCAGCCGTTGTTGTTGTTTCCGTACGCGTTGTCGTATCTAGAGTTGTCGTAGGAGGGCGGGGAGGAGTCCTTCTGCCACGATTTTTGGCCGCTACCCTTCGATGAGCCGCTGTCCTTGGTGTCAGACCGCTGCTTTGGGCTACTGGTGATCGTGCCTGAAGACGGGGGAGAGGGCTTTCTCCATGGTTTATACCACTTCGTCCCGCTGTCCTTCGGTTTCTCCCCGGCTCCTCCACCCTTACGCTTTACCAACCTCGAATCCACAAGAACTTTTATTTCAACCGGCTCCGCCCGCCGAGTAATTGTAAGGTCGTCGTCGAGGGTATCCAGCGCAGCGTAGTAGTCCTTTTTCCACGCCGGTAACTCGTCTTCAGGGTTTGCGATAACGTCGATGTGTTCGTTTCGGACATCCTCCAAGAGTTCAGGATTGGGGAAAGATGGTAACTGTATTTGTCGTGGTTCGTCTCCAATTTGCTGGAGATTGAGGTCCTCGGAGTACGCCTGGGGATAGGCAGATGTATGTACCGCAAGGCCCAAGAGGCCGAGGAAGAGCGGCAAAAGATCCTTCATGGTTGTGTTTGTTTGTTTTCCTTCTTTCTTTGTGAGAAGGGTCAGGTAGTAAGGCCGTCCTTTTAAATCTTGGGCAGGGAGAATCAGTAGTATAATCAATACCGGTCGATTCAACAAGGATATAAAGTAGAAGTCTATATAACCGAGTACGAGAGTACACCCAATTGCAGCTCCGACACGGCACCTGCGTCAAGACCTCTGAGGAAGTGAGTAAGGATGAGATGCAAAAAGTAGCGGCCGTGTACTCAACTTGAAAGAAGTGGCCGTCTGGGGCAGGGCAATAACTTGTAAAGGCTCAAAGACAAGGACGGAGCGAGCAGACGGGATACCGTTCGCCTAATTTAAATGAACGAGTGCATCTTGTGAGACCAGATATGAGGTTCCGCGATCTGATCCACGGCAAGTTCCAATGCTGGAGACATTGGCTTTATAGGCCTGGCGAATTAAGCTTAGGTTCAACGTTCAGGTAGCCATAAAGCATATAGGGAAGAGGTACACGTGTAGTGATGATGATGATGTTGTTACTGCGTCATGGACCAGCTTCAGGCTTCTCAGCTCAATTGCATACAAGTATGCATCGTCAAGAATTCCACTCCCAAAATCCTGGATAGGAGTGATTTGCACGATAAGCTTAAAGCCTGGTGTTACATTGCATCCTGGTAACTTGGTTGTACGGTAGGTAGGGTGAAACCGTTGGGCATTTAAGGCCCTGCAGGCTGCACGATGCATGGGTGCCCTGCATACGTACATTACGTATGGTAGAGTAGGGTGTTAGGTGCATATGTACTGCCAGACAGTCACGGCCTGGGGCTTTGGCGTGGCTCGATACCGGAAAACTGGTGAATAAGAGACCATGTCGGTTTTTGAGACATTTCTAATTACAAAGCGCACTAATACTAATTCTACCTGAATCTGTTGCTTAGACAGGGGGCTCTGCATGAACACCGTCTGTAGCCTCCACTATATACTCAACCTCTTCATCAGACCCCAACGCATCATCTATCTGCCATGGCCCTACCGTAATATCTGGGAGGCCACGCACATAAAGCTTTGTATCTTCAGTCCCATCAGGAGATAAAGAAATACCTGCCTGTTTAAAAGACTTAATGATACTCTCTTTTTTCTCTGTATGTAACCAAAGCCATGCTTGTCCAACTGCTTCAGTTATGAGAATGCGTCGACAACCAACACTCTCATCTGTTTCCCCAACTGCTTCCAACTTTTCCTCTAAAATATCCGCAATTTTATCCTTAACTAGCTTGTTAAGAATTGTATCCATAGGCTGAACATATCCTGTACAGCCATCTGGAATATATACTGGAATGATATGTCGCTCTTTAGATCTCGCCCAGTTGCATGGTGGCTTGCAGATGTCTCAAAAACCGACATGGTCTCTTATTCACCAGTTTTCCCGGTATTCATCCCAACATTGTTATTGTTTGGTCCGAAGTCTAGATGCAGAGCGGCCCAGTTACGGCCAGAGATCTGCAGCTGCATGCACCCGGGATATGGGTTCAACGACCTGTTTATTTCCCTACAGTCCGAAAGAGCAATACTCTTGGTACTCTCGGGTAAATCTATAATCCGTAGGCCAAATCTGCATCATACAGTATGAATAGAACCATTTGGTAATATTAACCTTTGCCCTTGAGCTCAGGAACCTGAGTTACCTATCCGCCATGATCTTACGAGTGGGGATTTCTTTTTTTTTTTTTTTTAAAAAAAAAAAAAATCAATACTACTTCAATTGTAAGATCCTACTTGGTGAGTAGCCCCTACCTAGTTACGCGACAGGCCAGAGGGAATTGCAGCAACAGTAAGAAGTGCCTACTCTCAGCTGAACCCTCCGTGGTCAATCAGCTCGCCACATGTTAAGCTCCTAAAGGTCCGAAGTGCGACAGCGGGGCTCAGCCAGACCCCCAATTGTGAGCGCAAAATGTTAGATTCAGATCTGGCCCCGGTTTTGGGTCTACCTGGGGAGCTAGGTAGTTGCAAGAGAGGATGTATTTTCCGATGGGGTACCATCCGTGGATCCATTCAAGTTGCTACACAAAGTGATAGGTGGGATTCAAAGAAAATAATAGTGAGAGGGCGCCGGCAGAACACTTTGAGCACAACACTTGATGTGCCGACTTATAGATGCCAAAATCTGTGTAATCTGTGTAACTAATGGGCTCCTAAGAAACCTAAAAGACATAGACATCATTAATAATAACGTTAACAGAGTCAGAATACAAATACCTAGCCATGGAAATTATACTCTAGCTAGATGCATAACGATTAAAAGAAAATTGGTAATACGGCGGATGTACCTTCTATCCCAGGCTAGGCTTCCTGAATCCCGTGAGGCATACTGTACTGTTAGCAAACTTCCATCCACAATAATAGGTTGTTCCTATTAGAAGTTTCAGTAGCGGAGGAGGTAGACCTCCCAGGCCGCAGCTAGGTCACCAGATGTAACTATTGTAATTCGAATATTTCTTCGACAGCTTCCCGTTATAGGCTCCCTGCATATATCTATAACCCCTTAATCTCCACACCCTCTTTCTCTCTTTAGGACATGTCTCCATATGGACATTGCTTTTCACAGGTTCACGTTTGCTGTGATTATGGAACAGGGTTGTATGATTCCGATTTGCAATGTTAACTAGATAATTATTCCATACAGTAGCTAAGTACCAATACCTATTGGCCCTCAATCTGCCACATAATTCGCTAGCTATACTAACTTCAAGTTTAAGCAGCTAGATGGTTTACATAGACATGTTCCTGACATGATCTTACTTTAGGTGATGACATGTACCTGTCGACACGGAGATCAACATGGATCTTCCCAATCAGCGAGTTTTTTATCTTTTTGGACGATCATCCTATGAATTACATACTGTGATCCAGCATAGCCACTACAGGGCTCCCTATGTGTACTTATCAGTCTAAATTTAGGGAGCCCAGCCAATGAGCAATACCTCAATAGCCATAGCTCTGCATTATATCTATTTCAATATGATAGAACTACACTAAGTTTTATATACAGAAAGTATACAGTATGCTTCGGATTTGGGAAATTCCCCCAGCAAGCCTAGAAATCTATATCGGGGTCAAGGTACAGTAACGTCAACTAGCTGTGCATGCAGTAGTAAAGCAGAGTGAACTGCAATGTGCGGCGTAACATCGCCCAGAACCTGGGGTCGATATTGCAGCGTCATAGTGCATGATGCATTTATGCATTTATGGATTTATCTACTATGTGGGCTTGCGAACCATGGCATGCCCTGGTGGCTAACGGCCGTCCAGATGTTTAGCGCTTGTGGAATTCTGGTAACCGCTACCTAAGGATGCATTGATCAGTCGTAAGGCAGAAAAAAGCCGATTATACACACATACCTGTGTACAAGAAAATGAGAATGGTTACATTGATGAGCTTACAATTTTTATAACGGTTCCCATTAGGACAGACCGTCTCTCAAGAGTCCGATATGCAACCACAAACGATTAACCCGATAGAGGGCAGTTCACAGTAACCGCAGTCAGAGCATTGTGCCGCTGCTGCGAGGATCAATAGAAGTGTGGGATGGGTTTACTTGTTATATTTTCAGTTCTCCCATTGATGCATCAGGGTAATTGAATAATTGCAATGCCAAGCAATCACTTCAACCTGTCTTTAGAATAATGCCATGGTGATCGACTTCAATGTTTACTTAGAAGAGAAATGTGCCATTCAAGGTTTTCTTCGAGCTTATAATATAGAAACCTGCAAGAAAATCGATATAGCTTTGGGTACTCTGCCAAACCTCAATTTAATAAGGAGCTGAAGATCTATTGCACGTTAAACTGATGTTTACAGATTTGGAATCGACTCCTTAGTCTAGGAGAAAGTTTATAACTGTCCTTATACAAACGTATATAATTAGTATTAAACACGATTTACGAGCTTATTTGTACGGTAGGTCGGACTGGACGCTCGAGCTGATAATGAAACCTAAGCTAAAGTACTAGTGCTATAGAAGTCCTAGAGGATAATATTCTAGCTCCCCATTCAATGTTACATGGAATTCTTGATCCACAATGCTGTAACTGTGACTATGAAAGTGAACTATAGCAAAAATGATAGCACGGGTATGAATCTGTATGGTAAATTGACAATCGCCTGGGCCTCTATTGCTACGGTATGGCAAGTCTCTTTTTTGTTAACTGTCTAACTCGTAGTCAGCCTAAGATCATGGTGAGGCCTGGAACTTTCATTCGGAGCATTCGACCCCTTTTATGGCTTCCTTGACCGCTGTGCGAGATCTTCTAATAACTGCACAATCGACCTGCATGCAAGTTTAAAGCTCTTTAGTCTCTGCTAGCTATATACATACTTAGCTATATACTGTACTCCACAAGTAGGTATCAATGAAACCCATCAACACAATCAACAGTACACAATCAACTCACATAACCCAATGATAACCCGGCGCTCTTCGCTGGTTTCCGCAATGATATCCCATGGACCTGTAACGGCGTGGACTGTGGTGTGAACTATGAACGTGACTCTAGAGAGCGCATGTGACGTTAGGTGGACAATAGCATAGGCATGAACAATAGCATACTTGAAACTCTCCTCTAAAAGTTACGAAGCCAATATCATTGGCTATACAGAAAGCTTCGGAACCTACCAAGTACGGACCGATACTGGGCAAATTAAGCTAGCCCTACGTCCAACCCCAATAGAGGCAGATGAGAGCAGCTCAGAATCTGAGAATGAATCCCTTAAAGAGCCTCAAGCTCCTCTTGATAAAGTCCCAAGATCACCAGAACCAACTCCCCAACCAGCAGCTCCACCCCCTATAAAAAAACCCCGGAAAACACCTAAAGATTGGGAAAGCATTGTGGGAACTCGAAAGTCATCTAGGACACCGATGTCAACATGGAAGGCACAAGGCGGAACACTGAAAGGAGCGATCTTTGCAGTAGGAGCTGATCCAGACCACCCAACCGATGAACAAGCCCGGAGCTCCCCACAAGCTGCCGAATGGGCTAGAGTTCGAATAAAGGAGCGAGAGCAGCTAAATCGATATAGGATATATACCAAGATCAATAAATCTGAAATCCCTGAGGGAACACGGATTATTGATACCAAATGGGTATACTTAGTCAAAAGAAAAGTAGATGGAAGCATTGAAAAATATAAAGCTCGCAAGGTTGGGAGAGGATTTACTCAGGAAGCCGGTATCAACTATGATGAGACCTATGCGCAAATGCATACTTACAAGCTCTTCTAGAACATAATGTCTACATTGCCGATATCAATGAAGAAGGGAAGGTTGAGTACTGGAAACTCAATAAAGCCCTCTACGGGCTAAAGCAAGCAGGGCATGAATGGTTCAAAACCCTCTGCGAAATCCTGAGCAAACTCGGAATATATCAATGCATTGGTGATGAAGGAACCTATACCAATCAAAACCACAACCTTATTATCAGAACTCATGTTGACGACCTCATTGGGATTGCACCCACTAAAGAGGATCTGGATCATGCTGAGAAGCAAATTGAGGAGAGAGTGGAATTGGATAAGCGGGGAAGACCTGCAAATATGCTAGGAATGGAACTGTATTGGAGCAAGGAACAAGTGACACTAACACAAACCCGCCTAATAGACTCCATAAGCAACCAATATCTCGAGACGAGCGAGAAGTCTGGCGCTCGATTCTCTCTACCGCTAAATCCACTATCGTATGCAAAGCCGACCGAAAACGATGCCGAAAACCTCCAAAGTATCAGGCACTAATAGGGTCACTACTGTTCGACCCGACCAGAGATATCGGTCCATGTAAACCTCCTAGGACGGAGGACAAAAGACACAGGTCCAGAAAACTGGAAAGCAGCGCTTGCAGGATTGAGGTATTTACGCTCGACGAGAAGCGAAGGGCTTATCTTAAAGAAAGCCGACAACCTCAAGGTACGGATATATGCGGACGCAGCATATGGGGGGGAGAAGTCCAGATCTCAAACTGGGGCTCTTATGACTGTTGGCAATCAATTAGTCGGATGGTACAGTCGAAGGCAGGGCGTGGTCTCCCTGTCAGTGACGGGGAGCCGAATACATAGCGGACTGCGAAGGAGCCAAGGATGCTGCGTGGATTCAGCAATTCCTGAACGACTTGGGATCCCAACAATACCAACCCTCTATACAGACAGCGAAGGGGCATACAACCTCAGCAAAGCCTCGAAGTTTGCCAGGAGGAGTCGGCACATCGAGCATTGGTTCCACTATATTCGCCAGCAATGCTGAGCAGGGAAACTCAAGATAATTACAATCCCTAGCAAGGACAATCCAGCGGACATGCTCACCAAACTCCTAGCAATGCCAACAGTGAATGGATGGAAGGCGTCATGGATAAGTACCTCCAAAGCCTCGACATAGCTGAAATATGGACGCTCCAGTAAGGGGGAGCGTGGGAAATACTCTGACGTGGCATAAGCCGGTGTCATGGGAAATGCAGGGATACGGAAATGGACGTTCATGGTATGAAACCAGTCGTCCCAATATGGCCAATTGGGATATCTCGAGAAAGATAAAATGGCGTAAAATGGCCGACAGAATAGGGGATTTTCCATCAGAGCACTAGGACCATAAGCAATAAGCCTTATAGCGATATCTAGATAGCTTTGATTACTTTGAATATACCGAACTCTTCTCTCCTCAAGATTCCTCCGCTTAATAACCTCGTAATCTTACACTCTTGCTGTCTACGGTTCCATATATCATGTGCTACACTGCAGGGGGAGGCCGGCAGGGCTGGACACTAGACGGTGATTGGACACTTCCAGTCGAGCAAGGGTAGGTACTTATGTAGGTACTGGTATAAAACAAATTACTCCGTACATACATAAGTAGATACATATAAAATCTACATGTATTTACAGTACTTGCGGAAGCAGCTCATTGAAAAATGTGTTAATGCTCGTTTATCATAGCATTGAAAATCAAGTCTCGCAGTGATGAAGGCATATCATGGCGACATTATGGACATCAAAGATATAGCAATAAACAAGATATTCAAATATTCCAAACATTCATAATCTCATATTTCCTACTACATACACCCAAACACCACCGGCACTGCCTGCTCACCATCTCATCACCCATAGAGCATCACAATCCTACACCCTCTCCACCAACCAACCCAACGCCCTCTCCACCTCCCCCCAGTGACTTCCTTCCCTGCCCTCCAAAATATCAGAGTCAAACCCGTGCAAACCCCCCTTCGCCAACACCAACTCCGCCTCCACCCCCAACCCCCTCAATTCCCGCACCGCCCTCTCCGCCAACTCCACCGGCACAAGTTCATCACTATCCCCATGGACAAAACAAACCCCCGTTTTCCCTTTAAAATTCTGCACTCCACCGGGTGCATTCCACCTCGCCGCTGAATCCACTGTCTCATAATCACTCTCGTCCTTCATCAGCTTCTTGATCGATGACCCGTCCTTGATTCCCCCCAGGAGGCATGCAAGTCGAGGGGTCATTATGAAGTCGGGGGAGGTTGGGGGGAGGATGGGGAAGCTAGTGGGGATGGTGGAGGTGGAGAAGACTTGGTTTGTGAATTCGGGGGGGAAGTCCGGGACGGGTTTGTTGGCGTTGGGGAGTGTCCACCAGGGGTCGCGGAGGTATTTGCTGCCGTAGAAGTCGACGATCGCGGAAGGGGGGTTGGGGAGGAAAGCCTACATTTAGAGCCCGCAGCCAATTATAAAAATTTGTTCTGTGATCATCATTTCTAGATATATATAGTTGAAGGACGTACCGTCGACGTAGCCAACAACCCCCCTGCCGAATATCCCAGCACTCCCACCCTCTTCCCATCAACCTCCACCCCGTCTTCCTCTCCGGCCAGCAACCCCGGCAACACTTCCCTACACCACCTATACGCATCCTCTGTATCCCTCATCGGCCCCTCCCTCAGCGAGACCTGCGGGCAAAGGCTATAATCCACACTCACAACCACGAACCCGTGATCCCGCGCTAGAAAATCAACTTCAGCCTTTGGAATTGCGTCTTTGTGCCCGATGATGAAGCCGCCGCCATGGAAGCAGAGGGTGATGGGCCGGAGAGGGGAGTTGGCGCCGGTGTAGGCGCCGGTGTAGGCTGGTAAGTAATGCGCGGTGGCGAGGATGGAGAGGGAGGAGGGTGGGGGTTGAGTTTTGTAGGTGTAGGTTTTTGTCGTGAGGGGCGTGGGGGTGGACATTATTAGGTTTGATGGAAAGAGGATTGTGAAATGCGGGGTAGAAGCGGGTGAGGTTGGCTTTTATATAATACAACAAACCAGGTAAGTCCTCTATCGATAGATATGTACATATATTAGTGGTAGTCAAATGAGAAATTTTTTGTGATCAATTGCATAATTTTTGATCGTGTTTGTATTTCCACCCCTGGGTGACGCCAAATGCCGCCGAAGCGACCCTGACCCTACCACCCCTCACCCCCGATAGCACTAAATATATAGAAACACAAAAAACGAACAAGGGAAAAGGAAAAGCAAAAACAAACAACAACCACCCCCCCCTTGACCAACAGCGCTAAGCCTCCAGTCCGTCTTCCCCTTCCTCAACCTCATTCCAAGGAATCTCGAGCGAATTTTCCAAAGGCCAAGAATTGATGGCTTTCCACGCTCTACCCACCTCCCGTACGAAAGCCCGAGTTCCTGCCACCTCGCTCTTTCCCAGCCATACGTTCCACCCTGCATGGCCCCTCTCCTCCCCTACTCCAGCCGGATTGAACAAACCCGCCTTACCTCTCGCCTCCTCCAATTCGGGACATTCGCACATAATATGGAACGTGATATTGCCCTCCCGCTCTTCTTTTTTGCATAGAGAGCATGGGCCAACCGCCTGCCTGATCCTGAACAAGTTGCGAACTAAACGTAATGGCCACTCCCGCAACCTGCCTTGACCCCACTCCGCATCCGACTTCGCTTCGCTCCACATTACCGAATCCTTCTGCCTGGCCCACGCGACTGAGACCTTACCTCCCTCCAGAGGCTCGCTTCCTACTGCCCCTTCTTTCGCCGCAATATCCGCTTTTTCATTACCCGTAATTCCGACATGACCGGGTATCCAAACGATCAATGGGTCCGTACCCAAGGACCTAACCTTGGCCTACACGCTGATTGGCGCTTTGCAAACAACCCTGCTTTGCCAAGATCAAAAGCTTTTGATATGCAGCCCTTTCATCAATAGAGGGATTTAGTAACTTCCTTTCTTGTTAAATCTTGTTAAGCTGCCATAGTAACTTGACAACTTCCAAAGTTACTATAGCAACTCTTTGTTAGTAAATAAAAATAACCTAACCTTGAGGAATATGTAAACCTCAAGACTACCTCTTTTCTACTCACTTTCCAACCTTATATAATGATTGTGATACATTAAAGTTTATGATATGGCTTTTCATGATTAAAATCTTCCTTACACTACAGAGTGCATTATGCCTAGTACTATTGAACATATTCAACTTACTACTTTATTACCATTGATATCTAGGGACTAGCTAGTTAGTAGTAACTAGTTTGGTTGTTAGCAACTAAGCACTAATTGTTACAGGCGAGCTGTAACTACGAGAATACTTCAGAGTATAGGTAGATAACAGCGGAGATAAGTATAAACGCAGCTATAACTCGGGTGTAGTACGGACTCGATAAGAGTAAAGCTATATGAGACTTAGAACACCGCTTGGGTCTTGTTTCATTAACTATGTAAAAGCGGTGGCTTATATAGAAGCGTTGATCTGATAAACCCTTATCAGATCTGGACGACACTTCCTAAACCAGAGTAGTAGCGTTGTAGCCTAGTATGGCCTAACTGGGAAGTCCCTTCCCGATTAGGATCCACACAGGCCGACATACATTGATTAGGCAGCCTGAACTTCAACGCATTGCAGTCAGGCTGATATACAGGAGCTGAAAACCTAATACAACCAATAACGATACATAAACGACAAACATAAAAACCATATGGAATACTAGAGAAGAGAATACATGTATGAGGACGCATCCAGAGGTCACACACTTCCTTACTCCAATACCCGTCCATCCCGGACACATTACCCGCAGCTGTATGGTTGATCAGGCCATAACAGTTAGTAGCTATAATTAGGTATTGGGATATTCCCAGTTGTGGGTAGGTCTCTTACCTGAGCCGTAACATTACTCCCCGTTCCGAGGCAGCTGTCCTCAGCTGAATACAAGTCTTTCCGACCCTGGAGAAGACAAGTATTAGTAATAACTCAGGTAACCATGGTGACATAGGTACTGACCATCCCGACCAATACCCCTATCCCATTCAAGGGTGCCACAAGACCGGTGTGCCTACACATACATGCCATGGCCATTAAAAACCAAACCTCTCACCAAAAAACCCACAGGGAAAAGGCGACGAGTAGGAGGGTAAAAGGTACCATGTCTTCATCCATGAAATACTGGACGTAAGTCCAAACTTAGAGGTCTCTTTCATCCCGTGGCTTATTGGGGAACTTCTCTCGATACTCCCTGAGCTTCTCCGGACAGTTATCCAACTTGTCAAAGGTCTCCCAAGTATCTTCAAACTCCGTATATCCTTCCCAACGCACCCTATACTTGACTACTCCTCGATTCTTGCGGGAGTCCACAATGGATTCGACTTCGAAGATATCTGGTTCATCTTCGTCCATATCTTGTGGCTCATCTCATTGCCTGAATGGCTTTAGGAGGGTAACGTGAACAACATTGTGCCATCGTGTGCCTTGTGGAACTTCGAGCCTATATGCGTGTGAACCAATAGCTTCACTGACCTTGTAGGGCCCTATCCACTTGCTAGTAAGGGAACGGTTGTTCCCAGCTCGTATCTGTAGGTTCCGGCGGTCAACCAATACCTAGTCATCGATAGCAAACCTTCGTGCCTTCTCGAGGTGTATGGCACTTCTCTTGTGGTTGATTTGCTTGAGGGTATCGTGAACTTGGTTGTGCACAGTTGTCATTCAGTCTAGCCATTCTTCTGCAGCGGGAGAGGAGAATTCATAGTCATCTGAAAGGTGAATGGTGCGAGGGTCGAAGCCGTACAAACTTCGGTAAGGGGAGTACTTATGGGTAGAGTGGGCGGCAGTATTATAGGCAAACTCGGCTAAGGGTAGCCATCGTTTCCAACGAGCTTGCCTATCGTGACAGTAGATGCGGAGGTACTGCTTAAGTGTTTGGACTGCTCGTTCAGCAAGTCCATCGGTCTGAGGGTGATAGGCAGTGGAGAGACGGAGGGTTATGTTGAGCTTTTGGTTGAGCTCTTTGAGGAATCTGGAGGCGAATTGCGGACCACGGTCGGAGGTGATGTGTCTGGGAAGGCCATAAAGTCTCCATATCTCGTTAATATAGGTATCAGCAACATCAGATGCTGTCCATGTAGTCTTTGCCGGAATATAGTGTTGTACTTTCATAAACCGGTCTGTAATAACGAGTATTGCATTGAAACCTTCTGACTCTGGTAGCTCACCAACGAAGTCCATAGCTATTTCCTCAAATGGTCGTTCTCCCGTTGGCATAGGTACCAACTTCGTTTGCCTGCTATGCCTATCTGCCTTTGCTTTCTGACACTTAGTACATCCTGCCACATAGTTCGCTATATCTTCCTGCCACTTATCCCATGTAAAATTCCTTGACACTAGCTCTTGAGTACGATGTCTTCCCCAATGTCCTGCCACTTGACTATCATGGTGCTGTCTTAGCACTTCCAACTTGAACTCGGAGGGTACCACCCATAGTCCGTCCTTCTTCTGCCATCCGGCCACATCTATTCCTTCCACTCCAACATCTTCGGCTTCCTCTTCATCCTCTTCCCCAAGTACCAGTAGCTGTCCGTCTTCGAAAAATCTAGCATCCATGCCTGATTTCTCTTCCCCTGAACGTCTAGACAGGCCATCAGGCTTGCCCATCTTCGAACCAGGTCTATAGTGAATATTGTAAACGAACTCGGACATGCGGAGGTACCAGGTAGCCTGACGGGAGTTGAGCTTCTGTTTGGTGTTGAAATACTGTAACCCTTGGTGGTCTGTATAGACATTCACTGGAACACCAACCAACCAATCTCGCCACTTCCAGAAGCAGTCCACGATTGCAAACAACTCTTTATCGTGGATAGGCCAGTTGCGTTGAGCTGCAGAGAGGGTTTTGGCATGGTATTCAACGGGATGAAGCTGCTTTCCTCCATTGACAATATGATATTGAGAGAGGATACCAGCGATAGCTTGGTTGCTAGCATCAGTCTCTATGATTGTCTCGAGTTGTCTGTCAAACTGGGTAAGGATGGGAGCGATGAGGAATCGTTCTCGGAGGTCATCAAAGGCTTGCTGTTGTTCGTGTCCCCAGCTGAAAGGAACATCCTTTGTTAACTCGATTAAGGGGCGTGCTTTTGCACTATAGTTGGCGATAAATCGACGGTAGTAATTAGCAAAGCCTAAGAATGCTTGAACCTCTTTCTTCTTAGTAGGAATAGGCCACTTGGACATGGTTTCGAGCTTGGAGGGATCCATTTGGACATGTTACCCATTGATAATATGACCGAGGAATAAGGTCTCCTGGACATGGAACTCGGACTTCATAAGGTTAACGGCTAACCCATGTTGGATGCATTGCTGAAGAACTTTCTCGACTATTTGTTGATGTTCTTCCTCTGTCTCACCTCCATAGATGAGTATGTCGTCCAAGTACCAGATACATCCTTCCATATCCTTGAAGATCGTATCCATCATCTCTTGAAAGGTGGCTGGGGCATTGGTCAACCCAAATGGCATAACAGTATACTCAAATAGTCCCTTCTTTGTCCTAAACGCTGTCTT